>CM024613.1:5768633-6218650 GCA_014182575.1 Eucalyptus decipiens | reverse complement strand
TTGCATGTTAAGTATATTTCTCCATCAATGCATAAATTTCTATTTAATCTTCATTAACAACATAGAAAATGTTTATTCATCATGTTGGAAAATACCCTCTTGCTAGTAATTATTACTTCATGTTTCCTAAAAAATCGGATTATATGTCTTTATTAATACTTAACTCTATTCAGGGGGAGATGGGGGTAGGTGTGCAGTAGCAGTTTTGAGAGTGGCCATGACTCACGCCCGGTGCTAGAGGCAAGATGTCATGAAATGAGAGTGTAAATGAGAATAGAGACCGACAAAAACAAAAAACTCCACTCGAAAAATGATTTCTTTTACATCCTCCATACAATACTAATACCAAGTTCGCTTATTAAAGATAGATTTCATTATCAATTTATTATTGAAAGAGAGTCTCTTCGAATTAGAGTTTTGAGGTTTTTTTCCACAACGTACTCCACCATTTCGATGTTCATAACATTTAAAATAAAAAATGTCAATGAAAACGAGCACATTTGTTTGGCATTCAAATGTTGCTTTCTTAGTCCACTAAATCCATCTCATTTGACTAGAGTATCAAATGAGAAAATCTCTCAATCGGAAGAGTGCCCAACTCGATCGTCTAATTTGAATTTTTGGCTGTGATTAGATTTTATACTCGATTTGCTTATGTGCACATCAATTGTTTTCAAGCTAAATCTGCCTGATAATATTGACATGGACCAAACGAAGAGTGCCCATGACGATTCTTTCACAAAAAAGGCGTTGACATATGGGATCATGATTACAATATTTGATTGGGTTGTGCAATGCTTAGTCACGAGTGATACATAGATTTCTTGGTTGGACAGAGAGATGAATTGCAACCATGAATTATTGATTAGGTGCATGATATCTCTTTTGATTCAACCAATGATGCATCACCTCCCTAATTCAATCAAATCACCTCCATAAAAGTTAAACAACCTATGAATGTCATCCCTTCTTTTCTCGATTATATAAATCATTTCTCTTGTATGCACATAATGGCAACACCCTTACCTTTCGTGTCTTCTTTACGTTTTGAGTAAACTAAAAATTGCTTTTGTAAAAAATGTAATCGGCTCACATAAGTGGCTTGTGACAATACATGTTATGACAAAAGTCGAAAACTTATATAAATAATATTGCGACAATATAATTCTTTCTAATTCTTAATTGAACCATATGATGTTCTTCAATTTTGAGTATATTTAGTTTTGGGAAAAATTTCGTGGCCACGATGTGACAGTGCTATTAGGAAGACATTACATGTCTTTAAACTTTTTGATTCTTAAAGAGCATGACTATAATGATCAAAACAGACATTATTATGCAATCCAACAATGAAAATACAAAGAAAAAAAACGAACACTATAATGATCAATACAGACATTATTATGCAATCCAACAATGAACAAACAAGGAAAAAAAAAGAATCTCTGTTTTACCAAAAAATAGCATAGACAAAATAATTTAAACACAACAATACGAAGAAAATGGGGAAACTTCCGATTTTAGGTCAAATCCCAATTTTGTTTTATAATTTTTGTAGTCTTAAAAAAATAAAAAAATCCACAACTTTCACTTTAATCCCAGTCTACTCACGCGTTAAAAAATCGTCATTGGTTTTTTTTTTTTAAGACTACCAATATCACAAGACCATCGTTGTTCCATATGAAGGTGGAGATGTTGTGTAAAGTCATGAGTTTAGATAATGGACCTCTAACTAATCTTGATATTGATAATTCTGAAGAAACTAGTGGTGCTTTTTGGACACGAGGACAAATTTAAAATTAGAGTGAAAGTTTGAAATTTTTTCAAATAAAAAAGAGTTTGCAACAGAATTGAGACTAGATTTTAATTTTAGAATTTTTTTTTTGTAGGGAACTAGACCGAAAGCAATACACACGGTTCAAGCCCTTCTGATTTTCGAAGATAAATCGATTATAAAACTACCTTTTCCTTTATTCAAAAAAAAAAAGAAGAAAAAGAGGACCAAGTACATAAATGTACCGTTTTCTTTAAAAAGAACTAATAGAAAAATTATTTTGCCACTTCAGTAAATGAGAAGCCAAACAAGTGGGCAAGGAAAAAGGAAAAAGGAAAAAGGAAAGGAGAGGACACGGTGGGGGGGGGGTGCGTAATGTAATGTTTAGGAAAGAAGAGGAGAGAGCAGAGCAAGGGGCATCATTATTGGGGAAGGAGGCAGCAAAAGCAAGTGCGACATGCCCATCTCATGATCGACATCGACTGGCCCCTTTCCCTGACACCCACTTCTCATCATTTGAGCTCTCTCTCTCTCCTCCTCCCCTTCTCTCTCTATTTAATCCCCCAAAGCTCCCCTTCACGCCATCCACACCCTTCTCTCTCTCTCTCTAGACAATAAGGGGGCATTCAAAGCTCTGTGCTTTCCACCGAAAGGACTCCAGCAGAAAGGACTCGTCGTCATGGGCGAGAGAGATGATCTGGGCCTGAGCTTGAGCCTGAGCTTCCCTCAGAGTCACCTGCATCAGCAGCAGCAGCAGCAGCGGCAGTCCCTGCAGCTGAACCTCATGCCCTCTCTGGTCCCGTCCTCTGCTTCGTCTGCTCAATCTGGGTTCCATCTTCAGAAGCGCTCCTGCAACGACGCCTTCCCTTCTTCTTCAGGTACTGCCCCTGCACATGAATCCGACATGCCAAGATCTGGGCTTTTTCTTTGGGTTTTCGGGTGCTCCCGAATCGCATGCAACATGCTCTGTTTCGCCACCCATTTCCTGAACTGTAAAATTTAATGAGCCTCAGTTGTGTCGAGGATTGGGAAGGGGGGAAAACGAATACGGAATGAAAAAAGAACTCGAGTCTAATTTCTTGGTCTAAAGTTTCAAGCTTTCGTCTTTTTGCGCACACGAATCCCACTAATCCGAAGGAAAAGGTCTTCGCTTTCTTCTCTAATAACGATCCTCGACCCTCTTGCGCGCAGATCGGAACTCCGAGGCGCGATCGTTCCTCCGGGGATCGACGTGAACAGAGAGCCGTCGGCGGGGGCGGCGGCGGCGGCGGCGGACTACGGCGAGGACGAGGCCGGGGTGTCGTCGCCGAACAGCATGGCGTCGACGGTGAGCGGAAGCGGAGCGAGAGGGATCACCAGAGCCAGACCAACGGCGACGACCTCGACAACGAGAGGGCGTCCTCCCGCGGCGGCGGCAGCGACGAGGAGGACGGCGACCTGTCGAGGAAGAAGCTCCGGCTGTCCAAGGACCAGTCCGCCGTCCTCGAAGAGAGCTTCAAAGAGCACAACACCCTCAATCCTGTAAGTATCGTACGGATACATACACATAATTATATATATTGGAGAAAAATAAAACATGTTAACTAATTTCGGGTATTCATATCCATGTGATTTTAATAATTCAAGAGGACCAAAAGACTAAAATTAAACCGCATTAAACTGAAATCTTTGTTGAGCGATCTGAGATAATCTTATTATCGGATTAAGAAAAATGACTAACATGAAACGGTTACGTTTTCTTTTGTTAGAGAAAAGAGCGTGAAAGAATTGGAAAACAAAATACTAGGGTTAAGTACATCCTCTAATTTTTTTTTTTTGATTTGTGCAACTTGATCATTTACATTTTATTTTATACAATTAATTCTTTTTATTTATGTTTTTGGCAATGGGTAAACGAAGCATCTGCTTGATCGCATAAAACAAGAAAGTTAGAGAATTTTATTGAATAAAAATAAATGCTGAAACTTGAAAAAGATCAAAACCATAGTTAATGCGAAATGGAACTTTCGTGCCCTATATTCAGATAGGGGCATCTTCGTCATTTCGTAAACTCACGGTCGCAGTGGGTGCGTTTCATGCAGAAGCAAAAGCTGGCACTGGCGAAGCAGCTGGGGCTGCGGCCCAGACAAGTGGAGGTCTGGTTCCAGAACAGGCGAGCGAGGTGAGGACACGTGTGATTTCCGATAAGACTCTCGCCAGCGTCAAAGATCACCTCGGTCGGTCAACGCGAATTATTAAAGGCTAAAAACGATTGTTGTTTTTTTGTCTCGACAGGACGAAGCTGAAGCAGACGGAGGTGGATTGCGAGTACCTGAAGCGGTGCTGCGAGAGCCTGACGGAGGAGAACCGGCGGCTGCAGAAGGAGGTGCAGGAGCTGCGGGCGCTCAAGCTCTCCCCGCAGTTCTACATGCACCTCTCCCCTCCCACCACCCTCACCATGTGCCCCTCCTGCGAGCGCGTCGCTGCCCCGTCTCCCCCTCCGCCGTCGGCCGCCCCCTCGCCGCCGTCCCGGCCCACCCCGCCCCGTGCCCCTCATCAACCCATGGGCCCCTGCGGCCGCCCCACTGGCCCACGCCCGTTCGACGCCCTCCGCTCCTGCTCGTGAGCGTGGAGGGGCGGTCGGGCATCGGGGTCATGGGCATTTTGGTCAGTTTACGCGGGACGGTGTCGGGATCGAAGGAGTTGGAGAAATTGTACAAATTCTGGAGTAGCGTTTTGGTCTCTAAGGATATGGTTTGTCGGAAAATGAGATTTTGGAGGGTCTACAATGTTTTGTACCGTGACCCATCATCTTTTCCCTGAAAGTTTAGGATTTGGGACAAAGACGTCATAAAATTTGTAAAATCCGATGTTCCATTAATTTTTACTAACCTATGATTGGTGGCCTGATTTGACATTGGAGAGACGTGATGAAGATGATGACGTGGATTTATATATTTATTTATTGCTATGTCGCCAATAATTCTTGACGCGGTAGAACTGATTAGGTGAAACTGACAACACGCCTTCTCCTAATTACTGTTTTCCTTAGTAAAACGGGGGTCTGTTTCCAAGTCGTGTGACCGTGGCCCTTCCGGTATTCTTGACGTGGTATCTGTCTTGACACTGAAAATAATTACTAATTAGGTCAAGCAAAAGCTAATTTCTCAAGGGTAGAGGCTATTTTCGAAACTTTATTTAATTAAAACACACCCATTTTAGTTAATTGATCATTTTACCTTCTGAATAGTAATTTTTTGTTCGTCAAAACGTGCCTTCTGAAAACTGGTTGAATTAAAGCATGAATTGGTATTCATAGAAATAATTTTTCTAGTGCAAATTCGTAGATGGTCGATTGCCGTTTCCCTACCCTAGTCTACTTCAAAAATTTTCCTTTTCATATCCTATGGATCTTGAACAAAGGATCTTTTTTTTTTTTTTAATAATCTAAAAAAAGGAAAAATCCTTTGAAAGAATAATATCTAGCAAGAGATTATAAGTTAATATTTGACTCACTTGTTATTTGGAATCGTAACAACAAAGTCACATTGACAATGCCATATAAAATAATTAACATCTATGTAAGTGATTTATGGCCAAAGCTAATTGAAATGACTCAATTGGTAAATTTTTAAAAGGTTTAAGATTAAATTTATTAAATTGAAAGGTTTATCGCTGAATTATAATAAGGGTTAATACCCTGAAAAACCCTAAACTGATATATCTCGTGATAAATTTACTCCAAACTATTTTTTTTACTATAAAAACCCAAAATTCCAGACATCTACGACAAATTTACCCGATCGACCATAAAACACAACCGATTTAGTGGAAGTGAGCTAATTCAAAGATGAATGACATCATCATATCTTTATTAGAGTCATCCATCACCGGGCCAAATTCTTGCCCTTCGCAACATTGCCTTGATCATATGTTTGGAGGGATGAAAGCAAAATAGTTTATTCCATATGGGGTCAATTTGATAACATTTCAACTTCTTTCAAGAATATTAACTTTAGTTTTATGTTCATCAAGGCATGGCAGTCAAAACAGAATTTTGTTGATTTTGTGCACAAGACCCCACAAAGATTGCATCCTTACTAAGGTCGAGGCTGTGAGATTTCAGTCTTCTCAATCATCTGATTTCAATTCTACCCGTTTGATTTTTTCTTGATATGTCTAATTTCCTTTCACCGGTCTAGGAATTAAAGAAGTACTTGGAAGTGAAGGCCCAAAACATTTTATTTCTAACTCGACTGACGGGCTTCACCCAAAGCCCCGAATTTCGATCCGAGCCGACCCTATCCGATTTGATCCATCTGCCTATGCTTTTTGGGCCAGTCCTTAGCATGCATGCCCATTAAGCAAGCTTGCTTATCCTTTGATTTATCAGGTAATGGGTCTTATGCTGTCATCTTTAAATAAAACCAATCCCTATATAGAAAAATCATGGTTCTGATACAGCTCTTGACTATCTTAACATGTTCGATTCGATTGTCATACTAGACACCCGATCAAGTTCGACCCCATTACTGTTTTGAAAATGCAGTTGGAGATCATCATGATCATTGCAAATGCCGTCTATGTACCCACGAGAATTGGTCGAGCGAAAATTGTACCTGTTTCAAACTCTGTATCGCAAATGGTCAGCTTCTTTTGGTTCATATCTGCAATCAAGCTATGCATCCTATCTCTGAACTCTCTCTTGATGAAACACTCTTGGAATTTGCCAATACCAAAGTTTACTAAGCTCGTGACTGACTGAAAATGCGCTGTATTAAAGTCCAGATATTTTCATGCAAGCAAAGCAAGAAGATCATCCAATTCGTGCACTGAGAGGAAGATATCTGATGCACATGACAGGATGGGAATGAGAGAGATCAGCCAACGTACAGGACACTTGCCTTGGCTCACTCAGTTTCCTAATGTCTGCACCAGATGGCATTACTTTGCACAGAGGAATTCAACTGCAGCCATGAAACTGCTATCAAATGCAACCGGCAGTCACAAGGAAATAAATTCCATTGCATGACCATCCTTTTTCTCTACACTGCAAGCTAAGTTCAAATCACTGTTATCATGCCTTTGGAGTAGATCATATAAGCACATTCAAACATAAAACCATGGTCGGGAAGAGAAAAGGAAAAGAAAATCCAAGAACAATATCGAAATACTTTGGATTATATCCCCTCGACAAGTGGGAACGGGTTTTCAAGTTAATATCTACCTAGAAGACTTCGTACTGATCTCCGCACTCGATTTCTTGATCGATGCGATCCTCTGAAGCCTGATCTGCTCTCTAAATTTAGCTATGAACTCATCGGCTTTCTTGTCCACATCTGGTCCTCCGTCACTGACGCTGCTCGAATCAGCCTCAGCTTCATCATCGTGCGAAGCTCCTTCGAAGGCATCTTCCTCGCTCTCTGAATCTTCGTCTGATTCCACAACCATCTTTTCAAGAAATTCCGGCCTCCCTGTGCTCTCGGTCGCGAATGAAGTTTGATCGAATTTTACGGTCTTTCTTCTCGGTGGGTTCACCAAATCATCTTCAAATTCCATTTCCGCCACTTGGTTCAGGTAATAGTCTCTACCATCTCTACCATCTCTTCCTTTCCAGGTACCAGAGACCGGCTCGCCAGCTCTTGTTGTCCTCTTCGACTTTCCTGCTGACAAAACATCATCAAGTCCTCTTGAATTCACTTCAGACCCTGGATTGGCTTTCCTCATTGGAATTTCCCTGTTGCTTCCATTCGTGTCCTTGTACTCACTCGAGAAGCTCCTTCTCATGTCCTTCTCATATGAAATTCCATTGACCCGAGAACTCGAACTCGAATTCGGTTTCCTGGACGATGATTTGAAATACATCGGAGGTGGTGGTGGTGGTGGGGGTGGCGGAGGGACTGGAGGAGAGGAATACTTGTGAGAGCTCCTTCTTCTCACCGGATCCTCCAGAGTCTTCGCTTGCGACTCCGAGGATGGAGAAGGCGATGGAGATGATTTCCTCGGCGAAGATAAGGACGGAGAAGGCGACAGCTTCGGGGACGGAGTAGTGGAATTGGGTCGAGACGACCGCGACGTTTGAGGCCTAGCGGGCCGAGCCTCGAACAGATTGGTCTCAGATTCCTCCATCGAAGGAATGTCTAAATCCTCCTTCACTTCCATCCGTCCTGATCTCGATCGCCAAGGAATAGGCGATGGCAGGACGATGTTATTTTCGTTAGAATTATCCTCCGGCTCGACGAGATCCAAATCCACGAGTGGCGGCGCATTCCTCTTCTTCATTGAGCCCTTCGAAACCCTCTTCGACCCGAAACTGGAACTCGACCTACCGAACGAGTTCGACACGCCGCCAGGCTCATCAGCAGCATCCGTAGAATCGTCCGAGACCCGCGACTTCAAGCTCCGGACGGGCAAAAGCAACGGCTTTTCCCCGATCCTGGAGCTCTTACTTATCTGCTCATCGACGGAATTGCTCTCCGGAGCCACAACCAACATCGGCTCATTCCTAAGATACTGACTGCTCCAGGTCTGGACCCTGTTGTCATCGGACCCGGACAGGCTATCGGCCTCGTCGTCAAAAACAGAGGACACGTGAAGGAACCTAGACACATAGGACTGCGCGCTATCGAATTTGGAGGGCCCGTTCTCTTTCTCGAACTCCTCCTTGGATCTCCTGCTGAAGAGGCCGTAGGAGACCGCAATGCCCACGACCACGATGTGCAGAAGCTCCCAGCTTCTGTTGGTCACGGTCTGGTTTATGAACTCGGGGGCCTCGGAAGGGAAGAGCGGGAGGATCACGAGGAAGACCACGGCCACGAGGGCTTTGTACAGGAAGTGAGTGAAGAACTTACTTGTCCTTGTCGGGTTTTGCTCTGGGACCAGGCCCTGTTTCCTGGTGCCGGTGTCTGCATCAGCCATTTCAGGGGGATGGATTTGCTGTACTTGATGAAGGGTCTTTTCTTGATAACTGGTGCTTGCAAAGATATGAAGAGGAAGGAGATGAAGAGAGAGAGAGAGAGAGAGAGAGAGACAGAGACAGAGAGAGGGAGAGACAAAGAAGACTTAAGGGTTAAGGAAGGAAAGTGGAGAAAGAGGAAAGCAAAGAAAGAGAGAGGGAGAGATGGAGTGGGAGAGGAAAAGGTTTTGGGAGGAGAGCAAAGCAAATGATCACCGTTATGCAAAGCGTTCCTGGGTTTTCTTTGGGCCATTTGAGGGAGCAACTTCAGACAATTTAATAAATAACCCAAAAAATTTATTCTCTTGCGATTCGATGGTCACCGCACCGGCTCTCGAGAATCCGAGCATTGGAGGATTGTGGAAGCGCCCTCGTTCTGAAACGAATTTGCATGAGCATATCGGGCCGGCACTTTCTCCTCCTCCTTCTCTTTATCTTATTTTAAGAATGCCTGATATTTTTGTCGATGTGAACATGTCTATGACCTAAGTTTGTGACCGAACCATCGACAGCTTACAATGTGGTCTGAATGCAAAAGTATGTAATCCAAAACAAAAACCAAAATAAAAAAAAAAAAACAAAAATTCCCGGGGAATCTCAGTGGGGGACAATGCAAGTGATGAGCAAAATGGAAGAGAAAAATAAAAGGATAAAATTGAGGGGAATGAGATGAGAGTATATAGGTTGCGTGGATGTGGTTAGGATTCTTCTTTTGGACTGCGTACGCTAGCTTTTCCTCCCAGGGTCATATACCCTTTTAATATTTGTTCGTCTCAGAATATGAATTTAATATTTGGTTGTGGGTATTTAAATCGCAAGATGTTTTTGGCGCTTTTCGGAGAGGGGATAATGCTTTTCTTACGAGCGGATTCATCTTCCAGTCTTTTTCCAGCCTACTTCTTCGTCCCAGAATGGAGATGATCCTTAGATGCTCTTAAGGGCCACGCAGCTTGTGTTTTTATCTATTTATTGCTGCTGATAATGTTGTTAATTGGCCATTTCTCAAAGTTGAATTGAGTCATCTATACATAAATTATAAGGTTCTCTACATTCTTTTTATTGGATTAGAAAAGAGAAAGATGAGATGGTGGATTCTAGGGTTTTCTTTGAAGATTGTTCTGATTTTCGCAGCTATTCACCATACGGGCGTGATCAAACTTTTGCATGTGAAAACACTTTTTGGACACCACTAATCGGGCACAACATGGATCTGTTTGATTATTTGGCCAAACAATAACTATTTTTGTTCTTTTGTTTCTTGAAACAAAAGCAAGAATAAGAACCTATTTGGTAAGGTTTTTATTTTTGGGGATAGATTTAGAACAAAATTAAAAAAAAATAAAAGTTGGTTCTTTATTTCTGAAAACAATTTTAGAATCAAAGTTTTTTTTTTTTTTTCTTATTCTTCTCCCTTTAACTAGTTGCCGAAGCGTCACTAACTCTCTACAAGGCCGACGTCGCCATGACTTGATGAGGTTGAGCCTCGTTGGTGGGCTCGACCTTGTTGGGGCCAATCTCATCGGCCGGTGACACGAGGTTGCCAGCCCTTGTTTGGCCAATCACCAGTTATGGCCAAGGTCGGCAACCAACTAAAAAAAGAAGAAGAAGAAAAGGAAAAAGAAGGAAAAAGAAGAAGAGTAAAATAAAATAAAATTTTAAAAAATTTTAAAAAATTTCTAAGTCACAAAAAATTTAAGGGTCATACTAAACGTAATTTATTTCTAACAGAAATTTTGTATGCTTAGATATTCGTCTAGAAAACAAAATATAAAAAAATTAATTTTCAGTAGAAATTATTGTTTAGAATATAATAGTTATCAAATGCACCATAATAATATAGAGGTAGGGATATGGAGAGTCCCCTTATCTAGAAGCTTGTGAAATATTTCGCAGTCAATTTGGGCATTCGTCTTGCCACCGAATCTAAAGCGCTTTGCACGTGGTCGGAGGATTCAAACGAGCGGCCTTCAATTTCTAAGCTGGAAATTCAGCAACGTCCGAATCGATTGTACCTAATTCGTTCTTTTTTTCCTAGCGTAATGTCCATATGTTGTATGGTTGATTCGGTGGTCATTTGCATCCGCCAATGATCCTATGCCATCCGCGTTCCATTTTGATGGACGCGGTCGGTAGTTCATGGTGAGGAATATGCTCGCAGCATAAAGAGCCGCTTTTGGTGCTTTGCTGACTAGTCCCCACTTCTAACGTTTTACTAGAAAATTTGCGCATCAGCGCTCCCGTAAATTCCGGAAATCGAATTCGGCGGCCCGTTGGGTCAAAAAAAATAAAAAGAAAAAAGAAAAAAGAACACTCCAAAAAAGAATTAACAAATAAAGCTGCCAAGTGAAGAAAAATGGGCTTTGAAGGTGGCTTTATTGGTCACCTAATGTAAACCCTACATAGTACACTCCATTAGTTTTGCCAGAAAATAAATGATTTGAAAATTTTTTCTTAAAAATGACCTTTTATGTTATGGGTGAATAGTTTTAGAGTAGCCAGGTTGGAACTTACTTTACAGTTCCTAGTTTTTAAAATCTAGAACTCGTCCTATTTGTATTGGAACCAATTTGAAAACTCATAATGTATTTTGAGTCTTGTTCCATAATCTACCCAAGAACCTTTTTTTGTTCCCTTTTTTAATTTCTTTTTTTTTATTATAGTAAAATAATATGAGTGACAAAATAATTCAAAGTAAAAAATGAATAAAGCGCGAGCGAACAAAAGTGAGTCAGGAACGAGTGAGGGTTGTGAGGTTTGAATGAGCGTGGACAAGTAGCGAGCAAGCAAGGAGGAGGGTGAGTCACGAGCGAGAGAGAAACAGTCGTGAAGTGTCGGAGTGAGGTTGGAGAGAGCTAAGAAAAAGAGAGATATAGAGAAAAAGATGCCAAAAGAAAAATTCGAATTATAAAGTCTTATGAAATCGGTTCCAAATTTGATCCAATTCTCGAGTGGTTCTTCACTCGGAATCTGGAACTAAATTGGTTCCAATAAGAACTTGGCACTAGGTCGGTTTTTAGGGTAGTTCATTCCGATTACTAAGTAGAAGGAATCCGATTACACAGCTCTAGTTTGCATCACTATAAAAGATATTTTTACTATGTGCAATAATTATTGTGTAAATATTTTAGAATTTGTTCATTTTTTACGAAACCAACGGAGTTTTCATTTAAAAAAAAAGTTGACCAGATCTTATTTTCATTCAGTAATAATGTTCCTATTGCCATCCAGTAATAAAATCTAAAGCATATCTAGGTTTTAATTTAATTAAGTTGTCCACTCCCTCTATAGATTCCTCTTGGCGGAAGAAAGAAACATCCTCCAGCGACAGGAATGCTTTTATCCACTGTCCATCACCATCTGATCACAGGTCAACATGGACAATTAGGTGCGGTAAGTGCTGAAGTAAGTAGGACATTATTATTTTTATTTTATTTTATTTTATTTTATTTTATTGCTTCAGCACCGACCTCATTTTAAATAAATGAATAAATAAATAAATCCCGGGTCAATTCCACGTGGCTTTTGCGAATTGGATAAGAACCAAAAACTCGAATAATTATCCCCGCGATATGAAATTGTTTTCAAGCAGTATGACAAATTGAACCCCGTCGCACGCCTTATCCATACACATGCACGGATTCTCTCGTTCAACCACTAAACTAAGTCAAATCGACAGTTAAGACAGTTAAGACAATGCATGAGTCGATAATTTTCGCGACAAATGTTACCTTAATCATGTTTATCGGCTGTGCTGGAATGCCATCAGCTTAAGCTGGATGATAAGGTATCTGCGCTTTTGCCAAAGCAAATTTGTGGCCGAAAGCGTTGCGTCAGAAAGACTCGTTGACACAACGGATCGGATTCCATCCCCCATTTTCCATCGTTTAATCATTCTTTTAAACCACCCCTTTTCCCAAATCCCCCACCGCTAATCAACTCCCCATCCGTATGAAAGAGCAAGCGTTGATTATGCTCGAAGAACGTATGAGTACGTATGCATGCGATAAATAGACCCATCAAACGGGGTCATAAAATTATTTGGATCGGATAATTTATAACCCAATCTAATTCATTTGTTTGACGGATTTAGCAATAAGACGAGTTTTCATAGTGAAGATGGAAGTCGTGTTTGTTTTTTGGAAGGAAAACGAGCTGCCAATTAAATCGATCGGTTAGGATTTTGATTGATAGAAGTGTCGTCATCGATATGAATTTTTCAAGATATTGCTTTCCTAAAGTATGATACAATTCGGATAACTTGTACTTGGCCCTGAATTGCTTTTAAATCTTTTGGAATGCCTTGCTCAGTCCTGGTGATTTTACACGTATGAATTGCGTGCGCATGTGATAAGACGGAGAGAAAAAGTTATGATCTCCTTTATAAGCTGATCAATCGGAGCCTTGATGGGTAACGTCTCGGATCATATGGAGTTTTGATAGAAAGACCATTTCGTTACGACAAGATATTATCTTCAATTCCTTTTTCCGTGCTAGTCATGTGCCCGCTCGGTGCGCAGGAGCGTATAGATGTACATGTTCTAATTCTCGCAATTATTCAAATGGAATTTCTTTAAAGTAGAGATATATTATTTCGATTTATCAAAAGGAGTGTGAATCAAAGAAAGCACGAAAGAAGGAATATTTGTTGACCAATCAATCTTCTCTTTGGTTTCTTGACCTACATTTTTCTCCTATTGTGTTTGGTGGTTTGTATTTGAGTTCGGATAAATTATCTGGTGATGTTCTTTGGACCGGATAAGCTTAGATACATTGGTAGACATTTGGCGAAAAGGTGGGATAAACCAAGATTGGATATAAAATTTTAAAACTTAACGATTCCTACTTATCAGGAAAACCCCACCTCAAGTCAAACTCATAGTCCTCAGCATTTCTGATCGGCAACACCCCACCACCACTCTAGTGACTATCCACTATGACGGTTCTTCACTTTGACGACCTTGAGTATTCTCGCCAGTGCCCTTGCTCACGGTTCAATTGGAAGGCTAGGGCTCACCATTTCATTCATGGCTCTCCCTCTTTCTCAATTGGTTTTCCAGCTTTTCCTCTCTTTTCAATCGCTTTTCCAGCTTCTCTGATTACTCATTCTCGGCCTCCATTGTACCACGATCTCTTTCTTGGTCAACTTTGAACTAAATGTTCATTAAGTGTTTGATGAAATGCAAAGGGAGAGGTCAGACTTGCGTTCGGTTCATAATTGTGCATAATGGAAGAGATTAATCTGTCAACCTCTTATTGACGATGGTGTTTGAGAGGGTTAGAGTCCTCACGTACACAAGGACCCCATTGAAGATGAGTTTTTTTTTTTTTTTTTTAAGAAGTAATTTAAAGATTTTCAATCCTATTTTAAATTGTACCAAACATTCGATTGGATATTTCTATAATCCAGATAATATTTAGAGGAGGATTTCAAATCCCCTTTTATCCTATCATATTCTATTCTAATTCAAATCCAGAGGACCAAATGGAGTCCCACATTTAAGATTTAAGTCCATGTTAAAAATGGAAAAGAACAATTTCATGCATAACCTGCCATGAGTTCAATTCGTACGTAGGTAATTCAAGAAAGAAATATCATCAACAGCCTGTCATGCACATTGAATTCTAACTATTCTAAGGGCTTGTTTGGTAATGTATCTAACATTGCTTGATTCTATTTTTTTTGTACTCCGGAATTAAAAAAGAAGAAGAAGAACATAAATCAATTTAGTGACTTTTTTTGTTCATGGGAATATATTTGAAACATAATTAAGAAGTAAAAAAAAGTTGCTCCTTTATTCTCGGGAACAACTCTAGAATCAAGGCAAACCATTTTTTTTCTCTTTTATTTCTTTTTCTCTTCCTCTTCCTCATTGTTGGTCATCGATACGATGATGGCCAATGACTAACCAGACGAGGTCTTCTAGCCTCGCCAAAGTGGCTAGGTGAGCTCGCCTAACGAGGTCATCGGACCTCACTATCTAGTCACTAACCATTGTCGTGGTCAATGATTGGCTAGATGAGAAGAAGAGGGAAGGAAAAAGAAAAGAAGAAAAATACAATAAAAGTAATAAAAAATCAAAAGAAATTTTAAGTGAAAAATTATCAAGTGTCTTCAAATGTTCAGAAACTTGTTCAAAGAACGCAATAAAGAGGAATAATTTATAAGTAAAAAATATTTTTGGGAATAGAATAATTACAAAATGGACTCTAATAGTATGTGTTATTTATGAATTTCTATAACATTAACCAAGGACTTGCCTTAAAAAATGGATCACTCCTTAGCGTAAAATGCATGATACTTTGGAGATGGGAGGGAGTTATATATATATTAAGATTTGAGAAATCTTTTTTTTTTTTTTTTTTTTTTTTTTTGGTAAAAAGGATTTGAGAAATCTTGCATTCTAATTTAATTACTTTTTTTCATCGTATATTCCTCAAAACAAAATACCATCTCTAGCAAATTGATATTCCTTTGTTTCTAAGGAGAAATCTCAATCATGAAAACTATCGTCTAACATATATTCCAATTGATCAGATAATACATTGGTGCTGGCTAAACGCTGGGAAAGAGATGCAACTTTCCTGATATTGTATCTCTCTCCTGTTCTGGGAGCTTCTCTCTCGCAGGAAGAGTTTCTCCACGCTTGGTGTGGTAATGGCTCCTTTACTCCCAAATCAAAATCCTAATCGAAACACCCACCATCCCATTTCCGTCTAGCTTCCATTCCCTGAGATTCCCATCCCAGAATGAGCCTCCTTGTGAAAACAAAAGTTCTTCGAGCATTGTTCCATTCAACTGGGGCTGTCATCCATGGCGTGTTCATGCTCCTTCTCACAAAATGAGCCTTTTTAAACTTTTTTCCACTAAAACAAAAACCAAATATCTACAAAATCCACCATATCAGTCTTAATAACCCTTTCCACAAATCATCTAGTTCTCATATCCAACACTACAAAAACCCTAACCCTTTCCCAGCTGTTGAATCACGCTTCAAACCAGCTCTCCGCAAGTTGCCTAAGATGACGGGATGATCAATACAGCTTCAATATAGTTATGTTAAGACAGGCGCAACACGCCCACCATCTTCATCTTGGTATCAAACGCTATCCATTGTCTCAGGTTGGTCTCTTCCCTTAAAGTGTTAAGAACAGGTCTTAAGGCATCTTCGAGCAAGCTTGTGGTTGTTTTACTACCTTCTTGGACTGCTTACTATAGTGTTCCGCCTCCATGGAACACAAAGGCGCAGATCCTCGGATAGAACTTCTCTGCAAGAGCTTGGGAGATATGTGGTCAGGAGATGATATAATCGATCTGGAGGATATTGACACTAGTGAGCAGGAAAAAGATTGTCGTGCAATGTTGATAGGAAAGCTCTTCATGAACCCAAATGTTAATTTTCAAACTTTTCAGAGTACTATGAAGAAGGCTTGGAAAATAGAAAGTGTTGATATTACCCTCTTGGAGTAGGGACTATTTTTATTTGCTTTCAAAACAGAAGGGGACTCAAAACGTGTGATGAATGGCGGCCCGTGGTCCTTTGCTAATCATTGTCTGTTACTAAAACCATGGGAACCAAATACCCCCCTCGCTGTTACAATTTCTCAAAAGGGGCTTTTTGGGTCCACATATTCGGCCTTCCGGTGGAATGGCGTAATGCAAAAGTTGTTAGGAGAATTGCACAGAATCTAGGAGAAGTGTTAGAGATCAAAGTGGAACCCAAAGGTGTTGCTAATTTTGTATCAGGGAAAGTGAAAGTTGAGTTGGATCTTTTTGTGCCTTTAAAACAGGGAAGTGTGGTTAAACGGGCGGGAAGAAAATTCTGGCTGGAATACAAATACGAAAGACTTCCTCATTTCTACTATGCATGTGGAAAATTGGGACATTACACTACTCAGTGTGCTGAAAACCAAGTTGACCGGAGAGAATTAATGAGCTACGATTTGGGTATTGGTTGAAGGCATAAGCTAAAGAATTTAGCCCTATATGGAAGATATTTTCTGAAGATCTGAAAAAGGACAGTGTAGAAGAAGAAGTTGTACTTGAAACTCAAGAGAATCCAAGCCAGATGGATATTGTCCAGCACCTCCCTTTAAACAGCAGCCGCATGGATAGACCTGAAAAAAGAAAAGAGATGGAAAATGAAAAACATGAGATGTACAAGGAAAGGCTTCCTGTTATTAACGTGGCCAGAAAACGAACCCTCTTCTGCACCTCTCAACCATAACATCCAAAAGGATTGTATCCAAGAAAAGAAGGAAAAGCAGCCAGGCACACAAGCAAAAAATAGAAAAGGTTCAGTCCTTATGGCAATGAGAAACAAGACCAGGAGATTTTGGATGAGACTCAACTCCTAGAGACCCCAATCCAAATTGAGAAGGGAGAGGGCACATGGGCTTTGGTGGCTAGCCTTAATAAGCCACCGGGGTATAAATGAACATGATGGTTTTATATGAGATGGGCTTAAGGCCCGTCCGCCCATGTTGGGCCTAAAAGCCCGGCCCACAAGAGTAGGGCCCAGGATGAAAGGGCACGATTAATTGTTTTTTGGAGGGACATATATAAGGGAGGAGAGAGGGGGAGAACGTACCTCTTGGTATTAACGTGCGTACGTCTCCCTCTCCTTCCAACGCTCTCTTTCTCTCGAAACGCTTAAGGCGATGCTCTACTCCCTTCAAGGCCAATTCACATCATCGGATCAGAATTTCTTCCTCGATCTTTGGCATTGGTGTTTAATCTGTGGCTAACAAGGTACGCTCGAATGCGTGATGTGCTTTAGGATCGGTGATACGTGTTTTTCCCGGGCTTCGCTTCCGCATTCGTTTTAGGGGTTCGATTTAGTGTCGAATCCGGTTTTCGAGGATCCGTTATTCCCAACATTGGTATCAGAGCCCTAGTTCACGTTTTCCCAACCTGTTTGACGTTTTTTCATTGATTTTTCGCAAAAAATTCTCGGCCGTATGGATTGGGACGTGAAATCCCGACACCCAAGCACTATTCGTCCCTTTTTCTGAGTTTTCGTAAGTCGAAATAAAATTTTGAAAGCATAGGGTGAAAGGGCTCGTCGAGACGAGTCCGGTGACATGTCGTGCGCCGCCGGGTGACGCCGCACTCGCCCACACGCGCGGCCGGAAGGCGCTGGCTTTGCTAGCGCGTGCGGCACACGCGCCGGTCGCCGAACCGGCACGTGCGCGCCGCCGGCCGGCGAAACAGCACGCCCGGTCGACGGACCGACGCGTGCGCGTCACCCAACGGTCAGTGACTGCTGGGGTGACGTTATCGATGACGTCAGCAATGACGCCGGTTGGCCGGCCGGCGACCTGACTCGACCCAAAGCACAGACGCCCGGCACGTGCGCGGCACGTGCCGGATGACGTTTGCGTGACGTCATCCCGCGCACGCGCATAGCACGTGCGTTCGGTTCGTCCAAACCGGCCCGACCGGCGCGACCGGTCCGACCGGCTCGACCGGTCCGCCCGGTCCAACGTCCCGCGCCCGCTTACTCGTTGACCCGTTGACCTGCGTTGACCCGTTGACCCGAAAAAAAGAAAAAAAAAGAAAAAAGATAAAAAAATGGAATTTGTTTCTTTTTCATGTATGCCTATGTGGTTTAAATGTAATCCATTATTTATTTTGCATTTGTTGCATGAATTTTGGAAAATTATGTATTTTCCCTTATGTAAATTATGGATTATGGGTAATCTATTTTTAGTTCTGCATTTGTTGCAGGAACTATGATGCGTCATGCACGGATACCTACAATCCCGAGAACGGACGAGGGAAATGCAAGACTTAAAAGACTGATGTCAGATTTAGCTAATTATCGGTGGCATGACGGTGATTTAGTATCACATGTGGTCAAGGTCAATAAGATGATACAGGAAATCATCTGGAATGGTTATCTTATGCCGGATTTTGAGAAGGTGCCGGCTATGATGAACACTTTTCCACCTGAATGGCAAGCAGTATTAGATCGGCTATGGGAGGTCAACGTGGTCTCGGGTTATAGGGAGCTAGTGGAAGCTTTTGTAAGAGAGTACTATAGGATTGAGTTAGCCAAAACTTCAACCCTTAGATTGAGCGCCACATGGCGCAGAGTAAATGTGCCTTGGTGGCGACATGAAAGCTCTCCAAAAGTTTTTCCATGATTGGCAAATGTGCCTTCAGTTTTCTCAGATATTTTGATTGATAGATTAGAAGGGACATTCCCTAATTATTTCTTAGATTAATTATGAGATGTTTTATGAGTGTAAATATCTCTTTCCATGTTGATATTTCTTTGTATATATTGCTTAGTGTAATGTATGGTTGTATTATGTG
Organism: Eucalyptus decipiens; assembly: GCA_014182575.1. Classification (NCBI taxonomy): domain Eukaryota; kingdom Viridiplantae; phylum Streptophyta; class Magnoliopsida; order Myrtales; family Myrtaceae; genus Eucalyptus; species Eucalyptus decipiens. Next base: position 6,199,624 of record CM024613.1, on the reverse strand, counting down.
AAAGCACCATTGTTTTATTGGATGTTAGTTATTTGTTGCTTTCTATTATTGCTGGTTGCTGTGGGTAATTAGCTGTGGGAAGTTTTAGAAGTTTTTTTGTAGCTTCATAGAATTGATTTTGCATATGACAATCATATTAATGATAGTTTTAAGTTAGGATTTTTGGAGGATGATTGGAAACGTAGTGACATTTTGATTTTGAAACCTTACTTAAAATTATTCATTGATATGATGGGTCTGTGCAAATAGGGATGCATAAATGATATGCATTAATTATTCGTGCATGTATGTCTGATGTGTTCATACCGATGGTTTCAGCAATTAAGAACGTAATTGCTGATATGAACGGCAACAATTGTGAAATATTGAATATGAAGATTCAATATGTGCTGGAAAAGCAAGAAGCACTAGAAGCTCTCGATCATATTATGGAAGATCTTAAGGATACTGTGCGCCACCTTGAGCTAGTAGAGGACCGCTTAACGGCATTTGAGCCGAAAATGGACATTTGCAATGCTGGTTCTAGCTCAGAAAGGGCTTTGAGCTCTAAGCGCAAGCGTATTGATTCGTTCAATATGTGAAAATGCAAATGAACAAGTCCTTATTGCAAGAAATCAAGAGTTAACCAATACAAGAGAGGAAAACGTCCTCAAGTGAAGAAAATGTCAAGGGTGAGGTGTTACAATTGTGACAAAAATGGTCACTATGCTCGCGACAGTTGTGAGCCAAAGAAAGTAAACACCTTTTGTACATTTGAGAACTTTGCTTATGTGTCAAGTTCTGCATTATTGGCTGAATCCAATCCTTGTGGATTGTAGATTCAGGAGAGACAGACTATGTAAGGAATGATAGAGGATCCTTCGTGGAATTCCGACGATACCATCTGGAACTATGTGGATCTATGTGGGAAATAACTTTAGAGCTGAAGTTAAAGGGATTGACACCTGCTAATCAAACATGCGTGGTGGACGCATTTTGTTCCTACATGATGTTCTATATGCTCCGGAGATTCGTCAAAATTTAAGTGTCTGTTTTGGTGTTTGGTTAAGCTTGGTTTTAATATGAACTTTCATAATAGAGGTGTAGATTTGTATTTGGATACAAACTACTATGGTTGTGGTCACTTTCTGGATGGTTTTATTGTACTATAAGTTGACTGTAGTGATGTCAATATTTGTTATTCCCTTGTTTCACGTCTTCTACTTAATATGATAATGATGTGATTATGTGGCATGCTAGACTTTGTCATATTGGCCAACAACATTTGAATAGACTAGCCAAAATAGGGCTTGTAGGGCAACATTGAAAAAGTCGATTTGCCCATATGTGAGCATTGCCTAGTAGGGAAAATGACAATGAAACCATTTGAAAAGATAAAAGAGCTGAATTTCCTCTACATGTAATCCATTCTGATGTCTGTGGTTCAATGAATGTGAGAGGAAGGCAAGGGACTGTCTATTTCATCACTTTTATAGATGTTTATATTCGATTTAGATATGTTTATTTGATTTCTCATAAATCTGAAGCGATAAAGTTGTTTCAAAAGATTTATGAACTTGGTTGAAAATCAATTAGACAAGAAAATAAAAGTATTTAGATTCGATCGAGGTCGAGAATATTTATCTGATGAGTTCAGAAAATTATGTGATGAAAAATGAATAGAGAGACAATTGTCTATTCCATATACTTCTCAACAAAATGGTGTTGCAGAGAGTAGAAACAGAACCCTACTGGAAAATGGTTAGGTCCATGATGGCGCATGCTAACTTACCTATTACTTTTTGGAGTGATGCGTTATTAATTGCTGTCTATGTACTTGATCGAGTGCCTTCCAAATCAGTTACTTCCACTCCATATGAGTTATGGATAGGTAGAAAACCAGACTTAAGTTTTCTTAAGTCATGGGGTTGTGCTGCCTATACTCATGAGTCTTCTCACAAATTTGAGAAATTAGGTCCCAAAGGAAATAAGAGTATTTTAATGAGATACTCCGAACACTCGAAAGGGTATGTGTTCATAGGTGAGTAGGAAAGTAGGAGTATAACTGAATTTGAATCACATGATGTCACATTCTTAGTGGATGAATTTCTTAAGAAGGGCGAAATAGGGGAAGATTATTTCCTATTTGAAACCTTGGATTAAGATAATGATATTAGTGGAGTTCATCCAAGTGGGAGTAATATGAGAAGTGATGAATTGAATTCAACTCATTCTCAATTGCAACCACATGATGAGACGACATCATCATTACCTAATCCAAGTGGGAGCATAATGGGAAATGATGTGCTAAGTGTGCAATTTCCCATACGGCGAACAAGTCGCCAAAGTATTCCCCGTTAACGTTTTGACATTGAAGGGGAAACTTTTATGGTTGCTCCACAAGATGAGGATGGGTCAAGAAATATTAATGAGGCTCTGAATTGCCCTAGTAAGGAAAAATGGATTCATGCAGTGGAAGAGGAAATGGAGTCAATGAAATCAAACCAAGTTTAGGAACTGGTTGATCTTCCAAAAGGACGCAGAGCTATTGGGAACAAGTGGGTTCTTAAAATAAAGCGAAAGGCTGATGGCTCAACAGAAAGGCATAGGCTCGCCTTGTGGCGAAGGGGTATAATCAACATGAAGGAATTGATTATGAAGGTACATTTTCTCCTGTAGTGTGATTTATCTTAATTCGCATAATTCTGGCAATAGTGGTTAGTATGGATCTTGAGTTACATCAAATGGATGTAAATACTGCTTTCTTCAATGGAGAATTAGAGGAAGAAATATATATGGAACAACCTGCTGGTTTCATAGTGAAAGGCCAAGAAGAAAATGTATGTCGACTTTGGGGGTCGATATATGGCCTTAAGCAGTCGTCGAGACAATGGTATATACGTTTTCATAATGCCATAATGGCATATGATTTTACAATGATTGACGATGATCATTGTGTATATATCAAAAGATCCAATGATCAATTTGTGATCATATCATTATATGTTGATGATATACTAATTGTCGGAAGTAATATGGAGTTTGTTAATACTGTGAAAAATTCGTTGTCTTCCAACTTTGAGATGAAAGACATGGGTGATGTTATATACATTCTTGGAGTTAAGATTTCAAGATTGTAAACCCATAGATACTCCTATTGCAAAAGGTGAAGGATTGAGCCATAACTCTGTCCAAGGACTCCACAAGAGAAGGAACAATTGTTCCTTATGCTAGTGTTGTAGGAAACTTTATATACACTATGATGTGTACAAGACCTGACATTTATTTTGCAGTTGGAATGGTGAGTAGATACCAATCCAACCCAGGTTCAGCACATTGGGAGGCCGTTAAAAGAATACTGAGGTATCTAAAGGGAACTGCTGATTAGATGCTGAGTTATTAAGGAAAAGATCTGCAACTCTAAGGCTATTCTGATGTTGATTGGGGAGGGGATTTAAATGAAAGGAAATCTACCTCTGGGTTTGTTTTCTTACCGAATAATTGCACCATATGTTGGAGCAGTAAGAAACAAAAGTGTATAGCCTTGTCCACGATGTAAGTTGAGTTCGTGGCATTATCAGTAGCAGTATAAGAAGGTGTTTGGCTTAATAGATTTTTTGGATCATTTAGGTGTTATTGGAAGTGCTGCAGATTAATTGTTGGTTAACTGTGATAGCTAAGCAGCAAAAGTGTACACAAAATATCCAAAATATCATGGCAAGACCAAACACATAGATACCAAGTATAATTTTGTCAAAGATATTATTGCACGAAAAGATGCGAACATAGAGTACATACTACGCATAGAATGGTAGCAGATCCTATGACAAAACCAATACCTAGAGATGTGTTTTGTGGCCATAAGAAGTCTCTAGAATTGCGTAGAGGCTGATGTACTGAATATTGTAATTTCCCTAAGTGTTCACAATTTGATGAATTTGTGTTTTCATCATTAATGCCTATGAATCTTTGTTTGATCTTTATGCATCTTAATGCTCAGTGTATTACTTTAATTTGAGAAGTATGTCGGACAGATATAAGATTAGCCCACTCACACGGGTAATCGCCTCTGTTTACTGTGTAATAAATAGAGATGAGACTGTTTTTAAGCTTATTATCTAGGTGATAATCGAGAGCTCAAGCTTAAAATACGTATGTCGCCTTAACTGAGTGTTAAGATGATGACATAATACTTGTGATGTCCGAAAGTAAAATACCCCACATATTTTACTTTATCTGTCTAAGATGCCAGATGTGAGTTCTGATTAATTTTGTGAATGAGTAGGTGCGTGAACTCAAATTAGACATTGGGTATGTCTGAACTATCATCTGTACGGTATTGAAAGTGTAGACATACGCTCAATGGGAAATGAGTTAATACCGTAATACGTATTTCATACTACGTATGCATGAGATGACCAATAATAGTGGCAAAAGTTTGATCTCAACTTTTTATGTCATGTGAGACTCTTGAGGAAAAGAGTTCCTCAATTTTTAGTCCCCTCATGACTTTTACTTATTCTCAAGATTTTTATTTAGTGTTTGCTATCTTAGGATGTTGCCAATGGTCATGGGTTTGATTCGATTTAATGGGGCATGTCTAGAAAAGCAAGCTGAACTGAAATTGAGAGTTTGAAGGAAAGAGGAAGATCGATTTTGGAGAATTACATTGTAGTTTTGTATTCACCGGTTAACCAATTATGACTGTCTTTGGGATAATCATAATTGTGAATACAATATATATATATATCATTGTTTGAAAGAGATCAAGAGAGATATAAATGTGATCGATCGATCTAGGGTACTGCATACTAAATCTACTCAGGATGTAATGCCCATTATGAGCTGCTATATATTCTAACGAGATGTATGGCAACGAGCTCTCTAAGTATCTTTGGTCGCACGGATTATTCATCGGTATGAATGTTGAAGAGAGGAAAAGAGGATTCTGTTCGGCCCACCATGTTAAGTGAGAGTTTATGATGGATTTTCTCTGATGGGGCTGAGTAGGGCCTGTTCGCCCATGTTGGTTTTGGACCACCATGTGCGAGTGGGAGATGATGGTTTTATATGAGATGGGCTTAAGGCCTGTCCGCCCATGTTGGGCCTAAAAGCCCGGCCCACAAGAGTAAGGCCCATGGATGAAGGGGCATGATTAATTATTTTTTGGAGGGACATATATAAGGGAGGAGAGAGAGGGAGAACGTACCTCTTGGTATTAACGTGCGTACGTCTCCCTCTCCTTCCAACGCTCTCTTTCTCTCAAAACGCTTAAGGCGACACTCTACTCCCTTCAAGGCCAATTCACATCATCGGATGAGAATTTCTTCCTCAATCTTCGGCATTGGTGTTTAATCTGTGGCTAACAAGGTACGCTCGAATCCGTGGTGTGCTTTAGGATCGGTGATACGTGTTTTTCTCGGGCTTCGCTTCCGCATTCGTTTTAGGGGTTAGATTTAGTGTCGAATCCGGTTTTCGGGGATCCGTTATTCCTAACAAAACATATTAAGCTGGAATTGTCAGGGGTTGGGCAATCCCCTGACAATTTGGGAACTAAGAGCCTTAGTGGCTCAAAACAGGCCCAGTTTAGTGTTCCTAATGGAGACGAAGAACAAAGAACAGCTGGTTGTGAGATTAAAGAAGAACTTAAAGTTTCAGAATCACTTTGTGGTGGACCTAATCGGGACTGCAGGCGGGCTAGTTTTAATGTGGAACGCTGAAATTCAGGTATCAATTGAATCATACTCTGCTGATTTTATAAATGCGACTTGCAAATGGGAAGAAAATAGAATAGTGATGCGAAGTACTTTTGTGCATGCCCCTTATACTTTCCAAAAAAATGTGTTGTTATGGGAGGAATTGAAATATATTAAGTCCCACAATTCTCTGCCATGGATTTGTATTGGCGATTTTAATGAAATTCTATATCACTGGGAAAAAGTAGGAGGAAGATTAGCTGAGTATCACAAAATGGCAGCATTTAGACAAATTGTAAATGAGTGTTCTTTTATGGAATTAGAAGGCAAAGGCTGTGCGTTTACGTGGGCAAACAACCGGAGTGGAGATGAATTTATAAAAGAAAAACTTGACAGGGTCCTATGTACCATTGAATGGAGGGTTTCCTTCCCAGAAGCTTTAGTATTTTCCCTATCGGCAATAGGTTCAGATCACTGTCCTTTATTAGTATCACTCATGGCTGAAATGAGGAAGAGAAAGAGGTACTTTAAGTTTGAAGCTTTCTGGTTGGAAGATCATGAATATGAGGAAAAAGTAAATACGGTGTTGAATGATCCTAGAGTGAAAAATCTAAGCTGGGGGGCAAAGACTCAGAAAATAAAGGCATCCTTGGAGGTATGGAGCAAAAAATTTGCCAATGCACAGACGCAAATCAGAGACTTAAAAAGAGAACTTGAAGCCATCACAAATAATCAAGAGGTTGAGCATGATAGAAAGAGGGTACAAGAGGTAAAAGGAAAAATAGAACTGTTATGGAAGCAAGAAGAAATGTTCTGGGGGATGAGATCGAGAGTTTCATAGCTGAAATGGGGGGATAGGAACTCTAAATATTTTCATGCTACCACTATACAGCGTAGGCAAAGGAACATAATATCTATGCTCCAATGGAGAGTGGACCAAGGATGAAGGAAGACTGAAAGAGGGAACTTTAGCTTTTTTCACTGAATTGTACACCTCAGTGGGACCTCGCAATATCCAGCCCATCATTGACCAATGCCCTATTATGGTGACGGAAGAGATGAACATAGCTCTAACAACAAAAATTATGCTACAGGAAGTCAAAGAAGCAGTCTTACAACTCAGTGCGTTAAAAGCCCCAGGACCAGATGGACTAAATGGTCAGTTTTATCAGCATCATTGGAAAGATATTCAGACAGATATTATGGAAATGGTAGAAGAGTTCTTGGAGACTAAATGCCTAAATTCGAATCTGAACAGAACACATATTGCACTTGTTCCTAAAGCCCCAAACCCAGAAAAATTAGACCAATTCCGACCGATCAGCCTTTGTAACTTTTCCTATAAAATTATCTCAAAAGTGTTGGCAAATCGTTTTAAGAGATGGCTTCCTGAGTTGATTGAAATAGAGTAGAGCGCTTTTGTAAGTGGAAGACAGATACAAGACAACATCCTCATAGTTCAAGAAGTCCTTCACCAACTCAGAATCAGGAAAAGAAAGAAGAAATTCCAAGCCGTGCTCAAACTAGACATGAAGAAGGCCCATGACAGAGTTGAATGGGACTTCCTTGAAGCTTGCATGAAGAAAATGGGTTTTAGCACTACATGGGTAACTTGGATCATGTAATGTGTCACAACTACCTCATTCAGTGTGAAATTAAATGGAGACTCCCTACCTTATTTTCAACCAGCTCGAGGTATTAGACAAGGAGACCCTCTATCCCCTTACTTGTTTATCCTTATGGCGAATGTTTTATCTTTAATGTTGAAAAAAGCAGTTGATGAGGGAAGATTAAAAGGTATTAAGTTAAATAGCCACTGCCCCACACTATCGCACTTACTGTTCGCAGATGACTCTATTTTCTTTTTAGATGGCAAGATTAGTGAGTGCTAAAATCTAGCTGAGGTGCTGAATCAATATTGTGTAGCTACTGGGCAACTAGTGAATTTGAACAAATCAGAGATCCTTTTTAGTGTGGGCTATCCCCAGAGCTTAAGGAGGAATATGGCAAGGGAGATGCGAGTCCCAAAATTCGACAAAATAGGGAAATATTTGGATATCCCCTCTGATTGGGGTAGTTCAAAAAAACAGATGTTTGCATGGATTTTGGCCCGGGTAAATATGAAGCTGGAAGGATGGAAGGAAAACTTGTTGTCTAAAGCAGGAAAGGAAGTCCTCTTGAAAGCAGTAGTTCAGGCTATCCCACAATATGCAATGTCGATATTCAAAATCCCGGTATCTATTTGCAAAGCAATAGAACAAAAGATAGCCTCCTTTTGGTGGAAAAACAATGAAAGAAAAGCCGGAATTCATTGGAAAACTTGGCATCTAATGAAAATGAGGAAAGATCATGGCGGTATGGGTTTCAGAGACCTCATTACATTCAACAAAGCCATGCTAGGAAAACAGGCATGGCGTCTAGCGGAAAACTCTCCCACACTATGGATCCAACTTTTGAAATGCTTATATTTTCCTAATACAAATTTATGGCATGCAAAACAGGGTCAAAGAGCTTCATGGGGATGGAAAAGTCTCCTAATTGGGAGGGAAGCTATCTCAGAATAATCCCAATGGTCTGTGGGTGATGGACAATCAGTCAGAATATGGCTGGATAAATGGCTAAAGCGGGGTATACTAATCGAACCTGCTAATAGAGAAGACCTTGAGCGTGTTAACGAGTTGATTGACAAGCAGACTGGCTCATGGAAAGAGGATATAGTACAAAACACCTTCGAAGACATCATTGCGGATGAAATACTAGCCATTCCCATCCCAGCTACAAGTGTAAAAGACAAACTAGTGTGGAATGCAACAACATCAGGCAACTACACAATCAAAAGTGGGTATAATCAACTAAGGAGAGCAGAGATCAATTTAGCACATAATGAAGCATCGACTTCATACTAGAAGCCAAGAGAACTATGGTGCAAAATCTAGAATTTGCGGACTATCCCGAAAATAAAAGTTTTTATGTGGACCCTTTGTCAAAATGCTCTCCCTACGTCAGAAAACTTAAGTAGAAGGAAAATCGCACCTAAGTCGACCTGCCAGCTCTATAAAAAGAACCCCGAAACAGAGGAACATCTATTTTTGCTCTGCCCCTAGACAACCAAGATATGGTCAGACCCACGCATCAGTATACCAGTTCAAAGAAAGGGACTAACAAGCATAGATCGGTGGATCCTTCACTATAAGCGCACCTTACCAGAAGCACCACCCCTCGAGCAAGTTGCTGAACTGCTCTGGTTCATGTGGAAAGCAAGAAACGAGGCCATTTTTAGAGGGAAATCGCTGGATCCGCAGGGAGTTATCTTGGAAGCCCTCGCAAAACATGAAGAATTCAAAATCTGGAACTCAAAACAGGATGAGCGTGAGGAGAGAGACCGTACCTGCGCGACGAATTGGAACCCCCTTGCACCGAAATCGCTGAAAATCAACGTCGATGGAGGCCTCCGAGTAGGCAAAACCAGAGGATCGATTGCTGGTGTATGCAAGGACGCGGATGGTGTTCTTCTCGGAGGGTTCGCACGCCAAGTTAGAGTGCAATTTGCACTCCAAGCCGAAACCCTAGCTCTGCTTGAGGGGATGAAGCTTGCGCACGAATGGGAGAAGGGAAAAGGCAAAAGTGAAAGTACAATTGTTGAATCTGACTCCTTTGTTGCAGTTCACGCTCTATTGGGGGAAGGACAAGTACCGTGGGATGTTGCAGCACAAATCGAAATGGGCCGGGCTTCTCTGTCTTCTTCGCCTCACATAAAAATTACCCATTGTTTTAGGGAACAAAACAAAACTGCTGATTGGGTTGTTAAAGCCCAACTCAATCATCGCCTTCCGAACAATTGGGTTTTGAGTCCACCGCAACCACTGTTTGATTTTCTTTGTTCTGAAGCCCATATGGGTTCATGTTCTATGTTCTCTACTTAAGTTGAAATGAAATGCAGCTTTTTTGACCAAAAAAAAAAAAAAAAATTGATCAGATATGGATGCTGAATCGCTTCTTGATAATTTGAATTAATCGAATACCATCTATTCGAGAATTAGAGTGTATGTTTACACTTGCGATGTTTAAAGAAAACATTGACCTAGCTAACAGATCTTAAAGCCAATATAAATAGATATTTGAAGAAACCATCAAATTTTTTCGCAGATTTTAGATAAATATTATTTTTTATTTCGACAAAATATTTAAGTAAGACTCGTTAGGAAGCTTTCGTGGCCATCCAAAATAACCATTAAATTAACCGACGAAATGAGATGGAACATTGCAATTTAAATTAAACTTAAAAGAAAAAGTGATCCGAAAAAAAAAATCTCAATTTATTTCCTTATATCGTCCGAGGTCACTTGCTTTCCGATAAGGACGGCGCCAGAGACGGCGGGCGACGAGGGATCGGGCTGTGGAACGTGCTGGGCTGGCCCGACCATGTGCCATGGGCCTCGTCGAGCCGGTCCGGCACGGCCCACGAGGCCCGTAGGCCTGCACGGGCTCGTAATGAAGCAATAACCGTTGCTTTTCGCGGCCTCGGCGTTGCCTGGTAAGGCTGGTATCAGAGCTCTAAGAAGCGGAGCTGAACGAGCGGAAAACACGGTCGGAAGCCGCCGCCGCCGCCTCTGCCGCCGGTGGCCGGACACGATCACGAAATTCAGCCACATGCCCGGCGACCGGCGGAGGAGGGGGCGACCTTAGGATCAAAAGCCAAGGAACCCGCGCTTCTCCGCCACCTATCGCGAGCACCAGACGAACGAAAGGTTGCATCTTGAACCCCAATCGATCCGCAACCGTCGCCTCGCCGGCCGCCGCGGAGGGGGAATATCTCCAACCTTCTTTTTTTTTTCCGCAACCCATGTCCCGCTCGTCCGTCGCTCGCATGATTTCGGTCTCGATCACCTCCGGAGTCCACAAATTTTCGACCTTGCAGCCGTCCGCAGCGTCCGCCGCCGAGAAATTTTACTCTCGCGTTCGGCAAAATGGGGGCAACATCGAGAAATCCCTCGCCGCCGTCCGAGCCCATCTCGACCCTTCGTGCGTCGGTGAAGTGTTGACCAGGTGCTCTGCTGAACAATCTCTTTTGGGTCTGAGGTTCTTCGTATGGTCTGGTCTTCAGCCGGGTTACCGGCACAGCTCTTATATGTATGCTAAAGCTTGCGAAATCTTTGAAATTAGACGAAATCCACGAGTCATTCGGGATGTTATCGAGTCTTACGGTGTTGAGGAGTCTCCACTCAGTGTCAAGGCGGTTAAGGTAGTTTTGAATTTGTGCAAGGAAGCCAAGCTTGCTGAGGAAGCCTTATGGGTGCTCAGAAAGATGCCCGAATTCAATCTGAGGGCCGATACGACGGCTTACAATATTGTTATTAAGTTGTTCTGTCAAAAGGAGGATATGGATAGTGCAGAAAAAGTGATGAGAGAGATGAGCGAGGTCGGCCTGTACTCTGATATGATCACCTTTGTGGAGATGGTTAAAGGGTTTTGCAATGTGGGTAGGTTGGAAAATGCTTACCAGCTGATCAAGCTTATGAGGGGACATGGCTGTGTGCCAAACGTGGTGGTTTACTCGGCTCTTCTTGATGGTGTGTGTAGGAATGGAAATATGGACAGGACATTGGAATTGTTGACGGAGATGGAGAAAGATGGCGGTCATTGCAGTCCAAATGTGGTTACTTATACTTCAGTTATTCAGAGCTTTTGTAACCGTGGTTTGACGAAGGAGGCGCTGGGAATATTGGATAGAATGATAGCTTGTGGTTGTGCCCCTAACAGAGTTACAGTTGCTGCTCTACTTGAGGGCCTTTGCAAGAAAGGCCAATTGGAGGAGGCTTATAAGTTGATTGATAAAGTTGTCTCAGAAGGTTCTGTTCCAAATGGGGAGTGCTATAGTTCTATGGTGGTATCTTTGATGAGATACAAATTTTTTGATGAGGCAGTAATGCTTTTTAAAAGATTGTTGAATTGTGGGTTGAAACCTGATGGTTTGGCTTCTAGCCTTATCATAAAGGAGCTTTGTACTGAGGGAAGGGGGTTGGACGGATTTCAATTTTTTGATGAGATTGAGAAAATGGGGTGCTTGCTTTCAATTGATTCTGATGTGTATTCTGTTCTTTTACACTGGCTTTGTCTGCATAACCATATGATTGAGGCTACCAAAGTTACGAGGACGATGCTTGATAAAGGTGTACGCCTGCAAGCTTTATATGCTGATGACATAGTCAAACATCTGAAGAAATGTGGTGACAATGAGCTTGTATCTCTCTTGAGTGAGAGATTAAGGTGATCTGCAGAACAGGAAGTCCAGCGTATTAAATGCTAAATTAGATTGCTTCTTACGAAGGTGTGCGAGGACTAGGCGACTAGCTGTCTAATTGTGCATAGAATGGGATTGAAAAGTCCAGAGGATGTTTGCAAATCATGGAACTGACTATTGTAACGTCCCTTTCATATGTTTATGCTTCCAGGCAGTTCAAGCTCCTATTGATGATGGTTCTGTCTGTTACTTATCAGCCTTCTTTCTGAGCATTCCGGAGCAAACACTCTTGAACCTTTCAGAGTTCAAGTATCGGCCAATTGCAACTTTTCTTGACTCTTGACCGCTCGTATGGTGATTTCTTTCCTTGAATCCTTGGAGAATTTACCAAGCTTGCACTATTTTGGTTAACTTCTTATTGATTTTTTTTTTTTTTTTTTTTTTTTTTTTTTGTGTGTGTTTTTGCTTTGGGTGGGGAACTGGTGTTATTGTCACTAATCACGAATAAGAGTTTATCTTGCTTGGAGGTGTATAGTTTGGTATATGCAAGGTGGAGGGATGTATTCCCTGATGAGGTTTATGCTGAATCTTAAGAGGTTTAAAAGCACCTCTCGAAGTTCCTACTTGATGTAGATGGGTTGTGAATGGGTCAAGAAAATGAGAAAAACACCTGGAATTTGAAAGTGGTTTTCCTGCACATCAGCTTGCTAATAAACTGAGAAAGTTTTTCCTGTTCTGTAGCAATTTTCTTATTGCTGGGGTTATCTTTGTGAGCTAGAACTGAAAATTCTCTTCTGGCCTTTGGTTTTGCAAAAACATATTAGATGCGTATATGATGACTGATATCTTAATTTTGGATCCTGTGTTGTTTCATATAGATGTTAATGGTCCAGTACCTAGATGCATTCTTTTCCTAGGATATTGCTGTAGTTTATTAGTTGCCATCTATTCTTGGAGCTAGATAAGTATTTGCACCTGATATTACCTAGTTTATTGTATTCTATGGGATACCCAGTTTATGATATTCTATGGGATACAGACAACAAAATTTCAAGGCATTGTTTGTTGGGGTTTTTCAAAACCAATAGCCTGGTTTGAATTTCTCGCCAAAGCCAAAAACATAAATATGAAAATTGAAAAGTAGTGAAAAAATCTATTTCAGGCGTGGACTCCTCATTGGAGTGGACTCCTCTTGCAGGCGTCAGAGTGATGCTTGATTAATGAATTTATCTTGGAGGTTAAGGTTGCTGGTCGGTTGTCCTTGCACTTCAGGATGGGGCTATTTTGATTGGAACTTGATTGCCCTTGTCCACTCGGTAATCATGTCATCATGCTGCTTCATATTGAAACAGGCTATGTTTTTGTACTGATAGCTAAACGCTTGGAGAAATATCTGGTTTAGTGTTGCTTCGTTTGTGCTCAACAAAGGAGCACTGTTTCTTTTTTGGTGGTAAATCAAATGAAGCACCTCTAGGCTATAGCTAGCCTGAAATTTTTACTGCTATTTATGATGGAAAAATATTTGTAGCTTTCGCATCCTTTTTTGCTGACTATGATGCTTCCGACATCATTGTGCAGTGAAGGCTTTCGTGGTTTGTGGCTTTGTTTTATTGCTGGTTCAAGATTTATTAATACCCTCCAAACGTCTTACCATGAGTTTTGTAATAAGGGTATCGGATATTTTGCGACCCATCGAACTCAATCAAAAATCGAATTCACTCATCTAACTCATTACAATACTATAAGATCCTAGATGTTCACAATTTCAAGGCATCGTTTGTTGTGGTTTTTGAAACCAGAAAGCCTGGTTTGAATGTCTCGCCATAGCCAAAAATATTAATATAAAATTTGAAAAGTTGTGAAAAAATTTAAGGTGACTTAAACTGATTTTGCCTATGGGTGTGCACCATTAAACAAAAGTCCTAGTTCAAATTTTATACGTTAAAAAAATGAAAATGAAAATGAAAAGCAAAAGTAACACCAAGCACCCACTCAACCTCATTGAAGTTGACTCCTCTTGCTGGCTTCAGAGTGATACTTAATTTAATGATCTTATCTTAGAGGTTAAGGTTGCTGGTCGCTCGTCCTCGCACTTCAGGATGGGGCTATTTTGATTGGAAGCTAGCCCTTGCCCTGGTCTACTCAATAATCATGTCATCATGCTGCTAGCAATCATGCCATCATACTGCTTCATATTGAAACAGGCCATGTTTTTGTACTGATAGCTAAACACTAGCAGAAATATCTGGTTTAGTGTTGCTTAGTTTGTACTCAGCAAAGGAGCACTGTTTCTTTTTTGGTGGTAAATCAAAAGAAGTACCTCTAGGCTATAACTAGCCTGGAATTTTTACTGCTATATATGATGGAAAAATATTTATAGCTTTCACATCCTTTTTTGCTGACTTCAATGCGTCGGACATGGATTGCGCCCCTGATAACAACTTCTTGTGGATGATTCAGAGGACCATATAGGATTTGTGCTGATTCTTTAATTGTGCAGAGAAGGCTTTCGTGGTTTGTTTCTTTGTTTTCTTGCCGGTTCAGTATTTATTTATACCCTCCGAACCTCTTATCATGAGTTTCTGTAATAAGGGTATCGGATATATTGCGACCCATCTAACTCAATTATAATCAAAATCTAACTCATTAACTCATTACAATACTATAAGGGCCTGCATGATAACGTTTATGTTTCTCCCAATTTCTGTTCTTTTGGTTCCTGGAATAAAAAAAGAATAGAAATTTGTTTGGTAATAGGTCAACTTATTTTTCTATTCCTTGGAATAGAAAAGTAGCTAGAATATATAAATAAGAAACAAAAAAAAAAAGTTGTTTCTTGTTTAGGGAATAATTTATAGAAATAAGTTAATTTTTTCTTTTCTTTTTTTCTTTTGTTCTTCTTGCTTGCTGTGGCCCTGGGCGGCCACTTGCCAACCGTTGGCCACCTCCAGTCGGCCGCGGCCACCGTCGATGACGATGGTCGCCATCATCGCCTAATCGTTGTAGCTGCTGCCCATTGGCCACCTCGACCGTCGACAACCACCATTGATCACCGTTGTTCCGCTCGACCGCTATTGCCGTTGTCAAGCGCCCGCGATGGGCGGCGGTCAACGATTCGTGAGTAAAAATAAAAAATCAATAAAAAAAAATTGTACCAAATGCATTTATTCTTTTTCTATTTTAAGAATATAAATTTGATGTAGTTACTAAACATATTATTTTACTCGAAATTGTTTTTTTGTTTTTTGATGACACAGGAGTCGGCGGCTAGACGTAAACTCGGGCGGACTGAGCCACCCAGCAGTGTTTGAGTCGCGCGAACCCGACGCCTCTGGGATTCGAACTCCTCCCCTTCGTGAGGGAGAGGGAGCCCGAAGCCAGCTACACCGACACAGGATTCGAACTCCTCCCCTTCGTGAGGAGGAGGGGCCGGTTGGTTTTTACTCGAAATTCCGAGTAGAAATAGAAAATAACTATTTCTAAAAAAAAACAGTTCCCCGGAGTGAAAGCTTTATCATGCGCACCCTAAGATCGTAGATGTTCAATCTGTTGCTTTTCAATTCTTAAACCCAATTGAAACTATGCAAGCAGCTTTTGTTAGCTAACAGGGACATGTATTCTCTTGCGGACTTGATTATTTCTCTCGCTCTTTGATCCTTTCTTGCCTGAGAAATACATTCTGTACGCATGAGATATTCATTTAGTGCTTCAATTCTGTTTTCCATGCAGGAATTCTCGTCCTCCGTGGATCGTGTCCCCTGAAGAGGAAATTTCCGCTCACTTTGAAACTCCTCGGACAGCTCATGCATGACGATTCAGGACGATTAGCCATCTGATTGGATCCTTGTGCCTGTTGATTCCATCATCTTCTCTGCTCATTGGTTGGTAGATGAAAGTAGTGGTTTGAGTGTCGCTGGTCTTAACCCAAATTTGCAACCGTTCATCCATTGAGTGGATGTTTGACACTATGAAAAGTAGCTCGATAGTTACAGCTGAAAGGGACGTTTAGTGGGGTTGTTGTAACAATAAATCAATGACCCATTTGCTTACTACATGCTCTCTCTCTCCATCACTTTGGTGATGTAAAGTTGAACTTGGAAGCATGAATTTTTCCCATTGACGATTTGCCTCTGCCATTGACTTTTTGGTGCATCAATTACTCTGTTCATTCCTGGCTGTGTGAAGAAACGGGCGGCTCTACAGATGCTGGCACAGATCACACCAAAGTAGGCACCTTTAGAAACTTTAACGGAAGTAGCCAGAGAATTGTGGTAGACAATTGGACCACTTTCCTGCACCTGGTTCCAGAAGTAAGATCTCCGGCTCAATCTTTCGATAATTTTATATAAGAGCAATCTATGTCGGAGTTTCGGTAGAAAAAAACCACGGGAAAGCGACGCAGGGATGCTGCGATCAGAGCCTGGTCCCTCCGGATGGTCCCTTGGCGGTCCTGCTAGAGAGGATATGCTTCTTTATGTGTATGCAACCTGATGGCATATCCAGAATCAAGGGTGGTCAATTCCGCGTTCCTGTGGTCTCCGCAAGTCGAGAATGCCCTTCGCTTTTCTCTTGGTCGATTGCGCTTTGTGCTGTACCAAAGCATATTCCTCTTTATTCCTCCTGAAGATGCTAGGATGTGCTAGGGAAAAAAAGAGACGTGGCTGATATAAATCGGGTGATTTCAGATGCTTTTTAGAGAACATATTGGAATTCGGAATGGGGATATTTCCATTTTTAATAATTTAAAATAAGGCAAATATCACAAAAGAAATTCAAACCACATTTATAAATGCCTCAAATTTTCTTATTACTAAAATCCCTAAACTCATTCATATATATGTACTCAGACTTTTTTTTTGTGTCACGAAAAAATCCAAACTTTAATTTATTATAGTGGATAAATTTAAATTTTTTAATGACATAAAAAATTTGAAATAATTATATAATAAATAGATATAATTTGAGATTTTTTACCGTATTAACTATTAACCCTTTAAAATAACCGGTCTATTTCTGAATCAATAAAGTAATTGATTGGATACTGACTAAAAAAAAAAAAAAGTAATTGATTGGATTGATGGGATAAGGGGAGATTCGTACACATCGATAGTGGGACGGTGCCGGGAGAAATCGATGGGTGAACAATTGTGGGTTAATTAGGAAATTCACAAATTCAAGCTATGTTTACGTACTTTTTAGTTCTTGCGTAGGGGGTGACGTCAGATATACGTAAGAAATATATTTACCTTGATGTTTAATTCTTTGTGGATCCATTATAAAATTTTAGGTGAGTTCTAATTAAGGTTTTCAGATTACTGTCCCCAGATAAAATCCAAGTTTAAAAATTGACTTTGGTGCACGGAACAAAGAGGTTGCAAAATTCGGAAAAAATCAGAATTATGCTATATTATGCTAAAACGAAACATGAAGTTCGATCTATTCCGAATCAAACCCTAGTAAAATCTTCCCTCAAAAAATGAAAATAACACCTTTTGTAGGCATATGAAGTATGTTTATCTTGGCAAAATTTTGAAAGAATCTAATTAGTGCTGATCAGATCCAAAGAATCAAATTAGTGTTGATCCATCAATGCCTATCTTGTAGCATTTTGTTTTTTGGATATTTAAATTTTGAGGTGGACTATTCATAATGTATTTCTTATGCCATACAAGCAACAATATATAAAATAGTCCATGAATTTCTAATAATCATACAAGATATATCTTTTTTTTTCTCCATCTTGGTAGAGAAATTTAATGTTGATATTTCAAGTTGAATGTTGCATGTTGAATCGGTCATGACACTTTCCCATAGCTCGACAAAAGAATGTAAAACTCAATTCGAGTAACCTTTCTACAATATATTATTAAGTGATCTATTGAAGAAAATATGTAGTCTTATGGTAAGTCAATATTTTGAAGTTCTCCTTTATGGTCGAATGATATTTTGAAGTATTATTTTATTTTATTTTATTTTATTTTTATCGGTCCTACTCTAATCCTATTCTAACATTCACTCTCGGACTTGTGTCTCGCTCTCTTGTAGGGCGTGGGAGTCGAAACCCACTCTCGATATGAAACCGTCTCCACCCCAATCCTCCTTTAAAGAGGTGATGATTCGAAGCCCCCATCTCCCCCTTCAAAGTTTGAAGGGTGCATGGGACCTAGACTTAGGATCAGGGAAGGAGAGTAAGTTTTCTGCAGGTATGCATCCCACATTGGGCGAACAACTCCCGTTCAAGCCCTTCAGGGACAGCCTTTTAACAGAAAACTACTCAGCCTTTTAATCTAGAGCCTAGAGACACTCAGAGGATGCCAGGATGGAAACGTTTCTAATCTACCCAAGCTGCATTTCTCGAAGGATCCTACCAGGCTGGAGAAGAAGAGGGATTTAGAAAGCCATAGAGGTTTTTCACAAAGCACACTCTTTACTTTTGGGAACTCTTCCCAAAACGATACAACAACAATGCCTTATATAGGCAAAATAAAAGGCAACAGGGACCAACTCACGGGTCCAGATACAAACAAAGGCACCGGAAACTACCGGGAGGGGAATTATTCGCACACTATGAACAAGAATCGTGCAGTGAATGCCTTCCCTAGCCTAGTGCTACAGTAAAAGTAAACAGTACGTTGCTACAGTGAAATTGTACGGACTCAACGATCTCGTCCGTCGTGAGCATTGTAGCTACATACTGAGTCGTCATCCGAGTTGTCTTCTAGAAGATGTGCTTCATATTTCGCTGGAGAGCTTCGAGATCTTGGGGTGAAAGGATCGGTTCGGCCTTTGGGATGAGGATGCTTCATGAGCCCAGTGGGATGCTTCTTCTTCCGCCCAGTTTGTATTTTCACTTGCGGTGTTGGCGTTTGGCATGCTTGGCCGAGGCCAATTGGACTTTGTGCGTAAAAGGACATGTCTATATTTTGGAATGAGGACAAAGATCCCTGTTGGTAAGGATCTGGGATAGAGGACCTCCAAAGCGTGCATAGGGGTCTTGAGTAGACTCGGACAATGTCATCTTCGCTTGTCATTTCATGTTCTGGGATGATGCGGCTTGTCTACGTATTGCTATAGTGCTTCCTTAGCTTTGTTGCTAGATCATAATGATCCCACGTAGTGGGTGCATTATTCCGGACATCTTCGGGAATGGTCTTGTTTTCTGGCATAGGATTCTCTCGGAGTTCTCGGTAGTCATGTTCACAAAGTCGACGGATCTTGGATAAGATTTGTGAATCGAGCTTTTCGGTTGTTGCGGTGAGGTTTATAGGCTGTGGTTCCTATTTCAAGTGGTGCATCGAGAATACTACCATTATTTCTGTAAAAATTCCATGGACGTTGGAAAAACAGGATGGTGTGCACTTCACGATTTGGTGTCATGGTTCTCAGTTCTCTTTCCAAGTCTTGTTTCCAACATGTAGGAGGATAGAACCAGTTTAGAAATTCTAAAAGATTTCTATCACATTCCTTTTCGATGTTTCTTCCGAGCATGAATATTCGGTGAGATTGGCAATGAATTTCTGGTGGGAATTTCAATGGCTATCAAGTACTTATTGGTTAAGTACCACAAACACGTTTTGAGTGATAAGGAAAATCATCTTCCTTCCGGATAAGAGGATGAATAAAAGGATAATTGGAATTTAACCCGGAAGGATAAAGGATTGAACCTCCATTGAGTCTCGAAAAGGTGCGTGGCATTGCCACATGAGGTTCTCCATGTTCGCACCAAGACTGTCATTTTGGATTTGTTGAATAATCTCGGGGATATTTCGGCTTGGCGAATCTTTAATCTTCTCGATCTTGTATTTGACTCCATGGTTAAGCATATGGAAAGCAGGTCTTTTGATGTACATGTTGATTTGGTGGTGCTTTGGGTCTTGACAAAAAGTCAGCAATGACATTCTTTTTCCAGGAATATGTTTGGTTTCAAAAGAGTATTTTGAAAACCATTCAGCCCATCAAGTAGCCGAGAGTTTGGAATCCTTTTTTGTTTAAACTTGGTCATCGAGGAAAAGATGCAATGTCTAATTCTACCAAAAAGTGATGGCCGATGAGATGAAACTCAAATTTTTTGATTCCATTTTTTACTGCTAGGATTTCCTTGAAAGTGGAATGGTAATGCATTTCCGCCTGGGAAAACTTTCCACTTTTGTGAGCACAAAGGTGTTTCTTACCATTAATTTCTTCGAACAGGACGGCTGCCCAGTATTCGTCACTGGCATCAGTTTGAAGGATTCTTTTGCCTGTTGATGGTATTTGTAATGGTGGGAGATTCTGCATGATCTCCTTTAGCTCAGCAACTGCTTTAGTCTGGATTTTTCCCCAAGGCGGGGAGTTCTTTTTCAACATGGATTGCAAAGGAATCAGAAGCTTTGCAATGTTTGAGATAAAAACCCTGAGATAATTAATTATCCCAAGAAATTGCTGAACTTGTTTTGTTGTGAAATTTTCTTCAGGAAACTTCAATAGTTCTGAGCAATATGTGGCCCTGGATAGTACGTACCTTTGTTAAGGTGCATGCCAAGAAATTCGATTTCTGTTTGAGCAATATTCATTTTCCTTTGAGAAAGCATAATGCCATGCCTTTTCACGATTTCGCAAATTTCTCAAGGAGTTGGCGGTGGCTCGTTCATCGGGGCTATAGAGCGAATATCGTCGATATAAAACTGCACTTGACAAAATGGGTTGGAAAATACGGCACATGGCCTTTTGGAAAAGGGATGGTGCTACCTTTAAACCAAAAGGAAGGACTTTCCACTGGAAGTGTTGATTCGGGATACAGAATCCTGTTTTGGTTCTGTCTTCAGGATGAATGCCCAACTGCCAAAATCCGGCTTTGAGGTCGAATTTGGAGTAGATATGGGCCTTGGTTAACCCACTAAAAAGAGAATCTCTGGATGGTAAAGGGAATTTATCATCTTGAAGGAAAAGATTAAGAGGTTGGTAATTGATTACCAGTCTCATTTTTCCTCTGTTCTGCTCAGCGCGCTTATTGACATAAAAGGCTTCACAAGCCCATTGTGAATCAGAAACTTCAATAAGGCCTTGTTGCAATAATTCGAGCATTCCCTTTGAGCTAGAGCCAAGTGTTCGGCTTCATTCCCACATGACTCGCCTTTGTTGGGTTGATGTCTTCATTTTTTTTGAAGGGGAGGCGAACAAAGAATTCTGGATTTTTCCATAGAGGATGAGAACATTTTTGAGCGAATTCTGAGTGGGATTCCGAACAAGATTCTAGCAGCTTTTGCATGATTGGATCTAACAAACTCATTTGGATAGAAAAGAGTCTCTGAATATCAATGAACTCGGAAAAATGGTTTTTATATCTAAGACCCTTTCCAGGAATGATGCGAAGTTGAGAGATTTGAGTCATGATGTCCCACCCAATTAACAAATCTTTATTGGGAAGATTTGATCCAAAGATTTTTGCCTTTATGGAGCAATCTGGGAAGAACTGGATAGTAACTGGAGTAGTTCGACATTTGTGGAGAAAGTGTCTCCGAGGCGAGTTGAAATATCGGATATGAGGAGTCCAAGTATTCTTCGGGCAAAACTTTAGTGTCAGAATGGAACAACTTGCTCCGGTATCAATGAGGGCAATGACACGATAGGTTTGGCAAATTTTGAGGTGAAGATTTTCACGGGAAGTGAGGACAGTGAGTTTGACTTGAGAATATGTCCTGGATTTAGTTCGAAGATGTGGGTGATATATGAAAGATGTCTTGATTCCGATTCATCGAGACTCAACTTCACTTTGGAGGTTTGATAGAAAGGAATAACACAAAGAGTCTGCTCGTTGGTTCTTCGTCGCAGAAAATAAGGATTCAATATCATCATTTTCAAGAGAAATACTGTCTCATTTTCAATCGATGATTCGACCTTTTTTTCGCCTGTGGACAATTTTTGGCAAAATGTCCTTTCTTGTTGCAGATATAGCAACGGCTTGATTTCTTATGGCCTGTGTGATCCTTTCTTTTACGGAGGTATCGCCATTTCTTCTTTTTCCGAAAATGCTTGGAACCATGTTTGGATTTTTTAACCGAGTACTTCTTGTAATGTTTCTTCTTCCGGGAATAATGGCCACAAGTACCATCACAATCCTGTTTGGAGCATTTGATCTTTAACTTCGGTGAGAACAGTGATTCAAGACGCTTGTCATCTGTGTGATATATGTTTGGACCATTCGGCGCTTTAAGCATAATTCTTCAAGGCGAGATATGGACTTCTTGCTGGATTTCTCCCAAAGGAACGTCTTGTATCCTTCTCTGCTTTCCAAAGAAAGATCTTTCAACCATCTGTGATAGTTCTTTAGGAATAGAAGTGAGGAAGACATGCT
The DNA here is from genome assembly GCA_014182575.1 of Eucalyptus decipiens. NCBI lineage: Eukaryota > Viridiplantae > Streptophyta > Magnoliopsida > Myrtales > Myrtaceae > Eucalyptus > Eucalyptus decipiens. The sequence goes on along the minus strand of CM024613.1, from coordinate 6,177,375 downwards.
TTAGGTTTGGATCTGCGCCGATTTGATAGAAGAGCTGAAGCATTAAACGGTAATGCTTATTAAGATGCCTCTTCTGGAGAGAGCAGCATCTCCTTTCAAAGAATTCTCTTCTTTTTAGCTCTTTGAGATCTCCGGGGGTTCCCACAAAGACATGATATAGGTAGGTGAGGGCATGGCTGAAGGTGGGTGATAACAGATCGTGAGCTGGTCTTGTTCAGTGAGTAATTGCCACTAGAATTTAAGACTTCCTATGAACCTTGTAGCAAAATTGCAAAGGACATCACTCATATCATGGTTGGTAAGGGCTGTGTATTCAACCAAGTATGGAATTCTTCAAGTCTTTCCGGCCATTTTGGATAAGGAATATCGTCAATGGAGAAAACTGTTTTGATGCCATGGATACATGCTTGGTAGAATTGCTCCTGGTGGGATTACTTGTTTGTCCGAATTCTGGATCCGGGTCAGAATAGTTTGATTCCATCTCGTAATCTGGAGGAGAATCAGCCATGAATATTTGTGAAGTTGGTGGATCAATGGGGGAAGAATCGATTATTTGATCTGAGAAAGATGAAGTTGAGGCAAAAGATACTGAATCTGATGTAGTGGGGGAAGTTTGCTCGGTGACTAGAATCTGTTTTTTGGATAACGGGATCGGGCTGTTTGTTGAGTAATAGGATCAATTGCTTGATTACTCAAATCCTTCAAAAGGATTCTAAAGATTTGATAACATCATCCGTCCGGCCTTTCTCTTATAACAATTGAGCTTGGTTTTGTAGGTGGTGATTTTTCTTTCCCCTTTTCTTTCTTCAAGGCTTTGAGACGATCTCGTATATTTGATTCTCTTCGGGAGGAATCCCTCGGGATATTGGCAAAACAGACACTTGTGGTGTTGGAGGTACATACCCGATTTGAAGGGAGGTGCCAATGGATCGAAAGGTCTCGAACCTTCCTTCTTCAAGAAGTTGAATTTGCTTCTTGAGCTTGTCTATTTACGGCTTTGGACTTTCAAGATAATGGTACCCAAGATGTTGTCCCGATTCCAAGGCATGAAGCCTTTTCGGAACTCGAAAGTATATTCTTGGTACTTTCATCATATCTTCGGAGATCTTGTTGCACATTTCCAATCTTGGAATCAATTGTCTTAAAGGCATTATTCTGTGCCAATAGAGTCTCTGATTGCCAGTTTAGAACGGCTTCAGCAGCAGGAGTTTTCTTCTGTCTTCCATGTTCGTCTACGTCAGTAGGGGTGGGTATTTTGGGAACATGACGGTACTGCCATGTGTATCAATAAACTCTTCTCGCGGGGAAAGAGAGTTTAGAGCTTTCCTTAACAAGAGGAGGAAAGTCGGTATCTTGGAACATGGCGATAGAGGAAATGGGTGGTGTTTCCTCTGGAACTTCGAGGGGGTAAGAATGTTTCTTAGCCCATTTAAGGATTGGCTTATAGAATGGAGAGAGAGCTTGCTCTCTCTGGGGAGGAGAAGGTGGAGGTGATTTTGGTGGATCTGGCAAGGTTCGAGATGTAGTACTAGACTCTGGTGGTGGAGGTGGTGCATAAGACACCATGAACTGGTATTTGTCACATTCACCAAGAGTATCTACGGAGGAGTCTCCGTCTAAGTACCTTTGGTATACCTTATCCTTGGACCTTTTCCTTCGAGGAGGAGATTTTGCATGGGGATCTACCTCATCGGGAGAATTTATACAATAGGAACATTGGCAAAAAGGATCCCAAAAACAATGACCATGATTGTCTTTATAGTGATAAAAGAATGTCCATCACCGTCAAAGTGTCGGACATGTTTCTTTGGGTCAGTTCGAAATGGATTCGGAACACATGGTTCGATCATGAAGATGGTCCGGAAGATAGAAGGACTTTCTTCCTTTTCTTTGCCAAATTTGATGGAAACAGTTCCATCTTTTTTCCTTACAAACTCCGAGTCGGTGACTGGAAAGGCTTGTTATCTTTGGTGTAGCTTTTCATAGTTGGTGATCCAAGTATCCGGAAGAAGCTTGGCCAACGTATCCTTCGGGATCTGTCTTGGTACATGGATGCGGGGACGCCCTGGTCATTCCGCATGGATATGAACAACGCATCTTCATTACCATTGTTGAAATTGAGGTCGAGGGCATGGTTCTGCACTCGGTAAACCATCTGGTAATGTAGGGTTGCAGCTACAGAGTCAGCAGTTTGGGGTGCTCCAGTGAGCTGGACTTGAACTTTCAAAAAAGAGAGAAGCTGGGGGTCTGAAAGAGCGATGTTGAAGTTTGGATACAAAGTAACAAAGACTGTTCCAGCATTCAGAGTGGTCTGAACAGTTCCTATGCAAGCATGTTGGTATTGTAAAAACCTGGTATCCAATAAAGCGATTCTTGCCACTACTGGCAAACCTTTACGACCATGGAAGGTGAGGGCAAGACGAACAGCTCCATAATGGACATGAGAATATCCCTGTTGAACCCATTGTCTGGGAAATTCTGGAGGGATCTGGAGAGTAACAAAATACTCCTTTTCAGTAGCAGGAATGGGATGCTGGTCGAACTTGGAGGACTGAACGTACTCCTTTACTTGCTTTGGTGTTTGGTGAATAAGTTGACGAATGGAACGGATAGGTGAGAATGATGAGGTGGGTTTAGCAAAGGCTGAATAGGGATTCATGAGAGGAAGCTGAGTTTCTGAGATCTTGGTTTCATCACTAAGAGAGACTTCATAAAGATAGTCTATCTTAGAGGCGTTGGAAACACAAAATTCTGAAAGAGCTGTGGATGAAGAAGAAGAAGGAGCAAGAGAAACTGGTCTTCGAGAATCTCCTGGATTAATATATTGAAAAATCTCAAATTGATACATTCATGACTAATTTATCCAAAATTAATTTTTTGATTAAAAGAATTAAAAACTAATACATTTATGATAAATTAATGATAAATTAATTTTTGACTATAAAAAATCTCAAACCAATACACACCCGTCATAAATTTACTTAAATTAATTTTTTGATCACAAAAAATCATAAACTAGTGTATTTATGACAAAATTTACCTTCTATTAGCTTTCATTAAATTATACTATTAAAGAATGATACATGGTGATATGTTATTGTGACATGGCAAGTTCATGTGAAAATCCATAAGGTTAATACAATGTAGAATCCCAAATTTGCCACATGTGTATTGAGTACTATTAAATTTGCCAGTGTGTATTAATTCAGAATTTTTCGTGATATCAAATTTAATTTTTAAATTTGACGGAAGTTAATAGAATATAAATTTATCATAAGTGCACTAATATAGGGTTTTTGGTGAAAAAATTAGTTCGGAATAAATTTATCACGAGTGTATTAGGCTTGTGATTTTTAATGATTAAAAAATTAATTTAGTGTAAATATGTCATGTACTGATTTGAAATTTTTGATGATTCAAAGATTAATTTAAAATAAATTTATCACGTACGTACAAATTTTGGTTTTTTTTTATTGTATTAATCTTATTATTTATGAAAAAATAAGAAGGGATAAAAAGGACAATCAGTGGAGTGGAGAGATAAAAGAAGGACAATCACCCTCGCCAGGCACTACGCATGAAATTTTAAAAAAGAAGGAAAAAGTACTACGCGTGCCCCCGTAAAATTAAAATTCCCCAGGCGGGGGGGGCCCCACTCCAAGCCGAGCATCATCATCATCCCACAGCTGCTTCCCACGTGGCAGCTACACACCACAACCTTTCCGCCCATGGCCCTCTTCCTTCCTAAACCCGTCGGTCACGTTATCCGTACCCCCTATCTCTCTCTCTCTCTACCCCTCTCTTTCTCTCTCTAGAAAGTTGTTGGCAATCACACCAGGGTGGGGGGATGGAGTAGCATTTGCGTCATTCTCTCTCCTCTCTCGTTTGCCCATCGTTGAAGGTAAAATCGACCAAAAGAAAAAGCTCGAAAGCAAGAACGAAGAACAAAGAACGAAGAAGGAAGGAAGAAGGAGGAAGGAAATTCGATCGGATCGTTTGCGGATCTTCGACCTCGCCCTGCCGATCGCGTCCCTTCGACGAGCTTCGATCGGCCTCCCGCTCGCCTCGTGATCGTCGTCCTCGATCGGTCCCGAGCGGTCGCCGATCCTCTCTTGCCCCCCCTCCCCCGTTCGGGACGTCATGCTCGCGGTCGTCTCGCGGAGGAATCGCCGCTCTGAGAATCGTCCCTCGCTGGATGCTCGACCGCCCGCTCCTTCGCGTAATCCCTGTCGTCTCTCCGACGGTTGACCTAGGTTGCATCGGGATAGAGATTCGCTCGCGTTGATTTTTTTTTTTTCTTGATTTCGTGTAGCGGTAGATTTCAGTTCTGGTCGGTGTGGGGGGGAGATTTTTTTTGTTTCTTTTCCCCGATTTGATTAGGTCTGTTGATTTCGGGGGATATGCATATTGAGGAATTCGAGGAAGGAGGAGGAGAGGTGGGGGCCGGTGCCGGCGTTGGTGGTGGAGTGCAGGAGGGGCCGCGCGCCGACGGGGAGATTGTGCTGGGGAACGGAGAGGAGAGCGTCGTGCCGGTTCATGTGAAGAGGGCGGTGATCGGAGCTGGCGCTCGCGCTCTGTTCTACCCGACGTTGCTTTACAACGTCGTGAGGAACCGGATGCAGGTTGAGTTCAGGTGGTGGGACCGCATCGGTGAGGTATAAAGTTCAATTGTTAACTTTTGGATCTTCTATTTTTGCTTGATCGGCGATTTCGTTTTAGCTTCTGCGCTATGCACGTTGGTACCATGGTTAAAATAATTTTTTCTGCAGTATTGCTCTTCCGGGCAGTTTATTTTCTTGTTATCCGCAATTTGACATCAGTGACTGTTTAAGCTGTGAACAACTGTAAAAAAATAAAATAAAATTGATGTAGCGGCTTAAATTGTGCTAGCTATCTTGTGCATAATGTGTTTTATAACAAAAATTTGATTGCAGAATGGGGATTATACTGAACTATCATGGATAAAGTCGACTGTACAATGATTTACTTCATCATTTGCTGTTTAGAGCATATCCTAAGGTCGATGAAGGTTGATCTGCGCGTTCGTTTAATGCTATTGAGATTGTTATTTGGCTGCGATAGTTTTCTGGATCTGTTAGAGAAAAGTTTTATCAAGGAGTGGATCAGTTTCCTTTTGTTTTGTGCCTATATTATCAAGAAAAGAATTGATCTGGAAGGCTCCAGTTCTGGATGGATTGATTAGCCATAGGAGTTGTCTTTATCAGGCTCAAGTAATTCTTTTCTCGGTCATTCACATCTTCTTGTTTTCAGTTTATACTGTTGGGTGCCGTTCCGTTTCCTTCTGATGTTCCATGCCTAAAAAAGCTTGGTGTCGATGGAGTGGTTACTTTGAACGAGCCATATGAAACTTTGGTTCCAACAGCACTTTATAAGGTGAGTATGACTTTTGCATACTTGCTGTGCCGTCCTTATCTGCTGGGAATCCTAAGAGCAATGGCTAAGTCCTTTAAATGTCATTCATATATTGAAAGATCTTCTTTCTGTCTTTCGTTTTTCTGCAAAATAGTATTATGCAATAATACCATTTTGAATTTTCTTTTTCATAGGCGTATGGCATCAATCATCTGGTGATTCCCACAAGAGACTATTGCTTTGCTCCGTCCCTGCACTCTATATGCCAAGCTGTAGAGTTTATTCACAGTAAGCATTTATTGAGACGTATTGTGCCTGTTTGCTGTACCGCTGCAACAACAGATGTTGGAATAAAGTTTGTGTGCTAAATGTATGAGGTGTACCATTTGTAATTAGTAAAACAAAGTTATTGACTATGTATTTTGTTGGATATCTGAGTGTCTTAATTGTCCTTTTCAATAAGTCAGAGAAGGATATAGGACAATTTGCAAATGTTAAATTCCTCCTATATATTTTGTTCTTTCGCTTACAATGGAAATGATAGGAATAATATCAATAAAGTAGATTGAAGATTCTGAGCTCTTCAGGAGGAAACGTGAATAAAAATTTTCTTTGATGCATATGAAGGCCTTATCTTTTGATTCTAATTTGCTCTTTTCTTGTCAAATAAGAATTAATTAGTCATATGTTTTTCTTGATGCTATCTGTTGTAGAAAATGCATCATGCGGAAGAACTACATACGTTCACTGTAAAGCTGGCCGGGGCCGTAGTACGACCATTGTGATATGCTACCTGGTGTGTGCCCAATTATTTATTTATTTTTTATTTTATTGGGTTGAAGCGTATACCAAATTTTAAAGCCTTGAAATAGTTGAGAAGTTTTTGCCTTTACTGAGCTCTCTCTTTCTTATAGGTGCAATACAAGGATATGACCCCTGATGCTGCATATGACTATGTGAAGTCGATCAGACCAAGAGTGCTTCTAGCCACAGCTCAGTGGCAGGTATTATACCAAATTGGGAGAGCTTGTCAATATTTAGGTCTAATGTAGGATTCCATCTTTTTGAGTTAAAAGTAATCATGTAGAAGTAAGGGCTCATGTAGCAGGGCTCCCCAAAAACTACTTATGCTCTGTGGTTTATAGTGCCAGCTCACCTGTAAGCTTAATTTATTAAATAAAGGTGTTGTTGGAATTTTGAACACTCTTAATAGAAGTAGTCCAATTGGGGTATCCTTAAAGCTGGGAACATTTTTTTCTTTTTTGAAGACGCAACTTGGTCGTTTTCTATTTTTTGGAGTGTTGTGGAGGTGAGCACCTGGCCATCTGGATCTTGCATTGATATGATGCTGAATATAGGGGATGAGTGCCACCCATCTAAAAGATTAAGCTAACAAGCAGAGGTTCACGTGTAGCCTACTATTTAAATGCTAATATTTATGAAATGCAATGCAGGCTGTTCAGCAATTCTATTATCTGAAGGTGAAGAAAGTTGACCTCCGCAGTCACCTGTCTGATCTAGTTTTCAAAACCAGTGTGGCAAAGATCCAACGAGATCGGTTGCCATTTGATGATGGCTCTGTAGTTGTGGTAACCGAATCAGATCTTACTGGATATGACCCCTCTCTTGAATGTGATGTTAAATCGGAGATATGGGCAGATCTGAGAGTTGTCTACCGGGTTCGCTATGCTGGTCAAAAAGCACTAGCGAGAATATCATGCCTGTGGCTACGGTGTCGTGCAGAGGAGAAGGTTTCTGGAGAGCAGCTGGCTATGGACAGTGGCCGCGCGATCGGGAGTAATCATCTCAGTGGCATTAGTGTGGACATTCATGTCTACTAAGAAGTGACACTATGGCATGGTGACAAAAACAAAGCGGCTTTCTACCCTCGTAAGTGGAATTTCCTCTGCTGGTTGGTACATGCATAGATAAATAAGGAATGCTTCACTAGGCAAGAGCTGTGATCTCCTTTTCTTTTTCCTACTTTCCCCCACTTTGAATGTAAAGTTTATACTCGTTTCTCTTGAATTGAAGCTAAGAAAAGATGAGCTTTGTGCGCATAGAAATGTACAAAGGAAATTTCCTTGCTCCCCTTCATGTTTTATGGGCAATTCCCTCCAAGCAAGCAGATATCGGGGTTTCGGTAGTCGCCAAATTAACTCGGCTGTTATGACTATGCTGGACGGCGACGGTTTCTTATTCTTGTCTGGAGACAAAGGAAATTGCGGGCTTTAAAAATATTTATATTTGCTATGCCGAAGTGAGGACGGTGCAGTTGGTGGCAGTACCGCAACCAAAGTCCTTCAAACGTACGGAGTTGTCGTGCGCTGCCCTTTTTTTATTTGGGTGTCATAGTCGTGCACTGCCCTCTTGAAGAGGTGGTCCAACCTTTTACCGGTTGAGCCTATGAAGACTTGTGAGTTGGTTTTCCAATGCGGTAAGGGAGACATGAAGACGTGAGAGGGAGAGAACGCACCGACACTCTCCAAGAGTCTTCTTGTCGTGTCAGACATTTCGATACGTGTCCGACACTTTCGAACACTCGGTTTACACTTGTTGGAAAATCCGATACCTATCAATTTTTTCAAAACTTGAGTCAGAAGTTTGACATATGAGTTTTCGGCCAATTGATTTCGATATCGACGTCAATTTTAAAAATTCAATAAATGAGGTCAATATATATATACAAAAATAAAACATAATAATAAAAATAATAGAAGGGGAAAGAAGAAAAACTTAGTGTTCTCATTTTATTCCACTTCGTTTGATACGCAATTCACTCCTCAAGTTTTTTTTTTTCTCCTATGATATATCTAACATGCGAGTCAGAATATGAATTGCTTATTTTTTCTCTAATTTTATAAATTATTGAAATAGAGTTGAATTTGTCACATTGAAACAATAAATAATATTAATAACTGGTGAATTAATATTTTTAGTGTAAATTAATTCTAAACTTTTTTAATTAATTATTTATTTATTTATGAATTTGATTGGAATAATTATAAAAATGATAATTTATTACATATATATAAAAATATATTTAATATACAATGTGTCCAACGTGTATGAATTATCTGTTTTTTGAAAAACAATATATCAGCATGTTGTGTTGTGTCGTGTCGCGTGTTAGTGTCGGTGCTACTTAAGAGACAACTGCTCTTTGTATGTATGGAACTAAGACTGGCCATCTTATAAATCAGACGAGTAGACCAGCAAAGCATCTTGTAATGACCAAGAACGGTTTCGAGTGCAATTACCCTTACAATACAATGGAACAAGCAATCCGACAGTTCTCTTTTTTAACACCATCGTAAGGTGGTGTGACTACCGTATCATGTATCCATCTGAATCAATCGCTTACTAATGGCTTCTCCTCAGTGAGTTCAAGCAATTTCCTGAAGAAACTCTCGAGTGAGGATGGCCATAACAATCTCCGACGAAGTGGCTTTTTAGCTGATTCTCTGTCCCCGACCCCATTGCGGGTTCCTGTTTTCTGTTCTTCCAAGTAAGGGACGACATGCTTTTTCATATCGCCTTTGGATATTCCGAGATGGCCTCCTGAGACGCTAACGTAGTGAACCCTCCCAGCTTCGTCCAAACTTCTCAAACCAATCCAGTCCTCCATGTAAAGTTGTGTCTGCATTTGAATCACAGGAAATATATTTTGAGTTGCTCTCGAGCAGGAAAAGATGAAGAAAATGTCGTGAGTTCAATTATTTCAGCTTGAATAGAGTCGAAAAATGACAAACAAAAATTACAAGTGCATTAAGTCACCTCATTTGGAAACATTATTGGATTGAATGCGCCATCTGGATAATATCCAAACCAGGAAGTTTCCTTTGGGATCAAAACTATGTCCTGTTCAAACTGTCCATCATGCAACATCGATGATGAGATTACACAAACAATTTTTTTTTTCTTTTCAATATGTCAATAAATGGTATAACAGACAAAACAGATCAAATTATTCCAACTCACCATTATAAGCACCAAGTTCTCCAAGCTACTAAACCGTTCCTTGTAAGTGGAATTTCTCTCATCAGGGAGTTCGTTGTTAAGCTTCGGAAGAAACCTACATTTCGCCAAATAGTCTGAAGTAGCCTGTAGTTCAAATCAATGTTGCGGTTTATTAGTTGTGCCATTGGAATGTTAGGGATGGAGCAACCAATCAGACTAAGGCTTCCTTCGTTTCGCAAGAAACAATTTTTAGGAAAACGTTTACTGGATTTTTTGACGTTTGTTTCATGGAATATGCACAAAGTCAGGGAAAACATTTTCCATCAATGGAAAATGTCTTCTATAATAGCAGAAATGTTTTCCGTTTTTCAAGTATAGGAAAACATTTCCTTAGCTCATTCTCTCTTATTTCACTCTTTCATGTCAACCCAGCAAGCTCCTCTCTGTTTGTTTGTTTGTCTTTTTAATTGGAATTTTAAATTATTTCTTTCTTTTTAATTTCCTTCTCTCTAGGCTGATCTCCAGCCACGGCGATGGCTGGCAACAGGCCACAGCGAGCTTGAGGCCTCGTCAACCATGAGTTGGCCGCTTGCCAGATTGGCGAGCGTGAGTGTCGAGCTCGCCGGCCTTGGCCCTCGCCAGATCAGCGAACCTTTTTGAAGCTAGCGAGCTCGAAGCTCCCGGAATCTGGCTCGTTGGTGAGCCTTGAAGATCAATAGAGGCAGCAAAGAAAAATATAAAAGAAAAAGGAAAACAGTAGAAAGAAAATGAAAAAGAAAAAGAAAAATAAAAAGATAAAAGAGATAAAAATAAAAAAAATAAAAAAATTCAAATTTTTAAAGATAAAAAAAAAGAAAAAAAGAAATTATAGAAAGGAGTGTATGGAGGAAAATCAAATCAATTTTTTCATACCAAACGGCAAAAACTGTTTCATAATTCGTTTTCAAATTTCAACCTAACACCAGAAAGTGTTGTTATTTTCTAGAAAATATTTTTAGAAATGCCACATTTTCTGCAAGACGAATAGAGCCTAAATCCAATCCATGCCAAATCTAAATGCATAACCAGAACAATTGCAGTCAAAATAAAAAGGCTACTAGCAGTGCGAGTTCACAGCCAACAATCTGGTAAAAAATTAAGGATGATTACGTAATAGCAACTGAAGGGCAGGGATGCTCAATGAGAAGACATCACTCACATTTGGTAGTTTGAGATAACCACTAGGAGCCAAATGAGCCTGCAATTCACACATCAAATCAATTTGAATAATTATCACAGGCCTCCACAATCAAATGAAATAAGTCAAGAGAGTGAAATAAGAATCTTTGGACTAGATTATGGACTGTCAAAGTTCTGAACATTAAAAGCAAAGTAAAAGATCTGAAGAAATTCAAAGGATTACCTGAATATAATCACTGTATATGGGGGACTTGATAAGTCGGTTAGCAATAATGCATAGTGGGCCGGTCTGAAGAAGCAAGAGAAAATTATTCAACAGAGGATGAATTAATCTCAAAAACAAGCAAGCAACCCTCATCTTGATTCCCGAAGGATGTTATGATATTTATGTTTTAGAAAAAAACTTATGGTTCAGGTCTTTGACAATTGCCATGACCATGATAACGATACCATGAGAATACTTACACCGCATAGAGGAACGGAAGCAGTACCAGCATGTGGTCCTCCTAAGGAGATAAAATTCTTAACCTGCTTAATCAAGAGAGACAAAAATTAATGATCGCATCTCTTCTTTTTCTTTCAAAAAAAGTAGAAGCATGGAATTGTGAACAGTTATAGAGATGAGCGTCTGTACATGGAAGCAAGCTCATTTATTAAAGGACAACAAATACTAGTATACAGAGGACTGAACTTCAACTGCGTTGTAACAACTACCAAGTCCTGCAAAGGATTTGTTCGAATTTCAGCCTAGCATATCACAAACACTTAAACCTTAACTACGAATAATCAGGCAGAAAAAACTATGCTCTTAAGAGGGGAAAAAGCGCCGGCCCAAGCAGAAAAATATCAGAATACTGTCACAGAGGAGTAATATCAAAGATTGCAAAAGCAGTTGTCTTTTAAGCAGTTCTTACAGGGGGTCCTCCATCGCAGAACTCAATAACACTCCGGCCTATCAAGTTTCCCTGTCAAAAGAAAGAAAAGTAAGAAAAAGTTTCGCAGATTGGATTAGAACCATTAACAGTGAATGCAATTACTGACCATCAGTCCTAAACACAATCTTAATAAATGGCTGCTTGAAAGAATTTTAGGAAAAAAGGAATAAATTCTAATATGACTACCAAACTCTAATTTCTCTCTTTGGTTCCATAAGAGTAGACTTCATTTGATATATGGTCAAAACCATGGTAGCAAATTCTTAAATAACTTTAACCGAAAAAAAAGAAAAAGAAAAAGGAATTTGTAGACAACAATAGATGGCTTCAATGTACATGATCCTGTCTACCATGTCAAATTCATGAATCCTGCCATTATCAGTAACTTGATGTAGTAGCTAAAAAGTCGGGTATGTTCAGCTAGCTAGTAACCAATGATCGTATGGCTTCTCAGTAACATGACCTACATTTTTGAATAGGTTCTCACTCAAATAGTAAACAGATGACCAAACTAATGTTTGCTGAAAACCATTTTAAAAGTAGCTAAATTTTCATGAAATCACCTGAGAGAGACCAACTATGTTGTAACCCTGGCTTAGTTCTTTCATTTCTTTCACCTGCAAAGACTCCGGCAAATCATACAAGGTCTAACAGCAGAAATAATCAGAAAGCTGTGCCACAATGACCATCTCACAGAGGTGTAATACCTGGTCACAAACAACTCCAGCCTGCAATAACAGAACAAAAGTCACATTACATGGTAGCAAGTTGCAGATTTGGATCATATAAAGCAGACATTAATGCAGACTGCACTGTACCTGCTCGTCAAGAGGCATAAACCATGAATCCCATGCTCCATCCCCAATTTCTCTGCAGTAAAATTAGACAGGTGAAGCTAGTGTTCAAACAAGTTATGCAAAACCAGAATACTAAGCTTCTTCAGAAAGAAATTATCATCATACAACAAGAGGAGAAAAGCAAAGCAACATGAGGCCATATTCCTAGGAAATTTATCTATAAAAAAAATGGCTTGATAAAACAGATTTTACAGAAGGATGAAGATGACATGAATAGAATAGGAAAGCATCACCAATATAGACTTTATCGAGAATAATAACAGTTAAGGAAATTATGCGTGTCACAGACATTTATCATTACACGGTTTGAATGACTGATAATTTCTTCAATCCAGTTAATATCGAGTCGGGCATAATTGAACAATGATTTTTGCTATATAAAAATAAAATAAAATTCTGCAGATATAAAAATAGCTGTAAGTTGTCTCGGAAAAGGAGCAGAAGTCAGTAATAAGACTAGCCAATTGCACACTATGATGGATTATGCACAATGGAATGAACATGCTTGTCATACTCATAGGAGAGTAGCGACCTGATATTTATTACATAAAATCTCTTCAGATGCACTTCTGATGGACGTCTATGTGTTAATTGGGCGAAGAAGGTCTCACTCATAATGTCATAGATGTATCTCTAAGGAAACAATCCTGAGGGCATCCAGCTTCCAAAACAAATTCAGGTCTTAACCTAAGTGTGCTCTCTCTTCAATGTCAAATCATACTTTACAATCCTTTGGTTTATGGAAGTAGCTAATACTTGAAATCTATTTGTAGAGCATAGTAATCCAGTCTGGGCAAGACATATAAAGTAGCATGAAGGAATTCTAAATAAATCTCACAAGGTACAAAATAACCAACTATAGAGAGGTGATCACATTGATGAGAAGATCAATTTAAGTAATCCGGCTACAGAAAAAAGGATATGAAGAGATTATCCAGGCATACATGCAAAACCCTTCAGCACCAGAATATTCTCTCAAAAGGTTAGTGAACTGTGTAACCTCTCGACTGGAGCACTGATTTCCTATGCCTGCCAAAATTCAAAAGGCAAACAGAACCGGTGTAAAAAAGTTCATTAGAGAAGCGAGATGGATTAGGCACAAGAACAGAGTAAACCACGCAATCTAAAGAACCAAAACTCGAAAATTCTTCTAATAAGCAGCAGAATTTGCTTCCAGTTACACTACCATCCGTTCTATCCAACTGCCGACAATACACAAGATCGAATTACACCCTTAAAGAATCAGACTGCCGATAACAGACCATACAGCAATCCACCAAATAACAGTTAGCGTACACATACAAAAGGTCGAAACCGACATCCCAAATGATTTACTCAATAAAAGGGTTCGCTCCTAACTGAACAAACCAACATGAAATGAAACGACACGATTCCTACTCCCTTAACTTCTGGACGGGGCTGCGCATGACAACGCTTCTATTCCATTCCCGGGAAGAGTTTTTTTTTTTCAGAAATAGTTCTTTCTATTTATTCTCAGGAACAATTTACGAGTAAAAACTTGTTTGATAACAATACAAAATTTCTACTCCCGAAATAGAAAAAAATAAAAATCTTTTGGTAACGCAACAATTTCTTTTTTGTATTTATTCATTTTTTATTTTTGCCGATGGATAGCTGCCGCCGCCGACGCCGACCCGCCAGCCGCCGTTGCACAACCGCCAGCCGCCGATCGTCACCGGCCGATGGGCTTCCGGCGGCGGTCGGGTGACGATCGGCGGCTGGCGGGCCGCCCGCCGCCGCCAGCCGCCGATCGTCACCGCCAACCGCCGCCGGAAGCCCATCGGCGGCGACGGCGGCGGCGGCCGGCTTTGGGCTGTAGTTGTGGCAAAAAAATAAAATTAAAAAAGAAAATCAGCTTACCTCTAGAAATTGTTCCCGGGAACAAGAAGCAACTTTTTTTTTTTTTTCTCTCAAACTGTTCTCGAGAACAAAATGGGAACAAAAAATTGAAAAATTATTAAAGGGAACAAATGTTTTACCAAACGGATTTATGTTCTTTTTTTGTTCTAGGCAACCAAAGAAAGAACAGAAATTTTGAGGAACAGAAACGTTGTGATGCAGCACCCAAGTTTCGTGCTTTCGACTTCTTCCTTCCTATTCCAAGTGAGCTAGAAATCATCGAAGACGCAAAATTCGCTCGTGGCATCCGCGAGAGTCGCTCTCCCACCCAAAAAGCAAGCATGACAAGCGGCCATAATCGAAATAGGCAACGCCCAAAACATCATTCGACCCGTCAATTCCACCACACGACAAGCTCCAGGCACACAAGCAGTCCCGTCGAACGGGAGGCGACGTTGCGGACCGAATTACCATGCAAGACGATGAAGGGCACGGAGTGCGACACCGCGAAGATCGAGAAGGCGAGAGCGATCGACAGGGCGGCGGCGGAGGCCATGGATCGAGTCCTTTTGATCCGTCGCCGTCGCCGGCGGCGGCGAGAGAGGTCCCCGAGAGCTTCTGAAGAGAAGGCGGTGAGAGATCAGTGAAGCAGGCGGAGGTCGACCACTGGCGACAAAGGAGTCATCCCCGACACGCGCGATCAATCAAGCTTGCTTTGCTTCTTCAACCTCCTACCAATCGCTTCCTCTCTGCAACTACTTCTAGAGAAATAGAGAGAGACTTGTGTCGTTTTGGTGGTGGACGTTCTGATTGATGATGCGGTACGTCGTACTGGTGGGGGATGGTTCGATAATATAGAAGATTTTCCTTAATTTAGAAGATTTTTTTTTTCATGGAAAATATTTTCCCTCAAAGTGGAAAATATTTTCCTTAATTTAGAATATTTTTTTCTTTTAAATGGAAAATATTTTCCTCAAAAGTGGAAAAGAATTTCCCTTATTTAGAAAGATTTTTTTCTTTTCATGAAAAATATTTTTCCCAATAAATTTATTTTTAGTGAACAAATGCCGAAAAATCAGGAAAACATTTTTTTCGGAAATTACTTTCAAACGAACGGGCCTTTAGTATTCTAAAATTTCATCAACAGTTTTATTTATTTTATTTTATTTGAATTTGTTGCTCATTTTGGTCATCTCTCACCGCCCTTATTCGTATGGGGTATAATTTGTTAGTCATGGATAACAAGAGAATGAGATATTTATTCATTTTCTTATCAATTTAAATTGTTCATTGTACGTGTCATATCGTTTTAGTTTTCCTCATTCCACATTATATGGATTCTTCGTCTTTCACAGTAGATTACATATTTGTCCCACGTCTTTGTGTATTGCTTAAAAGTTGGGTGAACCTTGATAATTATGGATGAGTCTAGGAGAAAAGGGAGTTCGTGGAGACTTGAAGGGACTATAATAAGGGTAAACAGCTGAGCAAAGTATTGATCCCTAATGTGTTTAGGAAGACCAATGGATAGCGATTTGTTAGAAATTTACTAGCGGGCGCCTTGGATAGACTTGTTGGATTGCTGATAAAGGTAGCTCCCTATATTCCTTTGACTAAGTTTGTAGGTCAAAATGAATGATAGCTAGCTTCGGAATTTAGAAAATTCCGGAATCTTTCCTATTTTTATTCGATAAATTAGAGGAATAGATAATTGCCAATAATAGCTTACTCTATAAGCTGTTACCGGAAAATACGATTGAATGGTGATCAACTATCGGCAATTATGTCTATCATGTCCAACGGTTTTTGTTTTTGTTTTTTTTTTGTTTTTTTGGTACTGGAGGAACCGGCTTGCAGCCGACAGCCGCGCCGTAAACCCCAGGTGACACTTAAGCAGGAAGACCCATCACCCCCGAGTCACACTTAATACACCTAGTGACTCCCCTGGGTTTTGAACCCTTCACCTCTTCGTTGAGGATCAGCAGAGTCTTATCTAATGGAGCCACCATAGCCGGTGGTGTCCAACGGTTTTTGTTCCTCTTAAGATTCTCCAATAGTTAAATTAGAGATTCAAGATTATATAAGAGACTCGATACATGCTGAAGGGAGTACGAAAATTGGAGAAAGCTATAAACACCGATATTGTCACATTTTTTTCTGAAATTGTGGCTCTACTTATTTGTGTTTCACTCGTTTGAGAGTTATTGTTATTGTTATTTGTGGTTTGAGGATCTACAAATATAAAGAGTGCTTGTTGATTGATAGTGGGATCTTTTAGTTTCGCAAAACTCGTATTGTTGTAATTACTCATAAGATTATTATGAAATTCCAGCCTGTTGGTGGATATTACTTTGAGAGAGTGGACCTAGTCTTGATTTAAGGCGAACTACTATAAAATCTACGTGCATCATCTTCTATTTCTTAACTTACTTTAATATTTATATGATGAAGTATCTTGCAACTGATAGTATCAAACTATTCATGCATCTATCAAGGACTTCAAGTTATTTTGCAAAAGAAATGGTGAGTTTTGTGAATCAAGCTATATATCCTCTTTCGATTGTATTGTTAGCCTTAATAGTAACTGGCTTAGGGTGACCGTTGAGCCTGGCTAAACGTATCGGGTGGTTCTACATTCAATCTTCCACGCATCAAGTTAAGAAGCGAATTGTGAAATGGACTAGCCACGTAATCTGATTCCAACTATGGTGTAATGGATGGATTATATAATTTCAGGCGAAGGCCAAACATATCATTAAACAGCAATATCTGCAACATGTCTCACCAGCAGCCAATTATCCAGACAGCTAAATTTTTGTTTGAGTCAAAAAAAAAGAAGAAAATGTTACTGCTTCCGAAGCTACTCACGACATCATATGAAATTAGAGTTGCCACAATTTGGTGGGACAGCATCATAACAGAGCAGAGGCGACCGTGTTACCCTCAAATCCCTTTGCCTCAATCGACAGCACCTTTACTAAACTTGACTCTGCAGATTCGCGATACTGCCTGCATGCATCGGTCAGTTCTGCTGCTTTCACTGTCCATTCCTTCAAGGATGCCTGACATTTTTCGGCTTGACCATCCAACTCTTTCAGCTTTTCTTCCTGAACTTTGTCTGCTTGGAAAGCAAAGCGAGCTCGCAAGGTTTTGTCCAAATGACCCAAGAAGAACTGGGTTTCGAACCCGGCGTGCTTGGCCATTGTAACATGGTTCCACCAATTATAGAACAAGGTCTCAAAGAAGGGATGGTCAACTTTTGTGCTGGACATGCTCCTTATTGCCCCACACAGCATAGTGAAGATCAGGTTCTTTAAATTTGAACTCAACCGAGACCCTGCGCTTATATCTCCGCGCTTCTCCAGCAAACCTTTTAGGACTGGGGCTAGGCTCTGGACGACCATGAATCCCTCAACGTCAACAAGCACTTCGTTTTCAAAAAATGTCATCGAGAAATGTGAGTTCTCTGTCTCAGGCTCTAGCATGTTCCTGAACTGGGAGAAAGCTTGATGAGAAAATGGGGAAGCTTTTGGAATGCCGTCCTCACCTTTCAGCGGCTCCCAGAAAGATTTAAGTCCTAACCCACACATTTCCTCCGTCAAGATATGAAAAGCACCTGGGAATTTCATTTGCTCCTCTTCAAGGAAAGCATCCAGTAAATTCTCCAATGGGGGTACAACTTTGGTGCCCATTTCCCTTCTAACATCGGTTGAACCATGAGGTTCGAACTCGGTTATCTCCTGGTCTTCACTCATTAGTTTACCAGAAATCCGTGTGCCGAGGGTTCTTAACTCTACATCTTTCTGCTCACCCTTCAATAAACATGTGACCTGACAAGCAAACGCAATTAAAGGCAACACGAGTTTAGCATATTATGGCATCACAAAGAAGCAAAAATAAATGAACATCGTGTGAAGAGGAAGACTGTTTACTTCCAAACGGGTCCACCGGTCTATTCTAATTTATAACTTGGATCTGATGGGGATATTTCAATTGTTTCTTTCTCCTTATGGCCATGTGCTTCAGTTTCTCTCAGTTTTCCAACCACACCATGGTTCACTGTACTATGGAAATGAAGTACGGCCTCTGTCATCTAGCAGCTTGAGAAGCTATGATAAGCTTATCTTGTGCTTGACATTTGCTCTTAAATTAGATTATGTAGATTTAATTCAGAATGAAAATTGCATAAAACATCTGATTCTGGGATTCTGGCTTTAATGTAACCTTTTCCAGCAAGTTACGCAAATCTTGAGCTATAAAAGGGACTAGACATACCTCAGATTTCATGCAATCAAAATGAGCAACATATGGGCATCGTGCTTGT
This sequence comes from Eucalyptus decipiens, assembly GCA_014182575.1. Lineage (NCBI taxonomy): Eukaryota > Viridiplantae > Streptophyta > Magnoliopsida > Myrtales > Myrtaceae > Eucalyptus > Eucalyptus decipiens. The sequence goes on along the minus strand of CM024613.1, from coordinate 6,158,887 downwards.
GTACATCTGTAGACGCTCTCTTCTGGATGCCTTTTTCTCTCACAAGCATCACAATAGTATATGCCCGAATTGTCTTCAAGAAACTTATCCTCGAGTTGGATGTCATGTTTGTGGTTCTCAGATTTGATTTTACATGGTAATGGACCACATAAAAGATGCCGATTGTAATCACAATGAACGCAGCGAACTACTTCCTCTTTGCTTTCCCTTTCCCCTTTGTTTTTCTTGCCAGAACACGGGACAATTTCTCTACTGCAGGCATTGCACTTGACTTTGGCATATAAACTGTCAAAGAAACAAAGGTAGTGCTCATGAGCATCAAATTGTATTTTGGGCTTTAGATTTGCACAGCCAACATGGAGGCTGAAGGGGCATGAGCGGCAATCATAAGTGAAGCCAGAACTTTCTTTAAGACAGGCTTTACACGTGAATCTGTCTTTGATGCACAGCTCTAACTTGTGGTTAGGATGAAAAGGGTGAGAATGTCGAAAGATTACTGGGGTCAGTTCTGTGCAGGATTCATGGACGAAGAACTCGCATAGACTGCACTCATAAGTTGCACCGACACAACGATTCTCACATACAGAGCACCAGCGAACTGTAGCATCTCCATTGATTTGACTTCGCCGTAGAGGGTGCCCATGGCCAGCAAAACATTTTGTCTGTGTACCTTCAGGAATGATAGAGGGCATTAAAGCGCATTCTACGTCCAACTCGAACCGACAGTGCTCACACTCCCAGCACTTTGCCTTTTTTAGCATGGGCTCCAGGGTGGGTCGAGCTACCAAGCTGAGATGACCCAGGCAATCTTTATGAAAGAAATGTTCAATCTTCTGCGGCAATTCAGCGCATGACTTATGGAGCCAGACCCTGCACTTCTTGCAACCATATATCAGGCCTGAGTCCAAGCGCTGTTTATTGCAAGCTAAACACTTCGTGTTGAACTCCTCATCAATGAGTTTTAAGGGATGCCCATGACTGAAGTGTGGAATATAGCGACCGCCAGCGTGAATTACTTTTTTGGCCATCATAGCGCACACAACATCCAGATGGAAATTGCATTCCCTGTGTTGGGAATAACGGATCCCCGAAAACCGGATTCGACATTAAATCGAACCCCTAAAACGAATGCGAAGCGTAGCCCGGGAAAATCACGTATCACCGATTGTAAAGCACACCACGGATTCGAGCGTAGCTTGTTAGCCACAGATTAAACACCAACGCTGAAGATCGAGGAAGAAATTCTAATCCGATTAGATCCGATGATGTCGATTGGCTTTGAAGGAAAGACGGTGTCGCCGTTTGCGCTTGTCTTCTTTTTGGAGGGAGAGTGGGAGAGAACGTACGTTGGAATTGTGCCAAAGGGTGTCTTCTCTCTCTCTCTCTCTCTCTCCTCCCTTTTATACCTTCCCCCATCCACGGGCCTTATTCCCGTGGGCCGGGCTTTTTGGGCCCAACATGGGCGGACGGGCCAACTCAGGCCCATCAATAAAGAAAAAATCCATCATCTCCCACTCGCACATGGTGGTCCAAAACCAACATGGGCGGACAGGCCCTACTCAGCCCCATCAGAGAAAAATCCATAATAGACTCTCACTTAACATGGTGGGCCGAACAGAATCCTCTTTTCTTCTCTTCAACATTCATACCGGTGAATAATCCGTGCGACCAGCATACTTTGAGAGCTCGTTGCTATACATCTGTTAGGAATATATAGCAGTTCATAATAGACATCACATCCTGAGTAGATTTAGTATGCAGTTCCCTAGATCGATCGATCACATTTATATCTCTCTTGATTTCTTTTAAACAATGATATATATACTGTATTCACAATTATGATTATCACAAAGACAGTCATAATTGGTTAACCGGTGAATACAAAACTACAATGTGATTCTCAAAAATCGATCTTCCTCTTTCCTTCAAACTCTCAATTTCAGTTCAGCTTGCTTTTCTAGAAATGTCCCATTAGATCGAATCATCTCATGACCATTGGCAACATCCTAAGATAGCAAACACTAAATAGAAATCTTGAGAATAAGTAAGAGTTATGAGGGGACTAAAAATTGAGGAACTCTTTTCCTCAAGAGTCTCACACGACATAAAAGTTGAGATCAAACTTTTGCCACCCTTATTGGTCGTCTCATGTATACGTAGTGTGAAATACGTATTACGGTATTAACTTCTTTCTCATGGAGTGTATGTCTACACCTTTTATACCGTACATATGATAGTTTAGATATACCCAATGTCTAACTTGAGTTCACGTATCTACTCATTCACTAAATTCATCAGAATTCACACCTGGCATCATAGACAAATAAAGTAAAATATGTGGGGTATTTTACTTTCGGACATAGTAAGTATTATGTCATCATCTTAACACTTAGTTAAGGCGACATACGTGTTTTAAGCTTGAGCTCTCGATTATCACCTAGATAATAAGCTTAAAAACAGTCTCATCTCTATTTATCACACAGTAAATAGAGGCGATTACCCGTGTGAGTGGGCTAATCTTATATCTGTCCGACATACTTCTCAACTTAAAATAATGCACTGAGCATTAAGATGCATAAAGATCAAACAAAGATTCATAGGCATTAATGATGAAAACGCAAATTCATCAAATTGTGAACACTTAGGGAAATTACAATATTCAGTACATCAGCCTCTACGCAATCCTAGAGATTTCATATAACCACAAAACACATCTCTAGGTATCGGCTTTCTCATAGGATCTGCTATCATTCTATGCGTAGTATGTACTCTAAGTTCACATCTTTTCGTGCAACCATATCTTTGACAAAATTATACTTGGTATCTATATGTTTGGTCTTGCCATGATATTTTGGATCTTTGGTGTACGCTTTCGCTACTTGGCTATCACAGTTAACCAATAACAAATCTGCAGCACTTCCAATAACACTTAAATGATCCAAAAAATCTCTTAAGCCAAACACCTTCTTATACTGCTGCTGATAATGCTACGAACTCAACTTATATCGTGGATAAGGCTATACACTTTTGTTTTTGCTCCAACATATGGTGCCATTATTCGGTAAGAAAATAAACCCAGAGGTAGATTTCCTTTCATTTAAATCTCCTCCCCAATCAACATCAGAATAGCCTTAGAGTTGCAGATCCTTTCCTTAATAACTCAGCATATAATCAGCAGTTCCCTTTAGATACCTCAGTATTCTCTTAACGGCTTTCCAACGTGCTTGACCTGGATTGGATTGACAACTACTTATCATTCCAACTACAAAACATATGTCAGGTCTTGTACACATCATAGCGTACATAAAGCTTTCAACAGCACTAGCATAAAGAACATGTTTCATTTGTTCCTTCTCTTGTGGAGTCCTTGGACACAGTCTATGGCTCAATCTTTCACCTTTTGCAATAGGAGTATCTATGGGTTTACAATCTTGAAATCTTAACTCCAAGAATGTATATAACATCACCCATGTCTTTCATCTCAAAGTTGGAAGACAACGAATTCTTCACGGTATTAACAAACTCCATATTACTTCCGACAATTAGTATATCATCAACATATAATGATATGATCACAAATTGATCATTGGATCTTTTGATATATACACAATGATCCTTGTCAATCATTGTAAAATCATATGCCATTATGGTATTATGAAAACGTATATACCATTGTCTCGACGACTGCTTAAGGCCATATATCGACCCCCAAAGTCGACATACATTTTCTTCTTGGCCTTTCACTATGAAACCAGCAGGTTGTTCCATATATATTTCTTCCTCTAATTCTCCATTGAGGAAAACAGTCTTTACATCCATCTGATGTAACTCAAGATCCATACTAACCACTATTGCTAGAATTATGCGTATCGAGGTAAATCTCACTACAGGGGAAAATGTATCTTCATAATCAATTCCTTCCTGTTGATTATACCTCTTCGCCACAAGGCGAGCCTTATGCCTTTCTATCGAGCCATAAACTTTTCGCTTTATTTTGAGAACCCACTTGTTTCCAATAGCATTGTGTCATTTTGGAAGATCAACCAGTTCCTAAACTTGGTTTGACTTCATTGACTCTATTTCCTCTTCCATTGCATGAATCTATTCTTCCTTATTAGGGCAATTCAGAGCCTCATTAATATTTCTTGGCTCATCCTCATCTTGTGAAGCAATCATAAAAGTTTCCCCTTCAATGTCAAAACGTCAACGGGGAATACTTTGACGACTTGTTCGCTGTATGAGAGATTGTACACTTAGCACATCATTTCCCATTATGCTCCCACTAGGATTAGATAATGATAACGTCGTCTCATCATGTGGTTGCAATTGAGAATGAGTTGAATTCAATTCATCACTTCTCATATTACTCCCACTTGGATGAACTCCACTAATACCATTATCTTGGTCCAAGGTTTCAAATAGGGAGGAATCTTCCCTTATTTCGCCCTTCTTAGGAAATTCATCCACTAAGAATGTGACATCCCGTGATTCAAATTCAGTTATACTCCCACTTTCCTGCTCACCTATGAACACATACTCTTTCGAGTGTTCGGAGTATCTCATTAAAATACTCTTCTTTCCTTTGGGACTCAATTTCTCAAACTTGTGAGAGGACTCATGTGTATAGGCAGCACAACCCCATTGCTTAAGAAAACTTAAGTCCGGTTTTCTACCTGTCCATAACTCATATGGAGTGGAAGTAACGATTTGGAAGGCACCGGTTAAGTATATAGGCAGCAGTTAATAACGCATCACTCCAAAAAGTGATAGGTAAGTTAGCCTGCGCCACCATGGATCTAACCATTTCCAGTAGGGTTCTGTTTCTTCTCTCCGCAACACCATATTGTTGAGGAGTATATGGAATAGACAACTGTCTTTCTATTCCCTTTTCATCACATAATTTTCTGAACTCATCAGATAAATATTTTCGACCTCGATCAGATCTCAATACTTTTATTTTCTTGTCTAATTGATTTTTTACCAAGTTCATAAACCTTTTTGAAACAACTTATGCTTCAGATTTATGAGAAATCAAATAGACATATCCGAATCGAGTATATCATCTACAAAAGTGATGAAATAAACAGTCCCATGCCTTCCTCTCATATTCATTGAACCACGGACGTCAAAATGGATTAAATGCAGAGGAAATTCAGCTCTTTTACCTTTTCAAATGGTTTCCTTGTCATTTTCCCTACTAGGCAATGCTCACATCTGGGTAAATCGACTTTTTCAATGTTGCCCAACAAGCCCTATTTGGGTAGTCTTTTCATATGTTGTTGGCCCATATGACCAAGTCTAGCATGCCACCATATTCATATCATTATCATATAAAGTAGAAGACGTGAAACAATGGAATAACATATTGACATCACCATAGTCAACATTTAGTACAATAAAACCATCCAGAAAGTGACCAAAATCATAGTAGTTTGTATCCAAATACAAATCTACACCTCTATTATGGAAGTTCATATAAAAACCAAGCTTAACCAACACCAAAACAGACACTAAATTTTGATGAATTTCCGGAGCATATAGAACATCATGTATGAATAATGTGCGTCCATCACGCATGTTCAATTGGCAGATGCCAATCCCTTTAACTTCATCTCTGGAGTTATTTTCTACATAGATGCACTTAGTTCCAATTGGTACTCGTCAAAATTTCACGAAGGATCTTCTATCCTTCCTTACATAGTCTGTCGCTCCTGAATCTACAATCCACAAAGGATTGGATTCAGCTAATAATGCAGAACTCGACACATAAGCAAAATTCTCAAATGTGCAAGAGGTGTTATCTTCTTTGGCTCACGACAGTCGCGAGCATAATGACCCTTTTGTCACAATTGTAACACCCCACCCTTGACATTTTCTGCACTTGAGGACGTTTTCCTCTCTTGTGTTGATTAACTCTTGATTTCTTGTAACAAGGACTTGATTCTTTGCATTCCCACGTATTGAACTAATCAATACGTTTGCACTTAGAGCTCAAAGCCCGTTCTGAGCTAGAACCAGCATTGCCAATGTCTATTTTCGACTCAAATGCCGATAAGCAGTCCTCTACTAGCTTAAGGTGGCGCACAACATTCTCAAGATCTTCCATAATATGGTCAAGAGCTTCTAGTGCTTCTTGCTTTTCCAGCACATATTGAATATTCATATTCAATATTTCACAATTGTTGCCGTTCATATCAGCAATTACGTTCTTAGTTGCTGAAAGCATCGATCTGAACACATTAGACATACATACACGAATAATTAATGCCTATCATTTATGCATCCCTATTTGCACAGACCCATCATATTAATGAATAATTTCAAGTAAGGCTTCAGAATCAAAAGGTCACTAAGTTTCCAATCATCCTCCAAAAATCCTAACTTAAAATTATCATTAATATAATTGTCTTATGCAAAATAAATTCTATGAAGTTACAAAAACTTCTATAATTACTCACAACTAATTATCCACAGCAACCAGCAATTAACAGAAAGCAACAGATAATTGGCATCCAATAAAATAACAATGCTTTCATCTAATACAACTATCCATTACACTAAGCAATATATTCAAAGAAAATTATCAACATAGAAAGAGATATTAACATTCAAAAAACATCTCAAACTAATCTAAGAAATAATTAGGGAATGTCCCTTCTAATCTATCAGTCAAAACATCTGAGAATTTTGAAGGCACATTTGCCAACCATGGAAAATTTTTTGGAAAGCTTTCATGTCGCCACCAAGGCGCATTCACTCTGCGCCATGTGGCGCTCAATCTAAAGGTTGAAGTTTTAGCTAACTCAATCCTATAGTCTTTCTCTTACAAAAGCTTCCACTAAAGCATTCTATAACCCGGGACCACGTTGACCTCCCATAGCCGATCTAACACTGCTTGCCATTCGGGTAGAAGAGTGTTCATTATAAATGCACTTTCTCAAAATCGCGCATAAGACAACCATTCCAAATGATTTCCGTATCATCCGATTGACTGACCACATGTGATACTAAATCACCGTCATGCCACCGATAATTAGTTAAATCGACATCAGCCCTTTAAGTCTTGCATTTCTCTCGTCCGTTCTCGGGATTAGGTATCCGTGCATAACGCATCATAGTTCTGCAACAAATGCGGAACTAAAAAATGGATCACTTATAATCCATAATGCACATAAGAAAAAAATACATAATTTTCCAAAATTCATGCAATAAATGCAGAATAAATAATGGATTACATATAACCCACATAGGCAATAAATGCAGAACAAATTCTTTTATTTATTTTTTATTTTTTTTCGGGTCAACGGTCAACGGTCGTCGGTTACGGGTCAACGGTCAACGGTCGTCGATCCACGGGTCAATGAGTCGGGTCAACGGGCGCGCGGGCCAGACCGATTGCGCCAGTCGGACCGCACGGCCTGGTCGGGCCGGGTCAGACGGACCGACCGCACGTGTCGCGCGCGTGCGCTGGCTGACGTCACGCAAACGTCGCCGGCACATGCCGCGCAGTGCCGGGCGTTCGCGTGGGTCGGTCGGGTTGGGTCCTCGTTCGGGTCGGGTCGACGGTCGGTGACCGGCCGGCCAATGGTCGTCGGCGATGACGTCACCGATGACGTCATCCGGCGATTACCGTGACGTCACGGTGATGTCGGCACGCGTCGGTTTGCCGGCCGTCGGCGCGTACCGGTTCACCGGTCGCCGGCGCACACGTGCCGGTTCGCCACCGGCACGTGTCACGCGCCGGGGCGGCCGGCGCTTCCGGGCGCTGGGACGTGCCCACGCGCAGCGCCTTCCGGCCGCGCGTGTGGGTGCGTGCGGCGTCGCCCGGCGGCGTTCGACCTATCGCCGGACTCGTCTCGACGTCGCCTTTCTTCCTATGCCATCAGAATTCGATTTCGACTTATGCAAACGCAGAAAAAAGGACGTACAGTGCTCGGGTGTCGGGATTTCACGCCCCTATCCGTACGGCCAAGAATTTTTTTGCGAAAAATCAATGAAAAAACGTCAAACAGGTTGGGAAAACGTGAACCTGGCTCTAATACCAATGTTGGGAATAACGGATCCCCGAAAACCGAATTCGACACTAAATGAACCCCTAAAAAGAATGCGGAAACAGCCGGGAAAATCACGTATCACCGATCGTAAAGATACCACGGATTCGAGCGTACCTTGTTACCTACGATTAAACACCAACGCGAAGATCGAGGAAGAAATTTAATCCGATTAGATCCGATGATGTCGATTGGCTTTGAAGGAAAGACGGTGTCGCCGTTTGCGCTTGTCTTCTTTTTGAAGGGAGAGTGGGAGAGAACGTATGTTGGAATTGTGCCAAATGGTGTCTTCTCTCTCTCTCTCCTCCCTTTTATACCTTCCCCATCCACGGGCCTTATTCGCGTGGGCCGGGCTTTTGGGCCCAACATGGGCGGATGGGCCAACTCGGCCCATCAATAAAGAAAAATCCATCACCCTTACAAAGGAAAGGACGCCGAAATAAAGGAGGTTCTTCTCGCAATCATAAACTTTTAAAGGAAGAACATCTAAATCTTCTAATTTACGCACGGTTTCGAGTGCAATTACCCTTACAATACAATGGAACAAGCAATTCGACAGTTCTCTTTTGTAACACCATCGTAAGGTGGTGTGACTAGGGTGAGCGGTTTAGGTTCCTTCTGGGTTCCCGCTTGGAACCAGAACCCCTCGGGTACAGGTTCCTCATTTTTTGGAACCCTGGAATACCTGCACCGTCAAAACCGAGAACACTGGAACCTACCCTCTCACAGGTTAGGGGTCGGTTCCGGTTCCAACAGGTTCTTTTTTTTTTTTTTTTTTTTTTTAGTTAAAAATGAAAATGAATGCAGCAATAATAAACAAACTTGCCATTTATTGAAGATAATATAACACAAACATCAAACAGCATTTTAGAAGTAATAAACAAGCTGTTTTTACATTCATGAGTGTAATAAGAGCCAATAGTTCGAGCACATGATGGATGAAATGTGCTCTAACAATGGCCATAATTGTACTGTAGGCATAAGAGCCAAACTTAGCTTCATCTACTTATAATGAACACAGAATTCATAAAATCATAAAGGTAAGTTCACCTGCACGTTTCTATCAAATGATGTCTTGGGAAAAATTGTGCATTCCCTGCTATCCTACTAACTTTATGCAGGTGGCAAACCTGGGAAAACTTGTTTAAATCAGCAAAAGACTCATAGCTCATGCTTTGATGCAGCTTCTGATAAAGTGTCTTCAAGTTCCCAAAGATTTTTGCCAAAGTCAGCACTCCTCTGCTGGAAATTGGAATGGCTGGATGATCCCTCCACTGAGAATGAAGAAGAGGTAAAAGGCCACCACATTTGGATGATGCAAGTCAGCAAGGTTGATTGCCTCATTCCAGAAATCATATATCTGTCTCAGCATAGCAACAGTGCCAAGGATTCAGAAAGAATACTATTAAATATCAAAAACAACAAAAAGCAAGAAGATCCATACCATTTGCTCTTGCTCTGAGGGCTTCCCAGAAAAGCACTTATCAATATCATTGATTCTTTTGATGGCTACATCAGTACCCCTCCATTTTCCTTGATAAACAGTCCCATAAGTGCCAGAACCTAATTCTCGCAACTCTTCAAGATCACCGTTCTTAATTATCTGCAGAATGGAAATCCAAGCAAATTAAGAGCTGAGTCCCAGGAAAACCAAACATGTATCATAGTGAAGCAAATCTCTCACTTGCAAGCGACCAATGCCATGTGATACTGGAAACCCGAAATTCATCCTCTCTGCCACTATAGAATTAGCATCCTACATGAAAATGTCAGATGTACATGATCATCAAAATGAATGCACTTGAAGGACAAAGCAACCTCATGTATACAAACACTTTATGAACACAAAAGAGCTCAATCACCTCAGTGTCAGCTTCTTGCTGCACATTTTTATCCTGGTATGCTTCATGAGTGGACTCATTTCCTTCATAAACTGTTAAATCAGGATTAGAAGGAAGAGCTGACTGAAGAACAGAAGCAGCTACACCCTCAGCAACATTTCGAAGATCTTGCTTGATGAGATCCTCTGCTGAACCTTCAGAAGAGAAATTAAACAACTATAAAAAAAAAAAAAAAAATATAAAGGGGAAAAACAGAAAACTAACTTTAGAAACATAGAATATCGGTCCTATAAAGAACAACCTTCGGAAGATGGAAAATGTTCTGAATTGACATAGTTTGCGAGATTATTGAATGGTTGCTGGACTCCATCCTCCAACTGTAGTTCTGCATTCAAGTCCCCGACCTTTGCAGAACGGTTATCCAAGAATTGATCCTTAGCTCCAAGGCCTTCTTTTCTTAGTGCAATTTTGGTAGGTTTTGGAGGAGGAAAATGAGTATCATGATTAAAATTTCAGGTTCTGCTTGCACAACTATCCTGGATTGTGAATTTGATCTTGGGATACCAACATTAGGTGCTTGAGACATGTTTTGGAATTCCACCGGTCGAATATCACACAAATAAGGAACTTCAGGTGCCGAAAGGGCAGAGGACTCGGAAATTGTGGCTTGAGTAGTCTGAGAAAACATATAGGAAGTATCGGGGAAAATGTCCCCTTTCAGATTTTTCTGTACCTTTTGCTTCAATATCTCTGCCTTTCTTTGTTCTTCACTTGGCAACCTACCATGCTCAATGGCCGGCATCTCAGGGGGCCTTATCAGTAGATTTTCCATTCTCTTATCAATGGGCTTTACAGGATCCATGGAAATAGAATAGTCCAGATTGTCTACTCTAGATTCAACACCAGGAAATCGAGAATATTCTTTTGAAAATTCATGAACCTGGTGTTCAGAATCCAGATGACTGAGCAGGTTCGCCTCCTACAGGACAAGAATCGGCAGTAACTGGCTTGCTAGCCTTGGCCTCCAATTTAGGCTGGGCTTGAGCTGGCATAAAATGCTGATGGACAACTATTTCAGGAGAAGGCTCTGGAGCAACAACAAAGCCCTGCTTCCTAGAATCAGGATAGTCCACTCTTGGAAAAGCAGCGCTCTGGTTTTCATGTCTTGCCTGCAAATCTTCATGAACTCTCAAACAATCTTAGTATCTGTAAGGAGGATCAATCAAAAGAGGTTCAGATCAAGCTGAAACCATTGCTATCAAGCTAAATAAATTCCTTAAAATGTTCATCCCCAAGGAAAGGCTTTCAGTTATCAGATCATTCAATCTTCATATTCATATGGCAAAAATTGCATTTTCCTTTAATAATTCCTGTCTTTGCCAAATATCATTCTTCTTCATAGTCTAAAAAAGAGATGATAGACATGAGATCTCCAAAATGTGCCATGGTGCAACAAATATGAAGCCAAAGAACATCAATAGTGTGTACAGTGGCAAACACTAAGGAGTAAGGAGAACTGGGAAAACAACCAACCTAGAGATCACTTATAAAGGAAAAGATCAACTCTTACATAATTCTCACGGAGCGCCATCACTAGAGCAAAATAACATTTTTTTTTTCTCTACTAGCATGATAAAAGGAATGAGTTCAGACTACAAAAAACTTTTTGTTAGAGGACAAAAAACTTAATTGCAGCTGATCAAATCAAGAGCCACATAGACAATGGATGAATTTTTTTACCACATAAAATGGCTTCCCTAAAGAGTACTTTATTTGGACTTTAATCAATTTACAATCACATAAAGCAGGACTACCCAGGTTCTCCAAGCAATTTTTAAATTATATCCATCTGATGACAAAAGGGAAGTCATAAAATGCACAATTTTCCCATAATGAAGTATTTAGTACATCTAAACATAGAGGAGAAATGGACTGAGTAGCATCCAGGCATGGAGGAAGTAAGTTAAGAGACAACACAAAAGGGAAAGAAAAGGGGGCTCTTTTTTTGGTGGTTTGGTTTCTTTTTTCTTTTTCTTTTTTGGGGGGGGGGGGGGATAGGGGCGGGTTGCTCCTGTTGTTCATCAATAAGAAAGCAAAACCTTCGAGGAGACTGTATACCTCAGAATATCCTTGACTTTATCTCTCTGAAATAGACCACAGTCACCACACGGTACATTTCACAGCACAGTCAGTAAAAATAAGCACCATATTCATTATTTAACTCTTGTAAAACCTTTTCTGAAAAAGAAATCCCTGCCTTTAATTGCTAAATCTTTGCCCAATAGCACTCAAATACTTAAGCCACCTAAATTAATAACACTAAGCTCAACCAACAAAGACAACACACAAACGATTCCTACGTTTGACAAAAAATAGTTGACGTCACTGAACATATGTAATGATGCCACATGTGAGGAGATAACTGGAGTAGACTCAACCTAGGACATAATAAAATTAAACATGAAAGAGCAGAATCTAGATGCACAAAGCACATAGACCAACTTAAACAAATTCCATTACAAAGAAGACAGATGAAGGCAGCAAAGTTAGACCTTGAAAACTGATGGCTCCATGTCTTCAACTCTTATTTGCTTTGTATTCTGATCTTTCATCGGACCATAAAGTTGGGCCCTGAATACAGGAGATCGAGCAGCAAGTACCAGCTTGTGAGCAGGATAAACTTCACCATCTACTTCAAAACTTACGTCAGCTCCCTTCCCACTCTCCAAAAGCTTGCCAAGATCTTGGCCTATACTAGAAGGTGGAACAGGTATGGAGAAAATCTTTGGTCCTTCTGTATGCGATCTAACAACACCAACAATACAATGTACTGAAAGAGTATCATCTTTAAGGTACTCCGACGTCTCAAGAAGACTTCGTTTGAAAAATCGTTTGTAGCCCCTACAGCAATTCATGAAGATAGGTCATCAAACACTAGATAAGTCGCAAGGGATCCTTATAGGACAAGCGACGACACAGAAACAACACTGTGATGGTCCACCAAACTCAGGAGGGTAAAAGATTTTAGTGCTAACCTGAATCACGGTCAAAATGACTGCATCCCTTTCCTTAATCCATCCACCAGGAAGTTCAAAAGCAAGAGCAATATGTGTGCTCTGCACAGATAAAACAGAGGGATAAGTGACAATTTAGTTATTCCCTTTTCTAATCTCTTTTAAAAAATAACTAGAGAAATACCCCTGAATCAGACTGTTGCCGAAAATCACTAGCAACATACTTGGATGCTGGCTCTGCAGGACGAGCAACATTAGGAAGGTCTGAAAGAAGTGGTTCTGCTATGGACAAGAGCTCTTCATGCTCAACCCCAGACGCAGCAAGAACCATCCTAGGTGCTGTATAATTTTCCTGAATTTTAAATGTAAATAGTTTCTCAGGAAAACCAGGCATTGAAGACAGATACAAACCGCACTATGACAACTGAAAAAAATTTAAGCAAGAAAATGCTGGAGGAAATAGATTGCAGGGATGGTCTAGTGAATATATGCTCAAAAAATGCAGTGTTCAATAAGTTCCAGTCTTACTGCCACAAATTCCTCCAATATGGTATTGTCCAATCGATTTAGTGCTGATTCAGGAGCTAAGAGAGGATTTGCCAGTGCACCAGCATAACCAGCAGAATGAATAGCCTCCAAAAGTAAGCCTTGAGGATTGTTAGAAAGTTCACTAAGTTCTGCTTTCACCTTTTGTAGCTGCGTAACCAAACAAATGATTAGGTTAGAAACCATGCCTAAAATCTAACAATTACAGAAGGGCAGAAGTAGAAGCAAAAGAACAACAGTAACACTGGTAGCGTTTTCCTTTTGAAGCAGGTCTGACATAAACACAAGCTTCCACATATACATGCATTTTAAAAAATTCCAAGTCCCTGCATGCTTAGTGGCACAGCAAAAGCATGCACGTGTCATATTTTCTAATTACATGGATGCTTCAATTTTAACAACATGAATGCACACAGCAAGGGTAGCCAAGTACATAAAACAAAGTTCAACCTATATTTACATTGAACTTTGCATTTCTTTTGACCATTCAAACTGATTCTGCACATTCAGATCTTACTTTTTCCTCAATGTGATCACCACCAACAGGAAACTAAACAGTGCCAGGATATGCTCAGCACATCTTAATATTGCACGAAAACCAAATGAACAAATCCATAATTACAACTAGGTCAACATCAGATGTAGAGAATTGACAAAGGTTTAAACTTTAAAAGTGAATGTTCAAGTGAAAGACCAAAATTTTGCAGGGCTAATTTTGGTGTACCTCTTCATTGACTTCCCAATCCAAGAATACAGGGTTCCTCACACTGTCAATGAGTAACTCTACCATCTGCGGAACATAAGTTTTCAAGGCATCGAAAGTGTAACCCATCTGCTCCCTTGAGGCAGAGGCAGCAACAAATCTCCTGATTTTAACTCCCGTTCCCATCATATCAGAGATCAGATTCTCTCTCCACCTCAGTGTCTTTTCTTTCGATGTTCTTATATGCTGATGGTAACCTGACTTGAGGAAATGAAACAAACCATGAACAACCAAAATTCGCGTTAGATCTATGTAAAGCCTTGATCAGGAGAACCGGGGAAGGAAAAAAAAAAGAAAATGGAGGTTAACAAATTAGAACATGAACTCACCACCCACTATCAAAAGATTAAATTGATCAACACCCAATTCAGAGCTATGAAATGCCAAGTCTAATGGACTGATAAGTCCAGTTCTGTTTCCCTATGGAATGGGTAGGCGTCATTAGATAATACAATTGAGATGAGGCATGAACATTTGATTGTACTTAGAAACAAGTCTAATGGACTTACCACATATATTCATTCCGCTTTAGCTGATAAACTCTATTTACCGGCCATAATCTCTGCATTAACAACATCCATATCTAAAAAAAACAGAAGAAGAAAGATTAGATAAAATATTCACTTATAGATATACAAAAAGAATTACAATATATAAAGATATAATCAATGTCACTTACCCAACTCAAATTTTTCTGCATTCTCAATGCACTCCTCAACATCAATCGGTACACGAACGGCTCTCAACCAATCTTGAGTGCAAATCAAAGCTTCCACTACTTTGGGAGTTAAAGAACTTCGAAAGCCATCAAGCACACGACCCGATGTACTAAAAGTTGACTCGGAAGCAACGGTAGATACGGGAATTGACAAAATATCTCGAGCCATCAAAGAAAGGATCTTATATTTTGAGCCATTAGTCTTCCACCACATCAAAAGGTCAAGATTAAGATCCTTTTCATTTTTTTCTTGAAGATACTCATCAAGCTCGGACTTGTTGTCATCACACCCTTGTTCATTTGAGTATAAAAACATTTTTTTCCAAACTTGGACGTCATACTTCTTTATTCTTTCACTACCACCCGAATCGACATTGGAAGCACTACCACTTGCACCCGAACTATGGCCACCAACATTTTGATCACTTGAAATAAGAGAAGAATGCTTATAAAATTCATACAAACGCTCCAATGCATCCTTCACCTTGTAATGCATCTCTTTAACTTTCAATTCATCATCATAGATTTGTCCATACAAGAAAGTCACATAATTCAACTTGGCCCTAGGATCTAACACAACCGCAATCAACACCATCATATTCACTTTATCCAAGCTCCCATAATATTTATCAAATTTTTCTTTCATTTTCCCACCCATATCTTGAAGCCTAGGATCCGAAGCATTGACCGCATCTTTCAAATATCTATACAAGAGAGCTATTCCTTCAAAATAATCATTCGAAGTAACATACGAACTCCCCGACATCCGATTGGTGGCATCATAGAATACTTTTAGAAAATCTGAAATAATAATAGCATTTTCCCAATCATCATCAATAGGAGTTTCATGGTTCAGCTCACTTGCAAAAGATATATTGTCTTCTTCCATTCTTTGGAAAGCTTTTCTGAACTTTATAGCTGTGTCTAACATGAGATAAGTGGAATTCCATCTAGTGGCAACATCAAGAACTACCGAACCCTTATAAGTGATCTTTTCACTCTTAATGCAAGTCTGAAATGCATTGGCTCTTGCGGGAGAACTCTTTACATATCTAACCACATTCCGGATACGTACAATAGAGTCACGTACCGTAGTCAAGCCATCTCTCACAATTAAATTCAATATATGAGCTGTGCATCTCATGTGCAAAACACTACCATCCAATATCAACGACTTTTCCTTGGAAAATTTATCCCTCAAATAGTTAATTGCAACATCATTCGAGCTAGCATTATCCACAGTGATTGTGGACACCTTCTTTTCAATTCCCCACTCTTCAATACATTTTTCCACCATTCTCCCAATCTCCCTACCCCTATGACTATGCATCACCACAAAATTGATGATTCTTTTATGCAACTTCCAATTTTCATCAATAAAATGAGCGGTGAGACACAAATAATTCAGATTTTGAATGGAACTCCATGTGTCGGTTGTGAGTGCAATCCTAGAATTAATCTGTCGAAAATAATTCTTCAAAGAAGTTTTTTCATCTAAGTACAACTTCATGCAATCTTTGGCCATTGTGAAACGTGATATATGTTTGAAGAAAGGTTGTAACTCACTGACAAATTCACGAAATCCAACTCGCTCAACCAAGGAAAAGGTTGCTCATCACCGATGATGAACCGAGCAAGCATCCGCCTACAACGTTCTTGATTAAACGCCCATGTCGATAAGACACTACCGGTAGTAGAATCTCCTCCGACTTGCCAGCCACGTCTACATTACGTGGTGCAAAGAACTTCTGTCTCTTATCTACGTTACGGGGGAACCTCCTGCATGTGGTCAAGTGCTTCCTCATCGCAGAAGTACCGTTAGCAACACGATATTTAAGCATGATCCCACAATGAATGCATTTCACTTGATTTGGTTTTCCATCCTTATCATTAATTCTAGTATAATGATTCCAGCATTCCGATGTATATTTCTTATCAAGAGGAAGATGACAACCAGCCTTACTTGTGGCACTCGTGGTAGGGGGTGCCTCTTCTTCATTTTCATGGCCAGATAACTCCAATTCCGTGATCGGACTCATCTCCTCATGTCCCTCCACCTCCATTGATGTGTTATCTTGATTCATTAACTTTGCACTACACAACAATAACAGAATATAATTAATTTAGTTGATAACAATGTTAACACAGCATAATACAGCATACCAATGGTGTATAGAAACATAATACAGCACTTTTATACATAAACTAAGTCTATTATGTTGAAATGCAACATATAAATGATGTATAGAAACATAATACAGCACTTTTATACATAAACTAAGTCTATTATGTTGAAATACAGCATATCAATGGTGTATAGAAACATAATACAGCACTTTTATACATAAACTAAGTCTATTATGTTGAAATACAGCATATCAATGGTGTATAGAAACATAATACAGCATGAACCATGGGAAAGTAGACCAATTTAGTCTTTATTTCATCACCTACCTTTGAACCAGAAATATTGCAAAGCTGTCTCACTAAAATCTACAAGTGATGTTGAAATTTGATGGTCCGACAGTGTCGAGAAAGCCCCTGACTGAGTCAATGACAGCTCTGCTGCTTTGGGACAGCAGGGAAGAGAATTTAAGGCCAAATATGTGAACCTACAGCACAAACATCAAGACATCAGGAAAAAAAACAGGACAGTTTTAACTTCGCCATCACAATGACGTCAGCCAAATTAAAATCATCCAACTGTATTATAAATTTATAAGCAGACATCAACTTGTGAAATAAGAAACTAGCTTTGACTTCTAAAGCCAATTGATATTTCTTCATTTTCGCTATGATAAATACAGATACAATAACAGACTAACAGTAACATCGTATTGTCAAAGAGGCTTAAATTTTCCAATATTTTTTGCCCCAAGAAATTCGACCTACTAACTTGGCGGGTTACAAGTTACAAAATATTACTCACATGCAAAATTAACTAAATATAAACATGGATCACGTCTATATTTATAGCTCACTAATCAGAAGATTGGTTAGAGGAAATTTCCTCCCGTCCTACTAAGAGTAAAGGAGAACACAGCGCTATAAGAGAATAAACGATTTAGCAAGCATTCACTGGATTTGTGCAGTACTCAGTCAACAACCTTATCAGTGAGTCTCACATGTGTTAGGGAGAAGAAATCCGAAACCACATCATGCCATGAGCGCATCATTCATCAAAAAGCTATTATAAAATCTGCGTTTGGATCATGTGGTAGATTATTCTAATCGAAAAGCTTCAATTTCCTAACTGCCAGAAAGTTATGGCAAGTCATGATGAGAACTGGAGATATCCCCTGAAGAACACACATCATCCAAATCTCAGTTTGCTGCGTCTTTAGACAATGATGTCTATGCCCCATGTTTGATCATGTTGTTCTCTTATTTCTCAGCAATGTCCAGCAACTACAGACTACAGTTATCCTACACGTACCCTCGCTCACCACATTGCTTTCTCATATTTTACTCATTTTTTTTGTCATTCCATCAAACATTTATAGCCCTATTATATCATCAAGATTCAAGACAGTGTTGGTTGACTGATATTTAAGCTAACTTTTTTCCTAAAAAAAAAGAAAAGGATAATTGACAGAAAAAACCAGGACTCTCACTGCTGAATCGCTGATGCTCTAGTTTACTTTCTTTTGTACAACTCCAACTATTCTTGTTGTTAAGTAACAGTTAACCTACCCAAGACTCCAAGAGCCCTCTTAGCAGAAGAGTGATGTTAAAAAGCTGGATATAGTGAAAAGTAAAAGCAAAGGCTAACCTAATATGAATGGAAGGCGAGTGACGTCGAGGGCGAGCGACGGTGGCGTCGAGGGCGATCGGCGAGCCGGAGGTCAGCGGCGGTGGCGTTGAGGGCGAGAGGAGGTCGCCTCGAGCAGTGGTCAGCGAGTGGTGGCGTCAAGGACGAGTGACAATGGCGTCGACGGCGAGCGACGGTGGCGTTGAGGGCGATTAGCGAGCCAGAGGTCAGCGCAGTGGCGTCGAGGCCGAGAGGAGGTGGCCTCGACCAGGGGTCAGCGAGCGGTGGCGTCGAGGGCGATCGGCGAGCCAGAGGTCAGCGGTGGTGACCGGTGCCGTCGAGGGCGAGAGGAGGTGGCCTCGACTTCGAGCAGGGGTCACCGAGGGCGAGCAACGGTGGCGTCGAGGGCAAACGATGAGCCAGGGCCCAGGGGTCAGCCGCGGTTCCGTCGAGAGCGAGCAGAGGTAGCCTCGACCTTCGAGCAGAGATCACCGGCGGTGGCGTCGAGGGCGACCGGCGGTGGCGTCGACTTGAGCTTGAGCAGAGGTGGACTGGACTCTGGAGAACGGACGAGCGAAGAGAGAGAACCGTGAGTCTGTGAGTGAAAGTGTGAAACCGTGAAACGAAGCGAAAGTGTGTGTAGAAGAGAGAGAACAAGTTTTAGGGTTTTTGATTTCTGTAGACCTAATTTGAATAATTTGGGGCTTTTTAGTTTTTACTTACCGGACCGGTTCCGGTTCCGGTTCCGGTTCCTAGTACCGGTTCGGTTCGGTTCGGTTCGGTTCCAATGGGAACCGGAACCGGAACCGAGAACCGCCGGTTCAAAAAAAAAGGAACCGGAACCGGAACCGGCCTCCTCAGAACCGGGAACCGAACCGGACCCTCCTCCGGTTCGGTTCCGGTTCCCGGTTCTACCCGGAACCACGCTCACCCCTAGGTGTGACTACCGTATCATGTATCCATCTGAATCAATAGCTTGCTAATGGCTTCTCCTCAGTGAGTTCAAGCAATTCCCTGAAGAAATTCTCGAGTGAGGATGGCCATAACAATCTCTGAAGAAGTGGCTTTCCAGCTGATTCTCTGTTCCCGACCCCTTCGCGGGTTCCTGTTTTCTGTTCTTCCAAGTAAGGGGCGACATACTTTTTCATATCGCCTCTGGATATTCCGAGATGGTTTCCTGGGACGCTAACGTAGTGAACCCTCCCAGCTTCGTCCAAACTTCGCAAACCAATCCAGTCCTCCGTGTAAAGTTGTGTCTGCATTTGAATCACAGGAAATATATTTTGAGTTGCTCTCGAACAGGAAAAGAAGAATCAAATGTCGTGAGTTCAATTATTTCAGCTTGAATAGAGACGATAAATGACAAAACAAAAATTACAAGTGCACTAAGTCACCTCATTTGGAAACATTATTGGATTGAATGCGCCATCTGGATAATATCCAAACCAGGAAGTTTCCTTTGGGATCAAAACTGTGTCGTGTTCAAACTGTCGATCATGCAACATTGATGATGAGATTAAACAAGCAATTTTTTTTTTTTTTTTCCTTTCAATATGTGAATAAATGGTATAACAGACGAAACAGATCAAACTATTCCAACTCACCATTATAAGCACCAAGTTCTCCAAGCTACTAAACCGTTCCTTGTAAGTGGAATTTCTCTCATCAGGAGTTCGTTGTTAAGCTTCGGAAGAAACCTACATTTCGCCAAATAGTCTGAAATAGCCTGTAGTTCAAATCAATGTTGAGGTTTATTAGTTGTGCCATTGGAATGTTAGGGATAGAGCAACCAATCAGACTAAGGCTTCCTTTGTTTCGCAAAAAAACAATTTTCAGGAAAACCTTTGACGTTTGGAATATGCACAAGTCAGGGAAAACATTTTCCATCTTCTATAATAGCGGAAATGTTTTCTGCTTTTCAAGTATAGGAAAACATTTCCCTCGCTTATTCTCTCTTATCTCACTCTTTCATGTCAACCCAGCAAGCTCCCTCTGTTTTTTTCTTTTTTTTTTTTAATTGGAATTTTAAATTATTTATTTCTTTTTAATTTTCTTCTCTCGGGCGATCTCCAGCCACGGTGATGGCTGGCAACAGGCCACAGCGAGCTTGAGGCCTCGTCAACCACGAGTTGGCCGCTTGCTAGATTGGCGAGCGTGAGTGTTGAGCTCGCCGACCTTGGCCCTCGCGAGATCATCACCGAACCTTTTCGAAGCTAGCGAGCTCGAAGCTCCCGGAATCGGCTCGTCGTTGAGCCTCGAAGGTCGCCTTTGGCCAGTTGCCAGCTATTGCCGTGGCCGGCGATCAACGGAGGCAGCAAAGAAAAATATAAAAGAAAAAGAAAAAGAAAAAGATATAAAAAATAAATTCAATTCTTTTAAATATAAAAAAAGAAAGAAAAGAAATTATTGAAAGGAGTGTACAGAGGTAAATCAAATCAAATTTTTTATACCAAACAGCAAAAAATATTTTATAATTCATTTTCAAATTTCAACCTAACACCAGAAAATATTGTTATTTTTCTAGAAAATATTTTTTAGAAACAAAATGAATAGAGCCTAAATCTAATCCATGCCAAATCTAAATGCATAACCAGAACAATTGCAGTCAAAATAAAAAGGCTACTAGCAGTGCGAGTTCACAGCCAACAATCCGGTAAAAAATTAAGGATGATTACGTAAATAGCAACTGAAGGGCAGGGATGCTCAATGAGAAGACATCACTCACATTTGGTAGCTTGAGATAACCACTAGGAGCCAAATGAGCCTGCAATTCACATATCAAATCAATTTGAATATTTATCACAGGCCTCCACAATCAAATGAAATAAGTCAAGAGAGTGGAATAAGAATCTTTGGACTAGATTATGGACTGTCAAAGTTCTGAACATTAAAAGCAAAGTAAAAGATCTGAAGAAATTCAAAGGATTACCTGAATATAATCACTGTATATGTGGGACTTGATAAGTCGGTCAGCAATAATGCATAGCGGACCGGTCTGAAGAAGCAAGAGAAAATTATTCAACAGAGGACAGATTAATCTCAAAAACAAGCAAGCAACCCTCATCTTGATTCCCGAAGGATGTTACGATATTTATGTTGTAGACAAAAACTTATGGTTCAGGTCTTTGACAATTGCTATGACCATGATAACGGTACCATGAGAATACTTACACCGCATAGAGGAACAGAAGCAGTACCAGCATGTGGTCCTCCTAAGGAGATAAAATTCTTAACCTGCTTAATAAGAGGGACAAGAATTAATGATCGCATCTCTTCTTTTTCTTTCAAAAAAGTAGAAGTATGGAATTGCAAATGGTTATAGAGATGAGCGTCTGTACATGGAAGCAAGCTCATTTATTAAAGGACAACAAATACTAATATACATAGGACTGAACTTCAACTGCGTTGTAACAACTACCAAGTCCTGCAAAGGATTTGTTCGAATTTCAGCCTAGCATATTACAAACAGTTAACCTTAACTACGAATAATCAGGCAGAAAAATCTATGCTCTTAAGAGGGGAAAAAGTGCCAGCCCAAGCAGAAAAATATCAGAATACTGAGTCACAGAGGAGTAATATCAAAGATTGCAAAAGCAATTGTCTTTTAAGCTATTTCTTACAGGGGGTCCTCCATCGCAGAACTCAATAACACCCCGGCCTATCAAGTTTCCCTGTCAAAAGAAAGAAAAGTAAGAAAAAGTTTCGCAGATCGGATTAGAACCATTAACAGTGAATGTAGTTACTGACCATCATGTCCTAAACACAATCTTAATAAATGTCTGCTTGAAAGAATTTTAGGAAAAAAGGAATAAATTCTAATATGACTATTAAACTCTAATCTATCTCTCTGGTTCCATAAGAGTAGAGACTTCGTTTGATATATGGTCAAAACCATGGTAGCAAATTAATTAACTTTAACTGGAAAAAGAAAAGAAAAAGGAATTTGTAGACAACAATAGATGGCTTCAATGTACATGATCCTGTCTACCATGTCAAATTCATGAATCCTGCCATTATCAGTAACTTGATGTAGTAGCTAAAAAGTCAGGTATATTCAGCTAGCCAATAACCAATGATCGTATGGCTTCTCGGTAACCTGACCTACATTTTTGAATAGGTTCTCACTCAAATATGGCTTCTCAGTATCCTGACCTACATTTTTGAATAGGTTCTCACTCAAATAATAAACAGATGACCAAAAGTAATGTTTGCTGAAAACCATTTTAAAAGTAGCTAAATTTTCATGAAATCACCTGAGAGAGACCAACTATGTTGTAACCCTGGCTTAGTTCTTTCATTTCTTTCACCTGCAAAGACTCTGGCAAATTTATACAAGGTCTAACAGCAGAAATAATCAGAAAGCTGTGCCACAACAACCATCTCACAGAGGTGTAATACCTGGTCACAAACAACTCCAGCCTGCAATTAACAGAACAAAAGTCACATTACATGGTAGCAAGTTGCAGATTTGGATCATATAAAGCAGACATTAATGCAGACTGCACAGTACCTGCTCGTCAAGAGGCATAAACCATGAATCCCACGCTCCATCCCCAATTTCTCTGCAGTAAAATTAGACAGGTAAAGCTAGTGTCCAAACAAGTCATGCAAAACCAGAATACTAAGCTTCTTCAGAAAGAAATTATCATCATACAACAAGAGGAGAAAAGCAAAGCAACATGAGGCCATATTCCTAGGAAATTTATCTATAAAAAAAATGGCTTGATAAAACAGATTTTACAGAAGGATGAAGATGACATGAATAGAATAGGAAAGCATCACCAATATAGACTTCATTGAGAATAACAACAGTTTCTTAGACATTTATCATTATGCAGTTTGAGTGACTGATAATTTCTTCAATCCAGTTAATATCGAGTCGGGCATAATTGACCAATGATTTTTGTTATATAAAAAAAATAAAAATTCTGCAAATGTTAGTAATAAGACTAGCAATTGCACGCTATGATGGACAAAGATTATGCACGGAATGAACATGCCCGTTATACTCACAGGAGAGTAGCGACCTGATATTTATTACATAAAATCCCTTCAGCTGCACTTCTGAGGGACATCCTTGTGTAAATTGGGCAAAGAATGTCTCACTCATAATGCCATAATGTATCTCTAAGGAAACAATCCTAAGGGCATCCAGCTTCCAAAACAAATTCAGGTCTTAACCTAAGTGTGCTCTCTCTTCAATGTCAAATCATACTTTACAATCCTTTGGTTTATGGAAGTAGCTAATACTTGAAATCTATTGGTAGAGTGTAGTAATCCAGTCTGAGCAAGACATATAAAGTAGCACGAAGGAATTCTAAATAAATCTCACAAAGTACGAAATAACCAACTATAGAGAGGTGATCACATTGATGAGAAGATCAATTTAAGTAACCCGGCTACGGAAAAAGGATATGAAGAGATTATACAGGCATACATGCAAAACCCTTCAGCACCAGAATATTCGCTCAAAGGTTAGTGAACTGTGTAACCCCTCGATTGGAGCACTGATCTCCGATGCCTGCCAAAATTCAAAAGGGAAACAGAATCAGTTTAAAAGTTCACTAGAGAAGAGAGATGGATTAGGCACAAGAACAGAGTAAACCATGCAATCTAATGAACCAAAACTCGAAAATTCTTCCAATAAGCAGCAGAATTTGCTTCCAGTTACACCACCATCCGTTCTATCCAGCTGGCGACAATACACAAAATCGAATTAGACCCTTAAAGAATCAGACCGCCGATAACAGACCATACAGCAATCCGCCAAATAACAGTCGGTGTACACATACAAAAGGTCGAAACCGACATCCCAAATGATTTACTCAATAAAAGGGTTCGCTCCTAACTGAACAAACCAACATGAAATGAAACGACACGATTCCTACTCCCTTAACTTCTGGACGGGACACCAAGTTTCGTGCTTTCGACTTCTTCCTTCCTATTCCAAGTGAGCTAGAAATCATCAAAGACGCAAAATTCGCTCGAGGTATCCGCGAGAGTCGCTCTCCCACCCAAAAAGCAAGCATGACAAGGGGCCATAATCGAAATAGGCAACACCCAAAACATCATTTGACCCGTCAATTCCACTACACGACAAGCTCCGCGAGGCCCGTCGAACGGGAGGCGACGTTGCGGACCGAATTACCATGCAAGACGATGAAGGGCACGGAGTGCGACACGGCGAAGATCGAGAAGGCGAGAGCGATCGACAGGGCGGCGGCGGAGGCCATGGATCGAGTCCTTTTGATCCGTCGCCGTCGCCGGCGGCGGCGAGAGAGGTCCCCGAGAGCTTCTGAAGAGGAGGCGTGAGATCAGTGAAGCAGGCGGAGCTCGACCACTGGCGACGAAGGAGTCATCCCCCGACACCCGCAATCAATCAAGCTTGCTTGGCTTCTTCAACCTCCTACCAATCACTTCCTCTCTGCAACTACTTCTCTAGAGATAGAGAGAGACTTGTGTCGTTTTGGTGGTGGACGTTCTGATTGATGATGCGGTACGTCGTATTGGTGGGGGATGGTTCGATAATATAATAATTATCAGGTGGATTTTTGTTTTTTTCCTTTTTCTTTATTGGCTGATTTGGTTGTGTCTTGTGTTTTTTTATTTTTTTTTCTTGCTTTCCTCCCGTTGTGTATGAGTTTTCTCTTCTAATCTAATCTAGGCCCAACTCGATATGTTTGAGCGGTGGATCAAAAAAATGTTATCCATGTGTTATTCATTTAAGATATTCAACTCCGATTAAAATATAATAATCATTTTAATTGTTTAATTTGTTCAATATGAAAAAGGAGGGATTATCCATGTTATTTGATGTCATGTATTACTATATCTTGATTTGAATTAAATATCTTATATGAATAACTCATGTATAATATAATTTTTGTATCCACTGTTCAAATATATTAGATTGTAAGTCAAATCAATATGTTCTGTTAACTCGAATTAATGAAATGATAATATTGAATATTTTCATATATCTTTAAGGACTAAATTGAATATATATCAAAAGTTAAAAGATCTTAAAGATCACATTGAATAAATTAAAAGTTTGGAGATGATATTGTGTATTGGTCCGTTTGTTTCATGGAAAATGGTCCATTTCCAGAAAATATTTTTCCAGAAGTCATTTTCCAGGAAAATAATAATATTTTCTGGTGTTCGGCTAAAACTTAAAAATGCTTCGGAAAATATATTTCGGTGTTCGGTAAAGAAAATATTTGTAAGATTTCACCACTTAGGCATGCATCACTTATCGTCCTATAAATCCATCAAATATGAACTTGCATTTACTAGGCAAATTTACTTCATATCTTTGTTTCCTCATTGTCGCAAAAAGAGAAAAAGAAAAGCATGTATAGCCCTCATGAGAATCTTCCAATTGAGTGGCTGTTTTCCTCTGCTAATAAACAAAATAAAAAAGAAGCAAAGCATATAGAACCCTTTGCTTGAAAAGAATGCATAACTACATGGTAGAATAAATAAATAAGAATGATAAGCAAGAGTGCAGAGTGCGAGCTTGAGATCAACGAGCTCGAGGTTCGAAAGAAGAAGATGGGAAACAAAGAAAAGAAAAATAAAATAAAAATAAAAGAAATAGAAAAGAAAAAGAAAATTAAAAATAATTCGAATTAAAAAAGAAAAAGAAAATTAAAAAATAATTCGAACAAAAAAAGAAAAGAAGAAAAAAAGGGAAGAGGAAGTGAGGATTTGTAGAGGTGTGAGATAAGAGAGATCGCGAGAAAAATGTTTTTCATTTTTCAAAAATTGAAAAGATTTTCCTTAATTTAGAAGACTTTTTTCCATTCATGGAAAACAATTTCCCAATGAATTCATTTTCAAGTAAAACGAATGCCGGAAAATTCGAAAAACATTTTTCCGGAAATTATTTTCCTCAAACGAACGGAGCCTTAGGGTGCATTTGTTTCGCGAGAATATATTTTCGGAGAAAACATTTTCCTTATTTTCCGGCATTTGAATTGCTTAGGAAAATGAGTTAATGGAAAACATTTTCTTAGTCAACGGAAAATGTTTTCTAAAGAAAGCCTTAAATTTAGGAAAATGATTTCCCTTTGAAAGGACTGGAAAACATTTTCCGAATTTACCAAAACTTAGATTTGATGCTTGGTTTACAAATAATTATTATTATGAAAATATATTTTTAAAAAATTGAAATTGAAATTTTTATTTTTAAAAAAATAAAATTTGGAAAACATTTTTAAAATAAAAATAAGAAAATTCGAATTTGCTTCTTTTTCTTTTTGCTTCTTCTTCACCCATCACCGGCCACAAGGACCGCCAGTGAGTTTTTGCTTTTTTATTTTTATTTTTCCTGTGATGAAGTGTGATTTTTTAACGGATACAAACGGCGGAAAACATTTTCATTTATAGATCGCCAAACAAAGGAAAACAAATCGTATTCTTGAAAAATGCTTTCCGGGAAAGCATTTTCCTTTATCATTGAGTTTTCCATGAAACAAACCCATCCTTATTGTTCCAAAATTTCATCAACAGTTTTTTTATTTTATTTTATTTGAATTTGTTGCTCATTTTGGTCATCTCTCACCGCCCTTATTCGTATGGGGTATAATTTGTTAGTCATGGATAACAAGAGAATGAGATATTTATTCAGTTTCTTATCAATTTAAATTGTTCATTGTACGTGTCATATCGTTTTAGTTTTTCCTCATTCCACATTATATGGATTCTTCGTCTTTCACAGTAGATTACATATTTGTCCCACGTCTTTGTGTATTGCTTAAAAGTTGGGTGAACCTTGATAATTATGAATGAGTCTAGGAGAAAAGGGAGTTCGTGGAGACTTGAAGGGACTATAATAAGGTAAACAGCTGAGCAAAGTATTGATCCCTAATGTGTTTAGGAAGACCAATGGATAGCGGTTTGTTAGAAAATTACTAGCGGGCGCCTTGGATAGACTTGCTGGATTGCTGATAAAGGTAGCTCCCTATATTCCTTTGACTAAGTTTGTAGGTCAAAATGAATGATAGCTAGCTTCGGAATTTAGGAAATTCTGGAATCTTTCCTATTTTTATTCGATAAATTAGAGGAATAGATAATTGCCAATAATAGCTTACTCTATAACTGTTACCGGGAAAATACGATTGAATGGTGATCAACTATCTGGCAATTATGTCTATCACATCCAACGGTTTTTGTTCCTCTTGAGATTCTCCAACAGTTAAATTAGAGATTCAAGATTGTATAAGAGACTCGATACATGCTGAAGGAAGTACGAAAATTGGGGAAAGCTATAAACACCGATATTGTCACATTTTTTTTTTGAAATCATGGCTCTACTTATTTGTGTTTCCCCATTTTGAGAGTTATTGTTATTGTTATTTGTGGTTTGAGGATGTACAAATTATAAAGAGTGCTTGTTGATTGATAGTGGGATCTTTCAGTTTTGGGTAAAAGCAATACTTGTATTGTTGTAACTACTCATAAGATTATTAGTAAATTCCAGCCTGTTGGTGGATATTAGTTCGAGAGAGTGGATCTAGTCTTGATTTAAGGTGAATTAATATAAAATCTACATGCATCATCTTCTATTTCTTAACTTACCTTAATATTTACATGATGAAGTATCTTGCAACTGATAGTATCAAACTATTCATGCATCTATCAATAACTTCAAGTTATTTTGCAAAAGAAATGGTGAGTTCTGTGAATCAAGCTAGGTATCCTCTTTCAATTGTATTGTTAGCCTTAATAGTCTCCGGCTTAGGGTGACCGTTGAGCCTGGCTAAACGTATCGGGTGGTTCTACATTCAATCTTCCACGCATCAAGTTAAGAAGCGAATTGTGAAATGGACTAGCCACGTAATCAGATTCCAAATATGGTGTAATATATGGATTATATAATTTCAGGCGAAGGCCAAACATATCATTAAACAGCAATATTTGCAACATGTCTCACCAGCAGCCAATTATCCAGATAGCTAAATTTTTGTTTGAGTCAAAAAAGAAGAAGAAAATGTTACTGCTTCCGAAGCTACTCGCGACATCATATGAAATTAGAGTTGCCACAATTTGGTGGGACAGCATCATAACAGAGCAGAGGCGACCGTGTTGCCCTCAAATCTCTTTGCCTCAATCGACAGCACCTTTACTAAACTTGACTCTGCAGATTCGCGATACTGCCTGCATGCATCGGTCAGTTCTGCTGCTTTCACTGTCCATTCCTTCAAGGATGCCTGACATTTTTCGGCTTGACCATCCAACTCTTTCAGCTTTTCTTCCTGAACTTTGTCTGCTTGGAAAGCAAAGCGAGCTCGCAAGATTTTGTCCAAATGACCCAGGAAGAACTGGGTTTCGAACCCGGTGTGCTTGGCCATTGTAACATGGTTCCACCAATTATAGAACAAGGTCTCAAAGAAGGGATGGTCAACTTTTGTGCTGGACATGCTCCTTATTGCCCCACACAGCATAGTGAAGATCAGGTTCTTTAAGTTTGAACTCAACCGAGACCCCGCGCTTATATCTCCACGCTTCTCCAGCAAACTTTTTAGGACTGGGGCTAGGCTCTGGACGACCATGAATCCCTCAACGTCAACAAGCACTTCGTTTTC
This sequence comes from Eucalyptus decipiens, assembly GCA_014182575.1. Lineage (NCBI taxonomy): Eukaryota > Viridiplantae > Streptophyta > Magnoliopsida > Myrtales > Myrtaceae > Eucalyptus > Eucalyptus decipiens. The sequence goes on along the minus strand of CM024613.1, from coordinate 6,129,614 downwards.
AAAAAATGTCATCGAGAAATGTGAGTTCTCTGTCTCAGGCTCTAGCATGTTCCTGAACTGGGAGAAAGCTTGATGAGAAAATGGGGAAGCTTTTGGAATGCCGTCCTCACCTTTCAGCGGCTCCCAGAAAGATTTAAGTCCTAACCCACACATTTCCTCCGTCAAGATATGAAAAGCACCTGGGAATTTCATTTGCTCCTCTTCAAGGAAAGCATCCAGTAAATTCTCCAATGGGGGCACAACTTTGGTGCCCATTTCCCTTCTAACATCGGTTGAACCATGAGGTTCGAACTCGGTTATCTCCTGGTCTTCACTCATTAGTTTACCAGAAATGCGTGTGCCGAGGGTTCTTAACTCTACATCTTTCTGCTCACCCTTCAATAAACATGTGACCTGACAAGCAAACACAATTAAAGGCAACACGAGTTTAGCATATTATGGCATCACAAAGAAGCAAAAATAAATGAACATCGTGTGAAGAGGAAGACTGTTTACTTCCAAACAGGTCCACCGGTCTATTCTAATTTATAACTTGGATCTGATGGGGATATTTCAATTGTTTCTTTCTCCTTATGGCCATGTGCTTCAGTTTCTCTCAGTTTTCCAACCACACCATGGTTCACTGTACTATGGAAATGAAGTACGGCCTGTGTCATCTAGCAGCTTGAGAAGCTATGATAAGCTTATCTTGTGCTTGACATTTGCTCTTAAATTAGATTATGTAGATTTAATTCAGAATGAAAATTGCATAAAACTTCTGATTCTGGGATTCTGGCTTTAATGTAACCTTTTCCAGCAAGTTACGCAAATCTTGAGCTATAAAAGGGACTAGACATACCTCAGATTTCATGCAATCAAAATGAGCAACATATGGGCATCGTGCTTGTGTACATCTGTAGACGCTCTCTTCTGGATGCCTTTTTCTCTCACAAGCATCACAATAGTATATGCCCGAATTGTCTTCAAGAAACTTATCCTCGAGTTGGATGTCATGTTTGTGGTTCTCAGATTTGATTTTACATGGTAATGGACCACATAAAAGATGCCGATTGTAATCACAATGAACGCAGCGAACTACTTCCTCTTTGCTTTCCCTTTCCCCTTTGTTTTTCTTGCCAGAACACGGGACAATTTCTCTACTGCAGGCATTGCACTTGACTTTGGCATATAAACTGTCAAAGAAACAAAGGTAGTGCTCATGAGCATCAAATTGTATTTTGGGCTTTAGATTTGCACAGCCAACATGGAGGCTGAAGGGGCATGAGCGGCAATCATAAGTGAAGCCAGAACTTTCTTTAAGACAGGCTTTACACGTGAATCTGTCTTTGATGCACAGCTCTAACTTGTGGTTAGGATGAAAAGGGTGAGAATGTCGAAAGATTATAGGGGTCAGTTCTGTGCAGGATTCATGGACGAAGAACTCACAAAGACTGCACTCATAAGTTGCACCGACACAACGATTCTCACATACAGAGCACCAGCGAACTGTAGCATCTCCATTGATTTGACTTCGCCGTAGAGGGTGCCCATGGCCAGCAAAACATTTTGTCTGTGTACCTTCAGGAATGATAGAGGGCATTAAAGCGCATTCTACGTCCAACTCGAACCGACAGTGCTCACACTGGTATATAAACCCCTGGCATTCTTTATTACAGGCCCAGCACTTTGCCTTTCTTAGCATGGGCTCCAGGGTGGGTCGAGCTACCATGCTGAGATGACCCAGGCAATCTTTATGAAAGAAATGTTCAATCTTCTGCGGCAATTCAGCGCATGACTTATGGAGCCAGACCCTGCACTTCTTGCAACCATATATCAGGCCTGAGTCCAAGCGCTGTTTATTGCAAGCTAAACACTTCGTGTTGAACTCCTCATCAATGAGTTTTAAGGGATGCCCATGACTGAAGTGTGGAATATAGCGACCGCCAGCGTGAATTACTTTTTTGGCCATCATAGCACACACAACATCCAGATGGAAATTGCATTCCCTGCAAGAGAAGGTAAAGCCACGGCACTTTTTTTCACAGGCTCTACAGGAAACCCCCGAATGGCTATTCTGGAGGGTGAGCTTATGGAGCGGATGGAAAAAGTGATTGTACTGTCTGGGTAACTGATAGCACTCTTCATGGAGATAAAACTTGCACTCATCACATGCATATGTGAGACCGGAGCAATGTTTCTCGCATCCGCTGCAAAGAACTCTATCCTCTTCGCTCTTCACGCTTCCTGTCAACCCATGCTCATGACAGAAATGTCGCCTTTTTATGTCTTCAACTTTCTTCCTCGTACGTGTCACTATTCTTCCAGGTCTGGTGGGGGGCATTTGAGCACATGAAACGTCCAGGTCAAAGTTGCATTGCTCGCATCTGTACAAGTAGCCCTCAATTCTCTTTCCACAGAGATCGCAGTAGTGGTACATTGCAACCCGAAGCTTCAAGGGATGCTGTTCGTGATAGAGGTGTTCCCGCTCCAACGGTAACTTTGCACATGACTCATGGAGAAAATACTCACAGCGCTCACAACCATAGACTGGACCTAAGCAGCTCTCATCACATGCTCTGCATTTGAGGATTTCATCTTCATCATTTCTCATGCAGAGAGTCAACGGGTGCCTGTGTCCAAAATGCTTTATCTCCGTCTGACCCCCAGGTTCACTGGGAGGTAGTTCTAGTGCACATATCACATCCAGGTGAAACTGACAATCGTTACACTGGTACACAAAGCCATGGAAAATTTCTCCGCAGAAATCACACCATAATCCTGCATCATCTTCTATAGGGCAAAGCTTTAGGGTATGCAAATGTGCTGGGTGATGGAGCTCTTGCTGCAACTCCGCACATGGCTTGTGGATGAAAAATTGACATGAGCCACAGTAATACGTGTTGGTCAAGCAGCGTCTTTCGCAAGCTCTGCACCATCGTTCTTTATCCTCATCAATCACCTCCACCAATATTAAGGGGTCGCCATGGCTGAAGTGCTGAATTTGCTTCTTGACTTTGGAACCATTGGTGGACTTCAGAGCGCATTCAATATCGAGATCAAAGTTACATTTCTGACATCGATAGGTGAAGCCACGGAATCTCTTCAAACAGAAATCACAGTGGCGGCAGCCCAAGTTTGCCGTATCACAGAGGGTCAAATTGTCAGGATGTAAATAGTGTTTGAGCTCTCTCGAGAGCTCAGCACAGGATTTATGGAGAAAAATTTACATTCTTTGCAACAATAAGATTCATTGGAGCAGTGCTTCTCGCATGCCGCGCAGTTAACTTCTTTATGCTCCCCGATCTCACATGTTGTCAGCAGGTGTTGGTGGCTGAAATGTGCAATGGTCTCCATGTTCAACTCAGGTGAAACACCGACTTGATCTCTGGGCCGACACTCAAAAGATTTATAGAACTTTCATCAGTATTTCCAGATTGTCATTACTCTTCTCTCATCCATCCAGCATTCTGAATCAAGAAAAGCAATTCTATCAAGAAAATGTACAATAGAAGAACCTGTTGTTTACCATGAAAATCCATCAAACTATTACTGTTTTCCACATATCAAATTAAGATGTCGATAACTTGATCGTGCAATTCCACTTCAGGCTGCTTATGTGGACATATGAATGGATGCCATGTATTATTTTCATGTGACAAATTACATAAACATTCCGCTATCTGGGGTAGGTATCACGCTGGTGATATGCATTATGCACATGGTCGAGAAACTCACAAGATGTGACACAAGACTGTTCTTGTCGGGAGAGAGAGAGACAGAGACAGAGAGAGAGGCAACTGTAGATTGATGAAGCTCAATCTTAAGGAAGAGCTACGACAAGAGCAACATATCTTATCCCCGATTCAAACACACCACACCAATCTACCGACACCTCCATAGACTCAACAAAGATTGAGGCCAAGATGGAAGAAAACCAGTACTACATCTTAAAAAATCTATAGATCAAGAGCAAGGGATGTGACTCGATCAGAACCATGAAAAAAAAAAAAAAAAAAAAAAAAAATACCCGTGGCTCTACTTCCACTGAACATCTGGTACTACATGAAAGAAGCTCCAATGTTGCGAAAAGAAAATCCCTTTCAAGCCAGAATATCAAAGCCCAAACACACATTAACTGGCTCGGAGTTTCAGCTTGTCGGCTCAACTAATGAACTTGAAACGCCACGTCAACATGATAATTTCACGTGATTGAGAGCAACATATGTCTGATGAGATGCCGAGTACACATCAAAACGCGCAACCGGAGCGAGGGAAAATTGAAAACCAGCCAGTTAAACTTCTCAATATGCCTTTTCTCAGCTTAATTTGATGAACACAAGCATCCATGATGATAATTAAAAATAGAAGGACAAAGGAGATAATTCTCTCTCTCTCTCTCTCTCTCCACGTATATGAACTTGCTATTAAGATCTTCCCTCACTCGTCTTTTCTACTCATTCCATTGATCTTGCTAGAAATTTTCTGGTAAAAAAAATTTCAGGTCCCTCAATGTAGTAGTAATCAACTAGATTGCACCAACATAAAAAAGTTGTAGATGATTAGAGAAGCGTGATCCGGGAAAACATCAAAATCAAGAGGATAAAAAAGAGAGACAAATTTACCTACTGATGCCTCAAAGGTGCTTGTCCACTCTTTGAGTCATCGGGAATCATCAATAGCCAGAAATGAAGCGGAAAGTGAATAAGAAAAAGGTTAGTTTGATACCTGAAGTACTGTGGTGGTAGGTCCTGCAGTCGCTTTTCCAGGGTTTGCTCGCCGGCTGTCGGCTTATGGGGTTCCCTGGATTACAAAAAAAAAAGGGTTAGTTTGATTTATATTCAAGTTAATATCCTGAAAAATCCCAAACTGGTACACTTGTGACAAATTTACCAAAAACTATTTTTTTTGACCACCAAAAATCCAAAACTGATATACTTTTGACAAATTTACCAAAAACTGGTACACTTGTGATAAATTTATCTTCTATTAATTTTCGTTAAATTTTACTGTCAAATTATTAAGTTAAATAACACGTGACAGTTAACTGATATATAAATTTGGGATTTTATGCTCCATTTGTCACAGTTTATAATTTTTGTGATTTTTTTTGTGGTATTAATTCAATTTAGCGGATATTATATTTATCACAAATTTATTAATTTGTGATTTTTTGTGGTCGAATAAATTAATTTGTGATAAATTTGTAATAAATGTACCAGTTTATGGTTTTTTATGGTCAGTCGGGGTTAATTCGTCGCGAGATGTAGGTTTGGAGTTTTTATGGTAAAAAAAATAATTTGGAATAAATTTGTCACAAATATATCAATTTGAGGTTTTTCAAAGTATTAACCTTTTATATTCTTATGAGGTGCAGGATGGGTGAATGTGTTTTGAGTGACGATGGTGGGATCTATGATAGAATACAATCACCGCCTAGGCCTAAAGGACGTGTCACTTGCCAAGGATAAAGATCAGGACTTGATTCTTCTGCATCCGACTGTCGCATCATATTCTCTTTGATGGTTATATGTCACACCTTATCTTTTGTCATTTTCTTACTGAAATTCTTGCACCAATTGCGAACACTAAGTCTCCTTTAAATTTGGTTAAATCCCGTGTTTAATATATTTTCTTTCTGAGGTTTTACTGACTGCTTCGTTTCAAGTAGAGTATAAAGACACTTATTAAACAAATTTTAGAAAAATAAAATGATTCAACTTTTATAATGTTATATTTATGTCACAAGAAAACTCAATGAGTTTCGTGTATTAAAGATTGTGTTTTTTTTTTATAGTTGAAGAGCAGAATGTCCTGAAAAAAACTCTAAAAGTATGTGTGTTTTTTCTGTCAAGTAGAATCATGTGATTGATGAATCATCTTCACGTTAAATGATCATGTCTTCATTCTTTTTCTATTTTAAGTCAATTCAAAACTATTTTTCTTTTGCTAGTAGCATTAAACTCACTTAACACGCCGGCAAACTCCTCTCATTTGTGCTTCTCACATATCTGAGATTTTTTTGTTTTTGGGATTTCACTCTCTCTTCTATCTAAATATGTGTGTGGAGCTCACAGGGATCAAATCCTCGACTTGGTACTCTTTGACCTCACCACCTCAATTTCTTTACTAGCAAGCTCGCATATATAAGGCGTGATTTTAAGGATGATCTTTGTTCCGTGGAGGATGTGTAACTTGATATAATTGTGCTCGCATGACATTATTACGGGGAAATACTATCTAGTCACTTCCTTCTTCATCTACATATTCTTAAATGGTTATCGATTATATGGATGGTGAGTCCATGCTCATAATCTGTGACATTCTAAATTAACTCACTCGAGATATTAGCCACTTTGGCCTATCTTGTATTATTCCATTGAACTTGCTAGAAGTTTTTTTGGGAAATTTTTTTTAGGTCCCTCGATGTGGTAGAAATCATCTAGATTGCACCAACTTAAAAAAGTTGTAAATGATTAGGGAAGCATAATCCAGGAAAACATCAAAATGAAGAGGATAAAAATAAATAAATTACCTATTGATGCCTCAAAGGTGGTTGTCCGATCTTTTAGTACTCGGGAATCATAGATAGCTAGAAATGAAGTTGACGTGAATAAGAAAAAGATTGGTTTGATTCATATTCTGATGTGGGCATAGGGTGGTTGAATGCGTTTTGAGTGATAATGATGGGATCTATGAAAGATTACAACCGCCATTAAGGCTTAAAGGATACGCCACCGACTAAGGATAAATATCAGAATTGATTTGATTCTCCCGCATCATATTCTCTGTGACGATTGAGTGTCATACCTTTTCTTTTGTCATTTTCTTATTGAAATTCTTTGCAAATACTAAGGCCCTGTTTGGTAACCATCCAAACATGGCAAAATTCTGATTCTTTGTTCCCAGAATCAGTTTGGGCCTAGAATCGCGTTTGGTAAAATTTTTGTTCCCGAGAATAGATTGGGAATAGAATCAAGAATAAAAAAAAAGTTGATTTTTGTTTCGGTAACGAATTTGAAAATCAAAATCAAGAACTCTTTTTCTTCCTTTCGGCCATCTCGCGGCCGCAGTTCACCACCACCCACCACCGTCCGCCGTCCGCCACTGCCGGTCGCCGTCCGTCGCCGCCGGCCGCCTGTTCGGCGAGCTCGCCAGAGGCTCGCTAGACTAGGGCGAGGTCCGGCGAGCTCGCTGGAGGCAAGCCCAACCATCGGCGAGGCTCGGCCTCACCAGATCTGGCGAGGACGAGCCTCGCCGGGTTGGGTAGGGGCTGGGCAAGCCTCGCGACGCCTAGCCCCACCGGTGGCGGGCGAGGCTTGCCCGGCCCCATCGGTGGCCAGGGCCTCGCCCGGCCATGGCGAGGCTCGGCCGGCGAGGTCGGCCTGGCCACCGGCGGGGTTAGGCGAGCCTCGCCTAGTTGCCGTCGAGGCTCAGCTGACGATGGCCGGCCTCGCCGAGGGCCGGTGACGCTCCGGTGAGGTCGCCGGCCCACGTCGGACCGGTTTCTTGGTTCGGCGACCAGCCACAAGAAGAAGAAGAAGATGAGAAAAAGGAAAAAAAGAAAAGAAAAAAGGAAAAAAAAGAAAAAAAAAGGAAAAAGAAAGGGAAAAAGAAAAGAAAAAAATGAAAAAATGAAAAAGAAAAGAAAAAGGAAAAAGTAAAAAAATTATTTAAAAATTGAAAAAAATTGATTTGGAACATAATTAATGAGCACGGTACCAAACGCAATTCTATTCGAGAATCAGAAATTTTGGACGATTACCAAATTGCTTAAAATGCTTAGAATCGGTTCAGGGAATGAATAAAAAGAATAAGTTCGATCGAATCTACCAGGGAATGAATCGTTATCAAATGTGCCATAGGTCCTTCAAATTCAGTTAAATCCCATGTTTGATATATTTTCTGAGGTTTTACTGACTCTTGACTTTCAAGTTGAGCATAAGGACACTTATTAAACAAATTTTACAAAAAGAAAATGATTCAATTTTTACAATGTTGTATACTCATGTCACAAGAAAACTCAATGAGTTTCATGTACTAAAAATTGTGTTTTTTATTATTATTTATATTACAGTTGAATAAAAGTGTCCTGAAAAAACCTCTAAGAGTATGTGTTTTTTTTTTTTTTTTTTTTTGGCTCAAGTAGAATCATGCAATCGAAATCATTTTCACATTAAAGGACAAACTATTAGCAAAAAAAAAAGGACATACTAATTAACCGCCATTCCTTCATGATCATGTCTTCATTCTTTTTCTATTTTAAGTCAATTCAAAAGCCATAGTACTACTGTTGCAGCCATAGTCAAGGTGCCTTCGTCGGACCAGATTTTTATGCAATCTTATCCTGAACCAGACTTTAATGCCCCAAGCTTGAACAGTACAAATAAAAGCATTTAAAATTAAGATGCCTATACTGTTGAAGCATCATTATCCGTGCACTGAAGAACATCTCGCCCGAACAAAACAGGGCATATTGAATTCTCCAGTCCAGGACAAGGTCGTGTTACCCATGTCACCACTGTGCTAAAGCAGCCCATTTCCCGGAGAAAATATTGCATACGTCTTATGTAACAGGCTGTCAAACAAGAAAGGCGGTCGCAGCGCGACACGTGTCCTCGTGGGACCCACGATTTCAGGCGCCATTTTGAAAATTTTTGTGTACTGTAGCTCGTGGAGAGAGGTTTTTTGTTGCGACTTCTTTCTTTGCGCCTCTCTACCCTCGCTCTCTCTCCCGACGAAGTCCTCTCTCTCTCTCGCCCTCTCTCTTTCCGACCGGCGAACCACCGCGAGCAACCGACGAACCAGAAGAATACCGGTGAGAGGACCGCGAGCAACCGACCGGCGTGCTACCTCCCTCTCTCTCTGCCCTTCCTCTTTCCAACCGACCGGCGTGCGACCTCCCTCTCTCTCTGCCCTCCCTCTTTCCGACCGGCGAACCACCGCACCACCCCTCCGGCTCCGGATCTGGCCTCGACTCGTCCGTCCCTCGCTCTTTCTCTCTCCCCTTGCGTCTCTCTCGCCCTCCCTCTCTTCGGCGAACTAGCGCGTGACCGCGAACCACGGCTCCGAACACCGATAATGTTTAGTTTTTTCATCGTTATTAATAAAATCTTATGTTCCTTATTCTTTTTCAGCGAGACAAGTTCGGGGATACCACGGCATGAACTTTGGAACTTCTTCGGACATTGGAAATGCAGGGTGAGTTCATTCTTCTTTAGCAGTGCATTGTCCTTACATGGCAAATTATTGTGGTTGGAAAGTAAAATGAAACGGCTTGGAGGCTCTCTTTGTCACTTTGATGGAAAAAGTTCATTCTTTGTGATGCATATTAGTATTTATGCCTTGCACATCATACCATGCAGAAAAAGCGAAAATAATCCCAGCAGCAATCTAGGAAACAGATGTCTGTAGATGTAAATGGAAACAAGCAGTTTATTATCGTTTCAACAGTCTGAAATTGATTTTCCATACAACCAGTCAAGGTTGATATAAATCCTTACACCGAAAAAAAAATAACAGATTACCTGACCATGTCATCAATGCTTGTCTTTATTGATCATTCATGTGTGACACTAAGCCCCTGTTATACCTAAATTCTTTCAACATCGGACTAGAATACTTCCAACTTATGTGATAGTTATTTGACATTGTTTAAAATTTGGAAGATATGATATTTGGATGAAGTTTTTCCTACTCCTGAGTTTGTGCTCTGCTTTATTGATTTTGCATGCGTGGTCTATGTGCTGGCGCAAATGTGTCATAGACAGCTGATATCTCAATACGCATGACATGAATATCTCATTTTGGGGGTCACAACTTCTGGATAAATTTTTAAAATTGAAATTCTGCCCCTTTCTTCCTTTAGGGTAGTTTCTGCAATGTTTTGTGGCTTTCGTTTTGTGGCAAGGTTAATCTTTTCTTTTTGTGATTCATATGGGGGAAGACTGATTTGAGGATTCAGCTGGTAACCATTCTACGATGAGATGTCGACTTTGAGTTTTGGTTTTTATAGACAGTAGAATCTGTTGAGGCTCCCAAGAGGCCTACGCAAGTTCCTGATGCCATTAAGCATGGGAGATTTATTGCTTATGAGCGCGAAGGTGTTAAATATAGGGACCCTAATGTTCGGATGAATGATTGGAAGGAAGTCATGGAGGAGTCCAAACCAGGTCCCCTGTTAAAAACTCAGTCTGCTGGTGCATGGACTGTGGCACTCCATTCGCCATCGGGTAAGAGTTGTAATGATTTTATTTTATAATTGTGTCGTGCGTATGTACGTATATATTCTAGATGAATTTTATTGTTTATCTGTTCCTTTGGCTTTACTATGCAGGAAAACTTTGGATGTCCTCTTGGAAACAAAATACCTGAGTTCAATGAGCTGGTATACCAAAATAGGTGGCAGGAAGCACTAGATCGACTGTTGGAGACAAATAAATTCCCCGAGTTTACAGGCTGCGTGTGTCTTGCACCGTGTGAAGGCTCTTGTGTTCTTGGTATCATTGAGAATCCTGTTTCCATCAAATATTGAATGCTTGATCATAGACAAGGCCTTTGAGGAGGGTGGATGGTGCCCCGGCCAACCCAGAAGAGAACAGGGTATGCTGTCTCTTTATTCAACAACATTAACCAGTCAATTATATCTGTGCTTTGCTTACTATGCTGTTGGAGAATATGATTGGTAGGCGTTGCTTGAAAAGCTATGTCAAGGCTGTCCATTATGTTCCCTAGAGATGTTTCTTTTCTCTGGGGTTCCTGTTCAAGTTACATCCTTCCTTTCCTTAATTCAAATGCTTAAGAATTAGCCTGGTTTTCCATTGAGTCTTTTGGCTTAAACCAGTCAGATTTCAGGGTTGGTTGTGACAAAAGATGTTGCCTATTCTAAAGTTAATATCATAAATTTCTTTATGCGCTCAGGAAAAAAGTTGCGATTGTGGGAAGTGGACCGGCTGGATTGGCTGCAGCTGACCAGCTGAACAGGATGGGCCATTTTGTGACAGGGTATGAGCGTGGCGATCGAATTGGGGGCCTAATGATGTATGGTGTGCCAAACATGAAGACTGACAAAGTGGATGTAGTTCAACGGCGAGTTAACTTGATGGCTTAGGAAGGTGTCAATTTTGTGGTGAATGCCAGCGTTGGGAAGGATTCATCATACTCTCTTGATAGGCTCCAAAAGGAAAATGATGCTATTGTTTTAGCTGTTGGCGCCACAAAACCAAGGTAAGTTCATTGTGACTTAACTTTGGGGACATGTTGTAGGAGTTTTTGCACCATGTTCTGGTTGATGAGAAAAGCGATATTTATGCTTGTGGATTGAATTTTCCTTCTTGCAGGGACCTTATTGTACCTGGACGCGAATTGTCAGGTGTTCATTTTGCCATGGAGTTCCTTCATGCAAACACAAAGAGCTTGCTTGGCAGCAATCTCAAGGATGGTAACTACATATCTGCAAAGGGAAAGAAGGTAGTGGTCATTGGTGGAGGTGACACCGGCATGGATTGCATAGGAACATCTATCGGCATGGCTCTTTGTAGAATTGTAAACTTGGAGTTGCTTTCTAAGCCACTAGAGAAGAGGGCTCAGGCAACCCTTGGCCACAGTACAAATATTACATAAGTTACCTTTTCTCTTGACAACCACAGGAGTACTCTTGCTTATTCCATTATCGTTTATTTTATAGCATGCGCAGTGTAATATTTGCTCACCGTTCTTTTCCTCTGTTCAATGCTATTTATAGTGGCCTTGCGTCTACCATGTTGATTATGGCCACCAGGAAGCTGCAGCTAAGTTTGGGAAAGACCCAAGGTCTTATGAAGTGCTAACTAAGCAGTTTATAGGTGATGAAAATGGGGTCGTTAAAGGGCTTGAGGTAGTGCGTGTTAGGTGGGAGAAGGATGCTAGTGGGAAGTTTCAGTTCAAAGAAATTGAGGGATCTGAGGAAATCATTGAGGCTGATCTGGTTTTACTGGCCATGGGATTCCTTGGTCCAGTTGAGTATTTGAACTGTTCTCTCATATTTGTCAAATAGTTGGAGCTGTGCTAAGAAAGGATTTGGCATGGGAAAGTCAAATTTGCATGTAAATTAGTTGTTTTTCTTTCCGTCGTAACAGTATAACTTGGTTATTCAGCGTATGTGCTAAAGTAAATTTGATTGGCATGTGGGCCTTTACAGGCTTACTATTGCCCTAGGAAACCTTATATAATATGGAAAAGTCGAACTTGTTAAAAATGAAGAATGTGAAGATACCTTTTAACCCATACTTAAGTTTATGTGCATAGGGCTAGTGCCGGGTGGATGTAAATTTGTTCTCTTTTTCTGGGACAGGTTTATTGACAGCATTTGTGCTCGTTGTTTTTGCTGGTTTGCCCTTTCCGGACTATTGCGGACAAGTTAGGTCTAGAGAGATGGCAGTCAAACTTCAAGGGCGACTATGGCCGGTTTGCAACCAATGTGGAGGGAGTTTTTGCTGCTGGGGATTGCTGATGTGGTCGGTCCGGTGGTGTGGACCATCTCCGAGGGAAGGCAAGCTGCGGTGCGGTGTCGATAGATTCCTCATGCCAAAAGAGGAGGATCTCACCGTTGACCCTGAGGCATATATCTTCTTTCAAATTATTCAATGCGGCATCAACTGCTAGTTGTATCATGCTCGCCTGTGGGGGGAGCCATCTTCAAGTGCTTATTGTTCTTTTATGTATATAACAAGATTCTCATTGCCACCCAAAGTCACTTTTCATCATTGAGGCAATACTTTCATCCGGGAAGAAGGTGGGTATAAAACAGAAAAAGCAGAGAACGTCATTTTTTGTCATGTCCTTTCCATAGTTGCCCGTGTTGGATCAAAACAGGCATCTCGAACCTTTGATTCGTCTGTTGTTATTTATTATGCAGTATTTTGTTGTTTGATCACAAGAATGTAGCACTTTCAAACTTAATTCAGCATTTAAAAGTTGAATACAGAACATGGTCATTGGTCGAGCTTAAGTCGATGCCTTTATTACTGTTCCCACAATTCCCTTGCAAATTGTCAACAGGTCTCTCATCAACGCAAGGCTCTACGAAAAGCATTTCTTGCACGTCGATTAATTCTCTCTCACACTACTGATAATTGAAACGTGATGCTGTTGTGTTCATTGTATATCATCAAATTCAGACTCGACAAGGTTGAATTATTGTCACTTTTCGATTTCATACCAAGTAGAAGTCCCTTGGAGCCACAGGTTTGCCAAGATCGGTATATCGAGATCGTTTAATATTGAGCTTTGTTCTATCAAAGAAAGCTTAAGGTACTCGAACCTAAAACTAAAACATCATACTCCAAATATGAAACTGTTATTCATTCAAATTGACAATCCAGTAAGCAAAAAAGCTTTCCTTATGTTAGGTACTCCAAGAGATTTATGCACACATAAAGTAGCCCCTGTGAAAAATATTGCGTCTCAATCAGCATGTTATTGGACATATTGGCCATCTTTCTTGGTTCGACTCTTGCGAACTCATCGTCTCATGAAAGGCAGTACTCGCATTATCAAAACATGCCGTACCTTCTTCGAAACACACGTAACTCCAAAAGAAAAGTAAACCCCTTGAATATCTTTGCGAGTGCATGTAGAACCAACCTTGGTAACAAGAACTTCCTTGAAAAATTCTTCTAAAGAAATCCTATGAGCAAAAGAAAAAAACATAAACTAAACCATTCAATCGCAGTATACAAAATAGTCATCTTTATCCACTCTTTCTATAGATGACCCATAGCAAAAGACCTCGCATTTCTTCTTGTCAAATATGTGGTTACGCCTCTTCATCATCTTCAACCAGAATCCTCTTGCATGCTTCATAGCACGTGAAGGATATCCCAGCAGCAGGCACCAACTTCATGCAACTAGGGCCTAAACCTCCATATAGACCTCCAACCCCTTCCTGCTCAAGTATGCTCGCAAGAGCATGAACCGCGTTTTGTACACCCGCCTACCGCCGATCGCTCCCACTTGCATATGCTTCCGAGCTACCTCCAAGAGAAGTCAATGACATCCCTCGCCAGCTCTTTTAACATGACCGAAACAGGGGCGTCCACCAATTTTAGATCTTTTCCTTCACCTCGCAATATGACACATGCAGCACGAAATTTAGAATAAGAATGCTGGCAAATAAACCCTTTAGTTTATCGAATAAAACTTTTAGTTTTTTGTTTTCAACAACAAAAGTGAACGTTGTTTAGCTAAGAGTGTCTGCAGAACTTCCCTCATTCAATGCGGCATCATTTTGACATTTAAATTTATTCTTCTTATTTAGATGGGCGTTCATCTTTTAAATCAATCCATTGCATGACAAAGGACATACTTTGCAATCATCGCTCCAAAGCTGAGTCATGAATCCGGGAGAAACAAGTGGAAGAAAGAGTTATGGATGCACAAGATGCAAGCGGCGAGGTTAAACCAAATAAGATGTCAATAGAGACATGAAAAATCAAACAAATATAGAAACGAATTAGTTACCTGGGATTGCACCAACATCTCCAAAGAGGACATTTTCCGCTTGAGCTTCATTTGTGACCTTGATCAAAAGAACATCAACATGTCAGAGAGAGATGTAGCTCCACCACCATCGATGATCTTCGGCGGCTAGCTGAAAGTGCGTCGAGCCACGGTGATTAATGAAATTGTGATGAGCAGAATAATGAAGATGACAAATATCGTGCTATAAAGGGTATAGACCCTATTACCCCACATGCTCATTAACATGTAATGCAGCTGCATGTAGATTGTACAAAAAGGCAAGAAACCCGCCGGGACCATCGTTGAAATGTGCCCCTGTACCATCGGAGTGACGGGACCTCTCGGGGCACTTTGAGGTCTCACAAGAAACCCGCCAGGACCATCCAATGCACGCTGTACTGTAGCTCTATGTCCATATTCCTGCCTTCAGCCAACTCCACTACCTCATTAGGGTGCATCAACAAATGAACCTCATTAGGGTGCCTTCAGCCAACCATCCAATGCACGCTGTACTGTAGCTCTATGTCAACATCTCGTTTATCACTTTTGTTGTTTTAGTTTGCACAGTTTTGTCTTTATACAATAATTCAATCTTGAACATATGAAGTAATGAAAAATTAGCACTCAAACTATAGAAGGTGTCCAATCTTTCTTGACAATAAACAACAATACTTGAATTTTCACTTTTTCTTTCAACATCCATCAAGAAAAAAATTCCCAAGAGATGAGAGCAGCTTCCCCATGCTTCTTTTAGTACGCTTGACAGATTGGACAGTGCTATAGAATGATTGCTTCGACGATCGCAAAGTCATGTTTAAGCTAATTTAGACAAACTTCAAAACTGAAGATTCATATCTTTGGACAATGTCGTCTCACAGCATTATATGATGAACTATTATTTATCATGACAATGAAAATGGAAAATATTAACTTGAAGGCCATTCTTACGGAACAGAACAAGTGTCAAGTGGTCTTGGGACACCTCGATGTGGGTCCACTACTATTTCTTGCATGTGAAGTTGATGTATTGAAATACCATTACTACCAAATCTGTACACAAGAAGGTGATGGTCTCAAAAGTTCATTACTTGATAGGTTTCACATGCACCTAGAGATATGTAGTGCCAAACCTACCTAACACTTTACATCAGTTTCAATGCCACCGAGTCATTATCATTTCCAACTGAACTATGAGAACTAAGAAAAATGTTTAGCCTACATGTAAACAGCTGCATTAAAGGGGACACAAATGATCATTAAAGATGTCCATGCATCAAGAAGCCCCTGGTTTCTAAAAGTATTAAGGAAGCAGAATATAAGAAACAAGATGTACAGATAAAGAGTTCAGGAAGTCACTAGCCCGATGGAATTTACATATTCAGAGTGTGATAGGAAACACTACTGCTAAACAAATCGGGCAACGTTCTGCACATAGAAGAATAAGAAACAGATACCAAGAAAGTATTCTCCCTGTAGTATCTGTTATTTTGCAGTAAAACATGGCAAAAGCAGTTCACATGCATAAAGAATCGACAGAAAATGTCCTCTGGAATGACTATGCTAGTTATACTAAAAGGAGAAAAAAATGAGAATCAACAAATTGGTATTCAAGAAAAGGAGGAAGTGATTGAAGTCAATCTCCCAGCAGTTTGCATAGTTTTCAATAATCTCCCAGGAAACAGGGGGAATGAGACTTTTCACTATGGACTACCAAAAAATAAAAACAGAGGCTTTTCCCTGTCTTCTCCTCCCTCAAGAACAGCCAGGTGATTTTTTGCCCGTGAAGAAAGCAATTATACCAGGCCTCTAAGCATTTTGCATCAATACATGGCCAATGAGACCGAGAAGGAGAATATCAAACTGCGTTTGTTACTTTAATGGAAAACAATCTAATATGTGACTGATTCCTTCCCACCAAAATCACTGTATTCCCCTGTGACTTTTACTTGAACCAAAGCACTGGCGGGATCGTGATGCGAGCGGAGCGGAGATCAACAGCCGGCGGGTGTGAGACGGTCGGGCACCAACGTTCCAGCCGTACAAGACAAGCCGGTGTCGAATTTGGAGCCGGAGGGGGCGCGGTAGTTCGCCGGTCACGGGTGGTTCGCCGCGAAGAGAGGGAGGGCGAGACATGCAGGAGCAGGATCGTGATGCGAGCGGAACTGGAGATCAACAGGCTGGCGGGTGTGAGTCGGTCGGGCACCAACGTTCCACCGTACAAGACAAGCCGGTGTCGGATCTGGAGCTGGAGGGGGGGCGCGGTAGTTCGCCGGTCACGCGGTGGTTCGCCGCGAAGAGAGGGAGGGCAGACAGAGAAGAACGGGATCGTGATGCGAGCGGAACGGAGATCAACAGCCGGCCGGTGTGAGGTGGTTGAGCACCAACGTTCCAGCGTACAAGACAAGCCGGTGTCGGATCTGGAGCTGGAGGAGGGGCGCGGTGGTTCGCCGGTCACGCGGTGGTTCGCCGCGAAGAGAGGGAGGGCAGACAGAGAAGAGCAGGGGACGGACGAGTCGGGGCCAGATCCGGAGCCGGAGGGGTGGCTAGCGCGGTGGTTCGCCGGTCGGAAAAAGCGAGGGAGGTTACATGCCGGTCGGTCGCTCGCGGTCGTCTCGCCGGTATCCTCCTGGTTTGTCGGTTGCTCGCAGTGGTTCGCCGGTCGGAAAAAGCGAGGGCACAGAGAGAGAGTTTGTCGGGAGTTCATTCGGGGAGAGAGAGCGAGTGTAGAGAGAGACGACGCAAAGAAAGAACTGAAAACCCTAGCTACAGTACAGAAACCTTTTCAAAATGGCGCCTGAAATTGTGGGTCCCACGAGGACACGTGTCGCGCTGCGACCGCCTTCTTGTTTGACAGCCTGTTACATAAGACGTACCCAATATTTTCTCCATTTCCCGACCTTCCTCAAGCAGGCAATTTTACAAGGAAGTCTACATGGACTGCAGCTATAAAAAATGAGTTTGATTGGCATTTGACAGAGAGGGAGAGAGAGAGGAGGAGGAGGAGGAGGAGGAGGAGGAATGAAAACCGATCCTGACGCAATAAGGGGAACTTGGGCAGAATTTATCCACGTTGTCTTTCGTATCACAGTAATTACACTATAATGTACGTACCAGTACCACTGAGCTCTACGTATGTCACTTCGAGAAAATATGTCACTTCATGAAATCTACGTGCGACAATGCTTTCTACAAAAGCCATATTACTACTGTTGCAGCCATAGTTGTCAAAGTCATGCGCAATAGATGGTCTCCAGAATATTAGTAGACTCCAAACACCTGGATCTACAAGAACACTTTAGAATGAAAAAAAAAAAAATTTGAACTTTTTATCCGGGCGAAGTTTTAAGGTTTCCTCACAGTTCCCATTTCCAAGCTGGTGCGTTGTTTAAATAAGCTTCCATTAGGTTTTCATCCAGCGGAAGCTCACCCCTTTCCTGCTTTAGCTTCATTTTCTTTTTATCTAACGTCATTTCCAATTCCTTCAACTTCTTCTTATTTTCCTTGATCTCCTCAGAAAGATTTATGATCTTTTTTTTCTGTTTTCGCCATGGAGTTGTTCCTATCCTGGAGATTGTAATGAGCACGCATGACCACTTTCAACCGATCAATGGCGAACTGGATCTTGAACTTTGACAGATGTATGAAAATAATGTACTTCCACCAGTTGTATAGCAAACTCTCCGAGACATCGGCTATTTTGGTAGTGGCCATGCTGTATATGGTGCCGCACAACATGATGAAGACCATGTTCTTTGCCTTTGAACTTATTGTGGCTTCTGCGCTCACATCTCCGTAATTTGCGAACACCTCTTTTAGGACAGGAGCCAGCTTCTGGGTCACCTTGTACTCTACTATCTCAACAACCCTGTCGTTTTCAGATGCCACTGCAAGAGAAGTAGAGTGTTCGATGCCAAGTCGAAGCTTATTCCTGAACTCCAAGAACGCCTCATCTAGAAAGGGTGAATTTGAGTTGCTCAAGCTACCCTCGGCATTCTTTCGCCAGGCTAGTACTTCAATAATTTCCGCCACTCTCTTTTTGCAGACATCCTCCAATTCCATTTTTTCCCTATCGTTGAAAGATTTAACGAAATCTCTGAATGTTTGAACATGCTCTTTCTCCTCCTCAGTATCTAAGTTTACTTCTTTCTCACCATCTTGTGCTTCTGTAGGAATGATCTCCAACTTCATCCCTCCACGCTTCACCTTCAGTGAAAAACATTACAAAACTAATTGTCCAAAATAGGACGGTGACGGGCAATGCATTAAAGGACTACCGAACCAGCAAAAAGAAAATGGATCCTTGTTCTTGAAAGAAATATTGACCTAATGACTGGTAATAGAGGTAGGAAAAAGTTTTTTATCAAAGACATGTACATTGAAGATTCATAGAATCCTATGCCTATCTAGTCCCACGTTTAACGATTCAGATGACTATTGTGAATACAAACCTGATGCAAACTTGCAAAGCTAAAACCAGCTCGATCACAGATTTAAAAAGTTCGGCAGGCAACGTATGAGATGAAAGTAACAAATCTGATGAGGTCATCAAGGAAGAGAAAGAATATAGTTTAACGGTGAAATTGATTCCAGGCGGTGATACCAATTTTAGTGTCTTTTTCCCTCTTCAAATCAATTCAAGTGTTCTTCATTTTCATGAGATGACGTGACATAATATGACGATGCTTACGACTCCATGGATCTTGTTTGAGAGCCAACACAGCAGGCAATTGGATAATCCCACAAGTCGGACAAAAAGTAGAAGAACAAGATAGCTTGCTACTAGATAAGAATAAATCAGGAAAGCTAGAGCAAACACAACAGAGTAATTTGATTTGTATTCTGGTACCTGTGAGAATAAGCATTTCGCATGAGCAATGTACTTGCAATCGTCGCAATGGAAAACCGGAATCGTAGCTCCTATTTCCCCATCACAAACTTTACAGTATTCAAATAAGTCGTTGTCCTCGTCCTCGTCCTCGTCCTCCCGCTCTTGCTTCATTGGAGCCCTGAGCTTGAGCCGGTCCTGGTGGCAGGACGGGTGCTGGAATAGGCACGACGAGCACCCGCACAGCAAGTGCACGGTGAAATCACAGTCCACCTCCAAGCAGCACATGACGGACGATTGGCAAGGCTGGTGGCAAGTGCCGCACAGACGAGGCTCAACCTTCTCCGTGCCTACTACTCCGACAAAGGACCGCGAATTCATTTACGAATATAAATAGAATCCGTAAGGCAAAGCAAATGGACGGTAGATATGGGGCTTCTTTTTACCTGGTCGAAGAAACGGAGGAGGTGGTGGTGACCGCGGAAGACGATCGGGGGGAGGGGAAGGCGCAGCGGACGCCGATGGTGAAGCAGCAGGCTGGGTCGAGGCAGAGGAAGCGGAAGCCGTGACGCTGGCGGAGGCAGGCGGCGCAGGTGAAAGGGGCGGGCTCATAGATGAGGCTGAGGGGGTGGGGAGGGTGGCAGGGGTGCGAGACCTTCTCGGGGAGGTCGAGGCAGGCGTAGTCGATGAAGAAGTTGCACTCCTCGCAGCCGTAGGTCATGCCGGTGCAGCTGGCGCCGCAGGCCATGCACTGGGAATGCTCGTAGTCGCCCTTGGCGCAAATCACTAGCGCGTGGTTTGGGTGGCTGGGGTGTTTGTACCCCACGGCTGACGGCAACGGGGACGGCAGCTGGTTAGCGTGGCTGTAGAGGTGATGATCACTTTCACTTTCCCATGAACGAGCACCGACGACGGTGAAGGAGGAGGAGAGGAGCCTGAAGATGGCTTTTGTGTTTGAAACCGAGTCAGATGATTATGACTCCATCTTCTCACATGAATCTACTACTCGAATAGCTTGAGAGGCGCCAATACTCAGCTTGACGGACACGCCAGCCCATCTTCTACACTTCATCAAGTGAAAAATCAATCTACGGTACAAAAACACACAAGTTCCCTAAATTAAGATAGGATGGACCCCCACATATATCTATCTATAAGAATCTATTATTTTGAAGGCCTTTAAGGGGTTTTTCTTCCAATTTGCCAATTAACAATTTCATTTAGGGCGCAAGAGTGAAACGAGCCTGGAGATCAATAGTATTAGGCAATCGTGGAGGTGAGTATTGAACGAAAATTTAAAGTTGAATATTAGGCAAAACATTCATAGAATGAAAATTTAGCACTATCGCATAAAAGATTTTACATGGAATTATTTAAATAATAAAAGAAAACAGGTTTAACGGCCTGGAGATCAATAGTATTGTATTTTTTTTTTTACTTATGTAATTATAATTAATAGAAAATGTAAATTGTTTACTTCTTTTTATCAATGTAAAAGTAAAATCAAATATAATGCCCCTAATCTATTGACTGGTATAAGATTCTTGAACAGAGCCAAACAACAGTACCTCTTATTAGTAGCTAGCTATTATTTATTAGTATATGAGTAGAAGTGAACTTCTAAGCTTTCCTAGCTCAGATGCTACACAAAGACAAACACAAAGATGCTCAATTCAACTCATAAATCATTGGACTAACCAAAGAAATCACAGCGGGATATGCGATGGGTGTCTAGTTTTCATCGGAAGGGAATTGGCTAAATATTCTTTTTATCTCCCACGTGAAAACACGAAACTAGCGATACAATTATAAAATCATAAATAATTAAAATAAAATTCATTAAAACAAAACCATCTCACATAAAAGTTCACAAAAAATAGTGATTAAAATTTATAATCTTAAAAAGTACCTAGATTCACCTCCGCTTAGTAATATTCAAGTTTTAATGACCTTGAGCCTAATCATGTGGTTTTTTTTTTTTTTTTACATAGAAAATTTCGATTTTTTATGAAGGGATCCATACGAAATCTTGAAATCACCACAACAAGCCCATAGAGCTGCAAAACAAACCAAAATTCAGAATCAATATATTATTAGAATATGGTTGGTAGAGTTAAGCATATACCCGTCCTTCAAGAATAGATTTGTAACTGCATCCAAGCAAAATGATTGGCAGTCGATCACCAAATCATGCATCATCATTAGTGATGATCATATGCCAAGATCTTTCTTTATATCTACGGTTTTGCTTTTTGGCAGTGTGTGCTTAGGTTTGGTGTTCTTAATATCATCACCACATAGAGACAACAAAAACATGTGAACCAAAGTTAGATCTCTCACTTATGAGAGCAAACCCTTTGGTAAGTGTGAGATGCTAGAGATTCTAATGAAAAAGGTTGCAAAGGCACAAATCTGACACCGATATGGGTGATTGCAAGTTCATTTGTGTCATGTGGTTATACTGTTTAATCTTTAAAGAGGTTTGTGTCTATTTCTTTTATAGACATTAAATATTTTAAAAGAAAATTGTAGAAGTTCGACTAGATTCGTGAGCATCTTGATTTGAGTATTCACGAGCTTGAGTTTGACTTGACAAGATGCTCGAGTAAGCTCGAGTTCAATTTCGAGTTCAATTTGAAATAAGACAATTCAATCTCAAAAAATTAATGAGTTGGGTGTGAGTGACTCACGAATTGACTTAGTTTCAACCCTACATATGTGATTGTAAAACTAAATAATGTAGTGGAAGAAAGAGGTTCCAAAAAAGTATATATGGCATTTTTATTTTTATTTTGATGCATACATAAATCTAATCTAATCATTTTCCAATCTCATAATTAATGAATCTGATTGTAAGCGACAACATCTGTTTTAGGTGATTCGTGGCACCAAAGAGATCTTTTGTTAACATTTGCAAGGAAAACTATAAACGATTAATTACCTTTTCTTGACTACATCCACGTTATCCCAAGATTAATTTAATCTTAGGCTTTATTTGCTTCTCAAAAAATGAATATTTGAAAAATACTGTTATAAAAATAATCTCTTGACATCGCTTAATAAATAATCAACGAAAACTTCAAATTTAAATATTTTCGTTGATAATGAAAATATTTTTCGTTTATTCATATTTATAACCGGTAGAAATGAATATTTTTAAAAAATATTTTATCATCATTCATTTTTGCAAAACGGACGCATTCCTAGTATTTACATCCTTAGTTTTTACGGCACGGACTTGTGTGAAGAGGCAAGAAAGAGTCAAATCATTATCACGACGGTCAAAACTTTTGCTGACCCGATAGCTTTCCTGGTCTTCTTTTTTAAGAGAAAAAGCGGCACAATTGATCTGTTAACTTCATGCCATCCTAGGACAAATTTAAATTCCATTCTGAAGGGAAAATGGCATCCGTCACTTTTAGGAAAAATCTACCTCAAATGACACAGATTGTTGTACGGAGAAGTAGTAAATGTGAGAATATTGATTACCACCAATGGGATTGGGAATAGTTCTCTAAATGCAAGCATTGGTGGGGTGGAGTGGGTTAGGTTTTTGGGGGCCTGTTGCAATTATGTCAATTTAGTTCTAAATTTTTTTTTATGTTAATTTAGTGCTAAACCTTTTGCATTTGTGTCAATATAGTTCATCTAACTAATTTTGATTAGGTGCCGATGTGGGTGTAATGCTAATGTGGTATTTTTTTTTTGATTTTTTAATTAAATTTTTAATTATTTTGTCTTTGTTTTTTTTTTTCCCATCAGGCAAGGCCTAGATGTCGCGGCCAAAGTTGGTTGGCGAGGCTAGAGTGGCTATGCCTGCACTTTGCAATCTAGGTGTGAGGCTTGGGGGTTGCGTATAAGGTGGCCTTGCCATGGCCTTGTCGGCCATGATTGAAGATGGCCTTGCCTGTGGTTGGTGAGGCCATGGTTGCCTTTGCCCACGTTGCCAAGGCCTTGCTGCGTGGGTGAAGGTGGCCATGGTCTTGCTAGCAGGGGTGAGGTCATGGCAAGGCTGGCCTTACCCAATAACTGGTCAGTGTTGACGTGGGCATCGGTTGTTCAGCTAACGCCGCGTAGGTGGTGGCTGCCCAACCAACGGTGAAGTGATATTTTTTTTATATTTCTCTATTTTTATTTTTCTTCCTTATTTATTTATTTTTTCCCCACGGTGGCCGACACCATTGGGCAAGGCCTGGAGGCCACGAGGCAAAGTTGGCTTCCCTTGAGGTTGGTTGGGCACGAGGCTTGGGGGCCGTGTATAAGGCAACCTTGCCATGGCCTTGTCGGGCACGAGCGAACATGGCCTTGCCTGTGGCTAGCGAGGCCATAATTGCCTTTGCTCACGTTGCTAAGGCCTTGCTAGTCATGGGTAAAGCCAGCCATGGTCTTGTGAGCCATGGTGAGGCCAACTTCGCCCATGGCCAACGAGGCCATTGCAAGGATGGCCTTGCCCAATGGTCTGCAGTCGTGATTGTGGGGGAAAAAACAAAAAAAGAAAAGAAGGAAGAAAAGAAAATAGAAAAATTCAAAAAATACATTAAAAGAATTGCCCTGTCGGCATTGGCTAGCTCTAGGTGGCATCCACGTGAGCATCGGCTAGCCAAAATTAGCCGGATGGACTAAACGGATATAAATGCAAAAATTTTGGATTGAATTAGCATAAAAGAGGTTTAGGACTGAATTGGCGCAATTACAATAAATTTATGACTTTTTTGGTAATTTTCTCTCTAAATATTTGATGCACGGTGTGATTGTTTGTTTTCTTAATTTAGGAATTTTTTTTTTTTTGGTTAGTCCTATTCTATTCTTACTCTACACTCACTCTCGGACTTTTGCCCCGCCTTTTGCGGGCGTGGGAGTCGAAACCCACTCCCGAAACTTAGGCGTCCCCACCCCATCCCCCGAGAAGGTGGGGATTTGAACCTCACCTCCCCTTCCATGTTGGAAGGGTGGCCACTGGGGCGAATCCCGGTGGTTGGGAAAAAAACTTAGAGTGTGTTTGTTTTATGGAAACCTGAATGATACAAGAAAATGCTTTCTGAAAAGCATTTTATAGGAATATGGTTAGTTTTCCTTTATTTGTTGATATGTTCCGAGAACAATTTCTGATGTTGGGATCTCCATGGAAAATGATTTCAATCTAATGACTTTATTTTAGGAAAAAATTGAATTTTTAATTATTTTGATCTATTTTCTATTTTTAATTATTTTTTAATTTTCTTTTTTCGTTTCTTTCGTTTTTGTATTCTTGACTTCCTCCATCGTGATTGGCTAGTGACGACCACAAGTGAACTAAAGCTTGTTGGCCTCGGCGAAGCTTGAGCTCACCTAGGTCCGGTGAAACTTGAGCTTAGTAGTCTCGGTTAGCATGAGCTCGCTAGCCTTCGCAGAGCCCAAACTCACTACCCTCAATGGAGCTCGTGCTCATTTGGATTTGGCAAGCCCGTGCTCACTTGGATTGGCCGAGCCTCTAGCTTGTTGGCCTATGTCATGGCTGGTTGTCGGGTTGCCGGCTATCGCCGTGGCATGCGGTCAGCGGAGGGTGATGGAGAAAGGAAAGAAAGAAGAAAAAAGAAAAGAAAAGAAAAGAAAAGAAAAGAAAATAAAAGAAAAATATTAATAAAAAGTTGAACTTTTTTAAAATAAGAATAATTAAAAATTGATTTTTTTCTTAAATTTTTTTTATATGAATAAAAGTTCCATTAACTAAGGACCCTAAAATTAGGAAAATATTTGGGAAAATGTTTTCGGGTTCTTTCAAAGGGAAATTATTTTCTGAACTTAAATTTTGGTGGAAAAACATTTTTTGTTTAATATTTTTCTAAGCGAACTAAATACCATAAAATGAGGATTGCAAAACAAACGGCCCTTTAATGTGTGTTGGCTTTGATGAGTCATGTAAAGATCACATAGTTAAGTTCCTAATTTTTTTTGTGATTCCTCATTAAATTAGAGCTGAATTTATCTCTCTCTCTCTCTTTTTTTTTTTTTTTGGTCGGGGTTGAATTTATTTATCGAATAGTAAGTTTTGTTGACTTGAGAAATTCTTAATACGTTGAAAACGAATTTGAATTTGCGGTCATGAATTTCCTTGACGATCACACTTCACAGGTGTAATCTAACAGATAGGATCGCATTTTTTTACCGAATAATTTGGTCATTCTCCATTGAAAAAGAGAATCGGGTGTCTCGAGAGAAAGTCGTAACTTTTAATATTTTTCTATGAGTTGTCAAAGATAAAAGGTGGAATAGTGGAATATCTTTAGACAAATAGGCCCACAAACATCTATATTCACACAAATTTTGACCTGGATTTGCATTGTGCTTCACTCGTACCTTCGGTGACATATGAAGGCCATGAATACCTCCATCACTAAATTTGTTGTCCAAGATGTCGGATCTAAACAGTTGTGGAAATGTAGTTTATATGAGGAAAATCCTTATCTTTGAGCTAACTTTTAAAGTGAGAGAGGTCCTAAGATAATCCAACACTGGTATATGAGCCCGATTACCAACAAGTTCGGGCCGCTGCTATCCCATTAACAAATCTGCGTCCACCCATATTAGCCAAAAGCTCACGCCTACTGCTCGCAATCCAGCTTGCATGTGTCTCTTCTCGTAATCTCTCGTTTTCTATTGGGTGTTAGCTCCACCGACTGTTGAACTCGAAAAAGAAGTCGAAATGGGAAGTGATCGTTCGGCAACCGACGATAATCATGCCTCCTTTTCTTTCCATTTTAGATCAAGAAGCTGCAAAGTTCTATCCAAAGGAGAATTCTTTAACAGAAGAGCTAGAGAGAATCAAGGATAATTTACAGGCGGTACGGGTAAAAAGAGAGATACCTGAGCGAAAACGTGCGATTGTCAAAGTTGAATATGTTCTTGAAGTAGGGAACTTGTATATGATATTGAAGCACATACATTTGAATTGTATACGTTGAATGGGCAATACATAAGCTGTTAAATGGGTGGGTCGGGTCAAGTTTGGGTCGGGTCTTAATGGTCCTGATTTGACTTAAATTGACCTATTAACTCATTTATGACCCATTTATGCATAATGTGAATTTTTCGACCCATACCCGACCCGACCCATACTCGACTCAACCCATATTAATAAAATATTTTCTTATTTAACCAAATTTAGAAAAACTCGACTCAACACATATTAATAAAATATTTTCTTATTTAACCAAATTTAGAAAAACTTATTCCTATGTTTTTTTTTTTTAAAGATTATATTACTCAAATACTTCCAAGCTTATATTATTTTAAAAATTGTATTGCTAAAATAGTTTTATACAACACAAATTTAATGGACAATTTTTATAATTTTTAAAATAATTATTTTTTAAAAATTAAAATTTTAATTATTTTTATTTTATTTTTAAATATAATTTTATTTTTCTCTTTTCTTTTTTCTTTCTTCTTCTCTTCTTCTTCTTTTTCTTCTTTGGCCGGTGACTGGCCACAGGCGAGCTCAAGGCTCGCCAGATTCGGCGAGCTCGAGCTCGCCCCTTCCTGGATGTCGACGAGGCCTCTGCCTCGCCAAATTTGGCGAACTCGAGGCTTGCCCCTCACCGGATCTGGTGAGGCTCGAGCCCCGCCCGACGCCAGCGAGCTCGAGGCTCGCCTGGCCGGTCGTTGGCCATCGCCGTGCCGGCGACCGGAGGAAGAAGAAAGAAAAAAAAAAAGAAGAAAGAAAAAGAAGGAAGAAAGAAGAAAGAAAAAGAAAAAGAAAAAGGAATATGAGTGCATTGAGAAATTATAAATGGCTTCATTTATAATGGATTGATAAATGGGTCTTAAATGGGTCTACTCTCAAACCCATTTAGGACCTATATATCTTAGTCTTTTTGCTTTTAAAACTCATTATAGGTGCATTGAGAAATAAGCTTGACCCATTAACGACCTATTTAAACATATATGGGTCCATAAATGGGTCATTGATCCATTTTGACACCTCTAATAATACACAATCAACGTATACAAAAAAAGAAGTCTAAACTGTGCTACCTGGAGGTGGACTGCCATCTCGCCATGCACTTGCTGTGCGGGCGCTCCTTGTGCCTGTTCAAGCCCCGGTATTGCCACCGGCACTGGTTTGAGCTCAGAAATTCAATGAAGCAGGAGGACGATGATGACAGTGAAGATGAGTTATTCGATTACTGTGATGTTTGATTTTCTATTGCGACGATTGTGAGTACATTGCTCATGTGATGCTTATTTTCACAGATGTATATGCTACGTTCAGAATACTAATCGGATTACTCTGTCGTGTTCGCTCTAGCTTTTGAGAATTCTATGCTTTCGAATTATCATCATTTTCCATGTCTCTAAGGAAGCTGTCTCATCGTTCTATTTTTTTTTCTCTGATTTGTGGCATTATCCAATTGCCTGCTGTGGGCATCAGAGCAAGTTCAGTGTCGAGCACGAAGTTGCATTGGTCACACAAGAAGGTGAAGTCATGATAGTTCTTGTGACAGGCACTACACCATTTTTCAGTCAGATATTTCCTGAAGACTCGCTATTCCAGAAATATTCTGATGAGTTCCCTGGTAGACAAGGCTAAGAGGATTTAGTAGGTGAGAGTAATGCTTTATTTCCTTGGGCAATTCGGCACATTCTTTTGGATGAAGAGCTTGCATAGGCTGCGACTGTAAATCGGGCCCTAGCAAACAGTCTCACATGCCGAGCACATAATTCTTTGATCATCCTTCAATTCAGAGTATCAGACGGTGCCCGTGAGTCCGTGACTGAGATGTTAATCCAATCTCGGCCTTCTGGTTTTTGCCTTTCAGGCTTTAGCGAGCACATCTAAGTTGAAACCACATTGCTTGCAGCAGAAGGCAAAGCCTGAGCGTGTGCTGCAACAAGCATTGCACCGAAGTCCTTTTTCACCGCAAGGATTAGTGAGCAGCGCGAGAGGTTATAGGTCCTCGCGGCAGCTTTGCGCTTAATTTATGGACGTAGAATTGGGATCAGGATATCAGTAAGTGTTGGATTTCTTGCGGCAGCTGCGCACATGATTTGTGGACGTGGAACCGACATCGGGCACAACTAAAAACGGGACCGAGTTGCTTGTGCAACACGCATTGCAGAAGATACTACTTTCTCTAACTTCACTCTCGCTTGCGAGAGTCAGTGAATGCTCATTGATGAAGTTTATAAATAAACTAATGGAAAATGGCATAAATAGTTCATGAATTTTTGCCAAATATGTATTGCGGTCCCTAATCTTTTAATTTATTTGATGTAGTCCCAAACTTCAGTTCAATGTATAATGTCATCCTTGAACTTTTAAATTGTTCAATGTGATCCCTGAACTTTTGATACATATTCAATTCAGTCTTCGTATTATATGAAAGCGTTTAATATTGTCTTTGAACTTGAATTAATAGAAGAACAATATTATACATTTTCATATAGTTTAGGGACTAAATTAAACATATACCAACAATTTAAGGATCACATTGAATAAATTAAAAATTTAATGATGACATTGCACATTAGGCCAAAATTTGAGGACTACATTGAATAGATTAAAAGTTTAGGGACCATATTATACATTGAGCAAAAATTCAAGGATTAGTTATGTTATTAACTCATAAATCAGCGTTCTCTAATTCCTCCACACTGGATGTACTATTGAGATTTTGGCATATCTTAGAGTTGTAGACTATATTTTCGATTCTATAGAAATACCAGGAAATTCAATCCGCAATATGT
This sequence comes from Eucalyptus decipiens, assembly GCA_014182575.1. NCBI lineage: Eukaryota > Viridiplantae > Streptophyta > Magnoliopsida > Myrtales > Myrtaceae > Eucalyptus > Eucalyptus decipiens. The sequence continues at coordinate 6,100,588 of CM024613.1, read as the reverse complement.
AAAATAATTTCTCGTAGTGACTCCTATGTGCATGCTCACATCAGTCTTGGGTCTAACAAAATCTCAAACTCTAGGACATATCTCATTGGGATAAGTATATTAGAAGTCCTAAAAAGTGTAATTGAATTCTAAAATTTTCAAAAAGTGCAATTAATTTTTAAGACATGTCACAAAAATGCAGTTGAGCCTTAAATTTTTCAAAAAGTGTAATCAAATTTTAAAACTTATTACGAAAGCACAATCGAATTATAAAACTTTTAAAAAGTGATATCAACGAAAAGACTTAATTTGACAAATTTGATAAGTTTTAGGACTTGATTACACTTTTTGAAAGTTTTAGAATTAAATCGCACATTGTTGATAAGTTTTAGGATTTTCAATGCATTTATCCCTATCTCCTATGATTTGTAAAGTTTGTTTTCAGAAAAGGACTAGGAAGCAAATATGAAATGGAAGAACTAGAAGCGGATATGAATTCTATATGTATCTTAGCTTTCTTTATGGACATAAATTTTCTGTGAAAATGGATGGACTGAAGGCCAGCAATGCAATGTTTCTACAAGCCGGCAATTTGCCTCTGAATCCAAGAATTAGGATGCTGGTTCTGGGATTTGCATAAGCCAAGCATATAATGTTCAGCTGATTCCCGAAACACTCCTGTTTGGTTTGGTAATTGTTCATGGACGTGATTCCCAAAACACTCCCTATCTTACACACGTGTTGCTGAGTTTTTACCATCATAAATTCGAGGGTTACAAATTGGTAATAACAAATTTACTTGAAAAATATTTTTTGACTATCGAAAACCACAAACCACTAATTTACCTCCGTTAAATTGGATTAATACAACTAAAAAAAATTGATACACGTGTGATAAACGAAGGGTAAAACCCCAAACTGATGTATCTATCAACTATCACGTATCATTAAACTTAGCAGTTTGACGGTAAAATTTAACAAAACTAATAAAAATTAAATTTGTCACAAAAATATCAGTTTATATTTTTGGTGGTAAAAAAATTAAGTTTGGATAATTTTATCATAGATGTACCGGTTAAAGATTTTTGGTAGTATTAACCCTCATATTTGAAGATGTTTGTTCACAAGTAGCGCAATATCAATAACAATTTTGGGGTTCAATGTGTGTTCATCGGAGGGATTCGGGGATGGTAGATTCAGAAGGAGCCCAGGATCTGCAAGGCCCAAATATGAAAGTAAGTGGACTAGGAACGGACGTTGTCCACACAACAACCACGATCACGGGCTTTGGTAACAGATCAAGCAATTTCTTCTTTATTTTCCAAAACAGAATGTGTTTAAGAATGCGATCATTTTTGGTTAATCTGAGTAAAAAATTTCCCGTGAGCACATACACCATATATAAGCGACTTCAAACAAATAATTGATGGGATAGCATACCCGGTCCATGCAAGAGGTGTTTCAGCGTGAGTCATAGACTTATCAACTGCCTATTTCGCGGTCGGAAGCTTTTGAAAGCTATGAGTGCTGCAAACTTTTGTGTAAGTGAGTAGACTTGTTGATGAAAAAGAAAGAAGACACTGGAGCTAGAATCTGAAAAGGGAATCCAGGAATTGACCGCATTCTGGGAAAAATTGGTAATGAAGAGAAGCCATGCCACTTATTGGACGAAGCGTTCAATGAGATTATGCTTACAAGCCAAGCTCACATCACTATTAATCTTTCAATTACGATGCATCACATTGTGGATAACCAAAGGCTGATCTTGATAGCTTACAGACACTCGTCGGCTAATAATGGCATGAGAATGTTTTCTTGGTATAGAATATATCTCTTTCTTTATCATCAATCGAATCACTGTTCGCGATACCTAAGCTAATTTTTAGCCAGTCTGTCAAGTTATTAAAGTTTTCCACTTTTTATCTTCAAGAAAATGCTTCATCCTTTTGAAAGAGACTAAAGCAGAAAAAGATTCTCCTGAAGCATCTAATTGGTCATTTTTAACCAGTTGGTCAAGTTATTCGAGTTCTCCATTTTTTATCTTCAAGAAAATGCTTCATCTCATCCAAAGACATTTAAAATTAAAAAGATTCTCTTGAAACATCTAATTTGTCATTTTTTAATGATCTGTCAAGTATTCAACTTTTTCAATTTATATCTTGAAGAAGATGCTTCATTTTATTAAAAGAGACTAGAGACTGGAAGATTCTCTCAAAGCACCCAATACTTCTTTTAAATGGAGGATGACGAATTATTCGGTAGAAAATGTAGGTACATGCATTAAATAATGCCTATAAAGTGTGATCGTTAAGGAAATTTACAACTACAAATATAATTCCACGTTCACTGTATCGAGAATTTCTCATTTCAACAAAAATTATGATTCGAGAAATCAATTCAGCTTTGATCAAACTAGGTAATCGCAAATTACTTCGGGAATTTAACTGTGATCTTTGGAGGACTGATCAATGTCAATGCCCATTTAGTCATTCCCCAAATTGCCAAGGTATCTGCATCATTTTCACCGAGGTACCAAAAAGTCAAGTCATCCGGCTCGAATGGGTTCATTGTCTTTCACTTGGGTTAAATTTCTGTGGCCTACTATAGCACTAGATATTGGATTCTGATGCATATCGTGCATCGCATGTCTAGATGATTACGGTTGAACCCACTTGCACTTGATTTTGGAAAACTAATCCCACTAACGGTGATTCTTTCCCAGTCTACTACCTCTCCATATGACGGTCTTCATCACTTGCCCTAGATTTTTCCTAAAGGTGAACGATGCCATTCTTTTCCCCTTTAAAATGGAATATGAATTGTCCTAGAATAGAATAAAGTTAATAAATAAATTATGCCTTTTGATAAAGAGAGATTTGATTGGGGAAATTCCTTGTTCTTTTAAAGTCTATGTAAAGGGTCACTATATAGTATACCTTTCAAATGGGGCATTTCTATGAACCCATGTCCCCTTGGCCGGAATTCTATATGGAATCTCATCTTTTTCTCTTATGTCACATTAATGGATTACTAATGATGAGAAAAGTATGCGTACGGTTATGCTCGCACAAAACGCGGGCGAAGTAATTAGTGTATAGTAACTTTACAAAGTCTCGAGTTACTTTTACAACTATTACATGTAGCTAGTGACTCCTAAATGTGGTTAGTATTTTGTTCCACGTGGAAAAGTAAATTGCAATATATTAAAATGGTAAGTTTTCCACATTTTTAATTAGCTATTTTTATGAAAAAACTTCTACTTCAATCCTTTCATTATTAAATAATTTTGTTGACTTTAGTAGCTTGTTAAGGTGAAGTGCAACTGACCCAAAAAAAAAAAGAAAGGGTGAAGTGCAAATTTCGGAAATGGTCACTAGCTTTTCTTTTCTATAAGTTTGAATAAACCAACTATTTTAGGGTCAATTTATTTTCGGAAAATCTACAATTTGTTAGAAAATATTTTCTAGGAAAATGATTTCATTTTTCAATGCTTGGCTGAAATATGAAAAAGACTGGAAAGTATTTTCCTTTGTTTGGTAAGGAAAATATAATGGGGAAAATTATTAAAAAGTTCATAGTTCTTCAATTTTTTTTATTTTTTTTTATTTTTATCTTCTTTTTGCTTCTTCCTTGGCTGGTCGCCAACAATCAACCACAATTGAGCTCTAGCCTCGCCAGATTCGACAAGCTTGAGCTCGAGCCTCACTAGGTCGACAAGTTTGAGCTTGAGCCTCACTAGGTCGACAAGTTTGAGCTCGAGCCTCGCCACATGCTGGCTCGCTACCAAAGAAGAATCAACTTAATCCAGGGGGTGAGTCGCCCTAATCATAGAGAAAAGCTATTCATACTACTAAAGAAGAATCAACTCAATTCAAGGAACGAGTTGCCCTAATAATAGAGAAAAGCTATTCATACTACTAAAGAAGAATCAACTCAATTCAAGGAACGAGTTGCCCTAATCATGAGGCTCAAGCTCGTCGGCCTCAAGTGAGCTCGACCTTGTCGACCGTAGCCAGTGATTGGCCAAGGAAGAAGCAAAAAGAAAAGGAAAAGAAAAGAATATATAAAAAATAATAATAAAATTCGAATTAATTTTTTTTTTTTTGGTAAGAACAAAGTTTCATTAAGGACTTGCGTATGGCTTTTGTGGACTCAGGCTTGAGAGTCGAGACCGAAGCTCGAGTGTCGGGAAACGAGCATGACCTTTATGGACTGAGCTTGGGTTTTGGAGCATTGAGTAAGGGCACAAGGATTTAGGGCTAGCCTCAATGGACGTGAGTGCGGGTGCTTGGGGGCTAGGCTTGAGCACTAGGGTCTTGGGCTTGGTTTCAGGCCTTGGCCGCTGGCGACCTAGTCTTGAATGTTGGGATTTGAGAACCAGCGTTGGGGTCTTGGGCTCTAGCCGCTAGACTTAGTCTTGAATGTCTGGATCCAAGAGTTGTGACCTAGTCATATTTTGGAAAACTTTTTCAGGTTCTTTCAAAGAGGAAATTATGTTTCTAAATTTAAGATTTGGTAGGAAAATTATTTTCCATTGATTCATTTTCTAAGCAAACCAAATGTTGACCAAATGTCCAAAAATGAGAAAAATGTTTTTCCGCGAAACAAATGGACCCAGGTTCTAAGTGTTGAGTAATTTCTTAACATAGGTAGTTTTCATTTAATCAATCCCTAGTAAGTCTCTCTTAAAAGTTACTTATTTGTCTTGAAATTTACTTCGGATTCAAGACAGACGTTTGCTGGCAATTTGTATCTGGGCAATCGGGCGTTTCATCTTCTTTCTTTAGAAATAGCCCAACTATAATTTTCCAGTCACTTAATTTGTCATCCAAGAAAAGTAACGTTCAGTGAATGCCTGTGAGTCTGTGAACTGACTAGAACAATTATTACTATTGTTAGTTTTTTTTAAGGAATGGATTATCAGAACTTACTAAACGACAAGAACAATTTCAGTATCAAGATCGTGCTGGATTGGTGAACCAAGAACTATTACTTTTCTGGTGTATATCATCAGGTGGTCCTGTTCTGTGTTCCTGTCTGCTTATATTGTTATGTTATCTTGAACCTCAATTTGTATCCATCAGCAGAGACATGATTGAATTACCAAGCAAAACGAGTATAACAATTCTTGTCAATCCAATATCATCCTCTATTAGATCATGGTTAAAAATTTACAAGATACTCATACTATCATCAGGAACAAGAGTTCTTCATATGATTACCACTATCATTCTTGAACAAGATTTTGACATGAAAATGGAAACCATAGTACCAATTGCAGAAGCAGAGAGAACACGAAATAAAAAGCAAAAACATAGAAACTTTTGCCCATTTTCTATGTTAATTGACTAGGACTCTTGAGGATGAATCTCATCATGCTCAGCCACCTCCTTGGCTTTGCGCTTCTCATAGAAAATCTCCCCCATAACTTTTGCAGCCAGTGGCAGACCAGCACTCTTCTTTGTGACTGCTGGTTTCAGCTTCCTGATGTCGTCATCATTCAATTTTTCCCCATCTTTCTCGACCTCATCCCTGAATATAAACCAGCAGCTCTCAGGGTCTGTGAGGGGCTGCAGGCGGATCACATTGTCTTCCCCATTTATGGTGTTGGCCACTTTCTCTGTCCTGCTTGTGATAACGACTGAACCGCCATTACCTTTGGGCAACTCATCCCAGACGTTGTGCCATGGGTTAGTGCCCCGCACGTCATCGAGCACTATCAAATACCTTTTGCCCAGTAGTTGCAGGTGGAGCGCGTAGAGTAGGCCGCGGAGGCCATGGCTGTCAATCGAGCTGATTATGTCCGTTTCAACTCCTAGACGGGTCAGTAACTTCTTGGCGATAGCCTCGCTTGTGTTCTCGGCCTCGTTAGGTTGTGGGGATAATGATACCCAGATTCTTGGAAGGAAGTGTGCCTTCACTTCCTGTTTGTTGTATACCAATTGGGCTAGTGTTGTTTTTCCGATGCCGCTTGTGCCGATGATTGCTATTGCTTGGGAAGAGTCGGATGGTTTTCCTGGTCGGAGAAGCTTTGTCTCCAAATTCACCACTTCACTGTCGAACCCATGGACTCTTGACAGATCGACCCATGTGGAGCTTCCTCGAAAAGCTTCTAGATTCTGTGGCAGAATACAGAAGGTCTCTTGCGAACTTGCTATGACTTGGTCGATCTGGTGAAGTTCCTGTTTGATCTTGTCCAAGGTTCTACTGATTTGAAATTTTGAGGGACTTAGAATTGTTGGAAGAGAGAGGCGTTTCTTCCTTGCTAGCACTTGGCACTCTTCCAAGACATTATTGAGGCAGTAGAGCTGCTCTTTGATTGATTTCCGTGTAGGGGACTCAGACGCTTTGATTTTGTCGAGCAGAGACTCCAGTTCTGTGAAACGGCGATAGAATCGAACCCTTGGGCCGTTGTGCAACTTCGTTCTGAACTTTTCAGTGAGATATTTCTCAATGGTTTCTTCCATTTTGACTCTCTGAGTGGTGAGTACTTCTTCTCTCCTGAAAACTCAGTGCTATGTTGCTGGAAATGGCAGCCTAAATGCAGGGCATGAATATTTTCCATGCTCCATGACCTTTGGAGGAGTCTCAGTTGCGGAGGTCACCCAATGGACCCCTCAAATTGACGAATAAACCGTCCAAAAAAGAAATTGACGAATAAACTCGTGCTCATTGTTTGAGACTTGAGGGTATAATTAAAGCAGCCACTAACATGATGGTGGAACCATTATGTGGACTTGGCGTACGGAGACAGGGTGCCCATTAAGCTGCCCCACACGACCAAGTCTTACATAAGTCCAACCTATGTGGGCCTGGTTTGAGGACGAGTCTTTTAGGTGTGCATGACAAAATTTCTGGAACGGAAATTGATTTCTCAATTTCTATTTCATAAATTGAGAAATTAAAAATTTTAGTTTCTGATTTATTTTTCAAATTTATTTCTGAAATTGAAATTTTTTCCAAAAATAGAAAAATCAAATTGCGTTATCAAACGGATTTTTGTTCAAAACCTGGGAAATAGAAAAACAGAGAAATATAGAAGTAAAAATTTTATCATGCGCGCCCTTAAACAATGCATTCAAGAAAGAAATTCTTCATTGCTGATTTTGTTCTCTATATTGCATAGCCACCACGGAGTTAAGTCTGTGGGTGTGTATATATAGAGAAAGAGAGAGAGAGAGTTGAACCATGGGCATGACTGCATACGTCACGAACCGCGTCAAGAAGATTTCGGATGCATGGAACCCGAGGGTAGCCATACTCTTTAGGGCGCGTTTGGTAACATTTCTATTTAAAAATTGTTTAGGAAACGAAATAGAAAAAGTGTTTTGTTCGGGAACAATTTTGAACAAAAAATGCGTTTGGTAAACTTATTCCGGGAATAAAAAATAAACAAAAAGTACGTTTGGTAAATTTGTATAATTTTTTTTATTTCTTTTATTTTTCTATTTTCTTTCTTATTTTTCTTATTTTTTTATTTATTTTTCATTTTTTCTTTTTTCTTCTTTTGGCCGTCGCCGGCCATGGATGGGGGCCGGCGGCCTCGCCCAACCACGGCGAGGCTCGCCGGCCCCCGGTGAGGCCAAGCTCACCTAGCGGCCGGGAGCTCGGCCTCGCCGGATCCGGGCGAGATCGAGCTTGCCTAGCCCGATGCGAGGTCGGCCTCGCTTTGGTTGGGCGAGCTTGAGCTCGCCCGGCTACGGCGAGGCTCGGCCTTGCGTGGCTGGGCGAGGCCGCCGGCCCTCGTTGGTCGGTCGCCGGCCATGGCCAAGATCGGCGACCGGCCAAAAAAAAAGAAAGAAAAAAAGAAGAAGAAAAGAAGAAAAAAAAGAGAGAAGAAAAAGAAGAAAAAAAGAGAGAAGAAAAAGAAGAAAAAAAGAAAGTGTTTCTAAATTTTGTTTCAGAAATAAGAAACAACTTTTTTTTTCTTGTTTATGCTCCAGATGTGTTTCTGGGAACAAAAAAATAATTTTGGAACAAAAATACACCCAAACGCGTTTTTATTCCTTTTTTGTTCCAAGGAACAAAAAAACAATAAAACAAAAAAAGGTGTTTAAAAACAGAAAAGAGAAGTGAAAACAAACGCAGCCTTAGTCTCTGGCTCCATGTCTTTCTGATCTTGTTTGCAACCTTCAGGAAACGAGCCTCCAAGGCTGTGGCCGTAATGCTAATCTGGATCACCTACTTGCTTGCCGATTGGGCTGCTAGTTTTGCAGTTGTTCTTATCTCCAAAAGTCAAGGCGACCACCCCGACCATAACTGCGACCTTCTCGCTTTCTGGGCACCATTTCTTCTGCTCCACCTTGGTGGTCCAGGCACCATAACCTCCTTCTCTCTTGAGGACAACGAGTTGTGGCTCAGGCACTCCTTGGACTCATATTCCAGGCGATTGCCGTGGCTTATGTGTTCCATCAGTCACTGCCTAACGAGTTACGGATACCGATTGCCCTGGTCTTCCCATCAGGAATCATCAAGTATGGTGAGGGGACTTGGGCGTTGTACACTGCAAGCATAAGCAGATTCAGTTATTCAATGCACACAAAACCGGACACTGGACCGAACCATGCCAAACTCATGGAGGAGTACTCCTCAAAGAAAGAGGCCATTCTTCTGGCCGAAATTAGTATGATCCCGGAATGTGACAAAGAATCCAGGACCCAGGACACTGCAGTTAACCCTGGTATGGATGATATTGAGGTGGTTTTGGAGGCTCGCTACTTTTTCGAAACCTTTAAGGGACTATTTGTAGACATTATCTTCAGCTTCCGTGAGAGAAAAGCAAGCCGGGAATTCTTCCATAGGAGAAATGCGGAGGATACTCTCAGATCGCTGGAGGTAGAACTCTAACTTCTTTTACGATGTCCTCTACACAAAGGTTGTGGTAGTGCAGGATAAGTCTGGATACTTTTGCCGCTTCATCTGTTTCAGTTCGATGGAGATTGCTCTGTTTCTCTATTTTTTCATGGACAAGGATTGCTTCGGGAGATTCAATGTTCAACTTACCTATACCTTGCTCCTTGGTGCTATAGCCTTGGAAGTCTTAGTACTCCAACTTATCTTCTCTGGCTGGACGGTTTCAGCATTGAAGTACCCCGAGAAACAGTGTTTTAGCTGCAATCTTCAGGAGTTACCTTTCTCTAAGAAGTGTACCTGGTCCTCCGAAGAAGAGGAGGCGGAGATTGGATTCTTGGCCTGGCTTAAGAGATGCCTGTTTCGCTGGTGGTCGAAATCTATCTCGACATACAACCTGATTGATTATTCTATCCGGGAACGCCCTCAGAAGATTCAGACCTTCTGGGATCGTGTCGGACACCCATTCAGGAAGATCGTTGTTCTGATGGGCCTAAAGGAGTTTCTTGACCACATGAGGTACTCATCGAGGACCCCTTTTACTAAAGAACTATGGTTATTTATCCATCAGGAGCTGCGAGACAAATCAGTGCTCGCTAACGATATGGGATCTGAAGAGGATATATTCAGCCAGAGGTGACTGGGTGCTTCACGATCTTCATTGGATGAAGCTATTACCTTTCGTTAATGAAGTTGAGTACGATGAGAGCCTCATATTGTGGCATGTGGCGACAGATCCGTTGTATTCCACTACTACCAACACTGAGGAGAGCAAGGATCGTCACAGATAATTTTGTAAAGATCTCTCTGAATATATGCTCTATCTTCTTGTCATGCAATATAAGTGCGCGTTTGGTAACGATTCTGTTCCCGGGAACAGATTCTGATCAGAAATGATTCTTTTTTATTCTGTTTCTGGGAACAATTTCTAAGTATTTTAAGCCGTTTGGTAACTGTCCAAAATTTCTGATTTTGGAATAGAATTGCGTTTGGTACCGTACTAATTGATTATGTTCCAAATCAATTTCTTTTAATTTTTAAATAATTCTTTTTACTTTTTTTTTCTCTTTTTTTTTCCTTTTTCTCATATTATTTTTCTTCTTCTTGTGGCTGACGACCTCTCCGGAGTGTTGCCGGCCCTTCGGCCGAGCCTCGTCGGTAGCTAGGCGAGGCTTGCCTAGCTCCGGTGAGGCCCTGCCTGGCCACCGGCGAGGCTTGCCTCCAACGAGCTCACCAGATCTCGCTCTGGCCTAGCGAGCCTCCAGTGAGCTCGCCGGACAGGTTGCCGGCAACCAGTGGCGGCGGACGGCGAACAGGGTAAACAGCAACCGCGGGATGGCGGTCGATGAAGAAGAAAAAAAAAAGAAGAAGAAGAAGAGAAGAGGGAAGAAGAAGAGTTGGTTTTGATTTTTAGATGTGTTCTCGGAACAAGAATCAACTTTTTTTTTTATTTATTCTTGATTATGCTCCAAATTTCCTTCTGGGAACAAAAAAAATAGAAATTTGTTTCCAGGAACAAAATTTTTATCAAACGCGATTTTATTCTAAAACTAATCCTGGGAACAAAAAATAAGAATCAGGTACTGTTTAAAAGGTTACCAAACAGCTCCTAAGATGATGTCTTCCATTGTGGGGATTGGACGGATAAGATTGCAAGGCACTTGTGCTGAGGCCAAGAAGTTTTTGGCCAGAAAGGAATTGTCAACTGGGAAAGAACATGAAGAAGCCTCTAAATGCATTCTCAAGGTAAAAACGACCGCGAGACCTGTTGATCTAAAAGGAGATAGAAGCAAGTCAGTGCTGTTCGATGCAACTAGGTTGGCTAAAGATTTGATGATGTTTGAGGAGGAGAAATGGAAGATCATCAGCAAAGTATGGGTGAAGTTGCTGTCATACACCGCGAGTCATTGCTGAGCAACTGCTCATGCTCATCAACTGAGCAAAGGTGGGGAGCTCGCGACTTTTGCGTGGTTGTTGATGGCTTATGTTGGTCTGGAGGAGCAATTTCAAGTCAGTGAGGGTCATGCAAGAGCAAAGTTGACTGTGAAGAAATAGTTTATGCAATCTAATGTTCCTGGATTCTACCAATAAAAGAAATTAAATGTATGGCTCTAAATTGCAATAGAAAACAGATGTGGTTCGTCTTGTGGGCTTATCTTGTAGAAAAATTCTGCTTCATGTAATCCTATGACTGAATGTATTAGTTCTCTCCTTTGGCTAAAAACTAAAGGGAAAAAGCCACTAAAAACCCAAAACTTTGCCTAGTGTGATAAATTTACCCAAAACTCTTTTATGTGATACAAAAAAAAAAAAACCCAAACTTTATCAACTATGACACATTTACCACAGAATCTATGGCCGAAGGGTATTTTCATCATTTATTTTTTGAAAATTTTCTTTTTGTTTTCCCTTTTTTCTTCTTCTCTCTTCCCTTTACTAGCTATGGTGGAGGGAAGCTGGACTCAGGCAAGGGCCACCATCACTGGCATTGGGTGAGGGCCGCCCTCACCTAAGTTTGGCTTCCCTCTGTCGATCATGGTGGATGGAAGAGAAAAGAAGAAAGAAGTAAAAAAAAAAAAAAAAGAAGAAAAAGGTAGAAAAAACAGAAAAAGACAAGAAAAAGCAAAAAAAAAAAAATTAAAAAATAAAAGACAAAAATACCCTATAGTTTGGAGTAAATGTATCACACGGTACAAGTTTGAGATTTTTTGTGTCAAAAAAAAAGTTTGAGGTCAATGTATTATAGTTAGCAAAGTTTGGGATTTTTTTGTGTTACAAAAAAATTTGGAGTGAATTTATTACATTGGACAAAGTTTAGGTTTTTTGGTGACTTTTTCGCAAAACAAAATATAGAAAATTCTTCTATTTGGAGCTTGGCATATGACATCAAAACTTTGTCACCGTATTGCCTCAACTTCTTTGATGAGGTACAACAATTCAAAACCTATCATGTGTTGTCGTATTCCTACTTTGCCTCAAGTGGTTTTATGCAATGGTATCTTTTGATTTGAATAGTTTAAGCGTTTAGAACAGTGGGGTTTGACCATTGCAAATTCATTTTAGGTATGGAGTAGTTATCTAGGTGCCCTTTATGTTAGAAATTATATGGCTTTAATTATATAGACAATCTCCCTCCATTTATTAACTTAAGTTTTTTTTGTAAGATTTTGCAAGAGGTGGCAAAATGGGTCTTAGACCCATATATGACCCATTTAAATCATAAATTGGTTATATATGAGTTACTTATTTTTGAAAAAAATTAGTTAAATGGGTTTTAACAATTAAAGGCTTAAGCTTGGTGGGTTTTAAGTGGGTTTTAAGTGGGTTGGATTTAGAACCCATTTTCAACCAAAACTTCACAATCTCTCTCTTCCCTCTCTAACTTTACAATAATATTTTTTAATAAAAATCGAAATTATAATTATTTTTATTTTCTTTTTATTTTCAATTTTTTTCTTTCTTCTTCGTCATTCCGGTGGGCGGCACGGCAATGGCCAGCGACCAGCCAAGCGAGGCTTGAGCTCACACTCGGCGAGGGGCGAGCTTGAGCCTCGCCGATTTGGTGAGACTCGAACTCGCCGGCGTCGGGCGAGGGGCAAGCTTGAGCCTTGCCGATCTGGCAAGCCTCGAGCTTGCCGGTGTCAAGCTAGGCTTGAGCCTTGCCGATTTGTCAAGGCTCGAGGCCTTCGCCTCGCGGATCCTCGCCAATCTAGCGAGCCTTGAGCTTGTCGGCGTTGGCGAGTCGGGCGAGCTTGAGGCTCGCCCGTGGCCGATTGCCACTGTCGTCGTGACTGGCGGTCGGCCAAAGAAGAAGAAGAACAAAATAGAAAAAAGAAAAGAGAAAATAGAAAATAGAAAAAGAAAAAGAAAATTAAAAATTATATTCTTAAAAAATAAAAATAAAAATAATTAAAAATTATTTTAAAAATTTTAAAAATTATCCATTAAATTTGTATTGTATAAAACTATTTTAGCAATACCATATATATATTTAAGAAATAAACTTTCTAGGTTTAGTTAAATGGGTTGGGTATGGGTTATGAATATGTCGGGTCGGGTATGGGTAAAAAATTTTGTACTGCAATAAATGGGTTATAAATAGGTTAAATGAGTCAATTTGGGTCGGACCATTTATGATCCGACCCGATCCATCCATTTAACAGGTCTAGATTTTGCAATACTTTTTCTTGTGAAGGCCCATTTGAAGGTTGTTTCGTGTTTGACCTTGCTTGTGTCACGGCCCGAAAGTTAGCATGTCCAAGAGGTTTTCATGGCACGGGCGTGACACGTGATGATCCTCGACTTATGTTCCTGAGATGTACAGTATTCTCCTAGGGGCGGGTGATACCGTATTTGTACGCATACGATATAAATGCGAATAGCTGGTAGTTGGCAATGAATGCCGGTAGTTGGTAGATGGGGAGGTGCAATCTCCACCGATAGATCTAAGGGAGATCTACGGATAGGGTTTGCCTTATACTTGTATATAAAGGGGTGTCCTCCCTCATTGTATTCTCATTCACAACATATATGAAAATCCAGAGCTTCTCTCTCGTCAAGTGTTTCTTTCTCGAGAAGTTCGTTGTGAGTCGAGTGTGAAAGGCTGCTTAGGGGTAAAACCTTAAGGCCGCATGGGTGAATTGAGAGTTGATCGAGAGTTGATCGATCGGCCCGTGACAAGTGGTATCAGAGCTGATTTGCGATCCAAGCGCAAGTGCAATGGCTGATCCATGATCTGATGAGGCGTTGATCCTGGGTGATGACTGCGCTGATTGTGGGCGGAACGCCGAGAAGGGCGGTGCCAAGGGGAAGAAGACCCGTGGTGGTTCGAGGGAGCCTATGGGGGATCTTGCACAACGGATGGCGAAGCTAGAGTTGTTCGTGTCCGATGTCCAAGGATCGGTCAATGACCTGACCCAGAACGTGGACGGAGTTGACGCCGGAAGGGAGGAGCTGGTTGCGGATGTGCAAGAGCTCAAGACCGGCATGGGAGAACTCCGCCACGAGTTGCTGGGGACCCTACAGGAAGAACTAGCACAACGCTATGAACCCTTGGAGGTCACAATGGCGGCCATGCGCGTGGAGATAGCGGAGCTTACGGGTAAGCTCGCTGAAGCACAAGCTGCACGCGTGAACGGTGTCATCACGGTGCAAGGTCCACGGGTGGACACGCCGAAGCCAAAGGAATTCCGGGGCTTGCGGGTGGCCAAGGATGTGGACAACTTTCTGTGGTACATGGAGTGGTACTTCCAGGCCATAGGAATCAACGATGACTAAACACGAGTAAACACTGCATCTATGTACTTAGCGGATAGTGCTTTGTGGTGGTGGCGTCGTCGGTCGGATGATAGGTGCGGGAATCCTATCGCGACCTGGGTTGGCTTCGTCGAAGAGTTTCGACGGAACTACTTTCCCGCTTATGCGGAGGAGGAAGCTCGTGACGAGCTGAAGCGTCTCGAGCAGAAGGGCGGTGTGCACGACTACATCAAGCGGTTCTCGGAGTTGCTACTCCAAATCCCCTCGATGAATGAAGTCGAAGCGTTTCACCAGTTCATGGGTGGTCTAAAGCCATGGACGAAGCAAGAGCTAAAGCGATACAACGTGGGAGATCTCACTACGGCCATGACCGTAGCCGAGTCGCTCGTGGAGTACAAGGCGTCGCCTTCCACATCCCGACCGGACAACCATCCAAGGGACAAAGGCACTGGTGGGGGAGATCGGGGTAGATTCAACAATCGCCCGATTGGAGCTAGACCGCCGAATGATCCTCACCCTCACCGGGCTAATGCGGGACAAAACGGAGGTGGGCAAAGGAAGGTACGCTCGTATAGCTGTTTCTTTTGCGATGGTCCGCACATGGCGCGGGATTGCCCGAACAAAGCCAAGCTGGCTGCTCTTTGCAAAGAGGATGAGCTTAGGGAGGAAGCGCGGTTGGGATCGCTGCAACTCCTTAGCATGATCAAGGCCAAGAAGGCGAAGGAGCCTAAGGGCTTGATGTTCACAGACGTGAAGATCGGAGTGACCACGATGAGTGCACTTGTGGACACGGGAGCATCCGACATCTTCATCTCAGAGGAAGCCGCGAAGAAGCTTAACCTACGGGTTGAGAAGGGAGCCGGTTGGCTCAAGACCGTGAACTCGAAGGAAGTCCCTGCGATCGGGGTTGCAAGGGATGTGGAGCTACAACTCGGGTCATGGAAAGGCAAAGAAACTTTAGAGGTAATTCCACTTGACGACTACGATATTGTCATTGGAATTAAATTCCTAGATAGAATCCATGCTGTTGTAGTTCCCTTTGCGGAATGTATATGCGTGTTGGACAAGGGTAGCCAATGCGTGATTCCGGTCCATCGTGAGTCAGAGCGTGATCGAAAGATGATCTCGGCCATCCGACTCACCAAAGGAACAAGGAAGGGTGAGGTGACCTTCTTGGCGGCCTTGAAGATCGAGGACAGCAAGGGTGAAGGGAAGGAAGTCCCGAAGGAAGCAACCCAAATCCTCGACTCGTTCAAGGATGTCATGCCTTCGGAGCTGTCGAAGAAGCTACCGCCCAAGAGGGAGGTGGATCACCGGATCGAGCTTGTGCCTGACGCTCGACCGCCTGCCATAGCGCCGTATCGCATGGCACCACCCGAGTTGGAAGAGTTGAGGAGGCAACTCAAGGAGCTGCTCGATGCGGGCTACATACGGCCGTCAAAGGCCTCGTTCGGTGCGCCGGTCCTGTTCCAAAAGAAGCATGATGGGTCACTCCAGATGTGCATCGACTACCGGGCGCTGAACAAGCTGACCGTGAAGAACAAGTACCCGATCCCACTCATTGCGGATCTCTTTGATCAACTTGGGGGAGCTCAGTGGTTCACTAAGCTGGATCTCCGATCGGGCTACTACCAAGTTCGGATCGCTGAAGGGGACGAGCTGAAGACAGCCTGCGTGACGCGGTATGGATCCTATGAGTTCCTGGTGATGCCGTTCGGCTTGACCAATGCTCCGGCCACTTTCTGCACAATGATGAACAAGGTACTCCACCCTTTCCTAGATAGGTTCATAGTGGTTTACCTAGACGACATTGTGATTTATAGCCGAACGTTGGGAGAGCATGTTGAGCATCTAAGGCAAGTCTTCCAAGTCTTGCGCGAGAACGAGCTGTTCGTCAAGCGCGAGAAGTGTGCTTTTGCACAAAAAGAAGTTCCGTTCTTGGGGCACATCGTCGGGGACGGACGTGTGCGGATGGACAAGGCGAAGATTCAATCGATCGTCGAATGGGAGCCGCCAACGAAGGTACCTGCGTTGAGGTCGTTCTTGGGCCTCACCAATTACTACCGACGGTTCGTGCGGAGTTACTCGAGCATCACCGTGCCACTCACGGATCTACTAAAGAAAGAGAAAGCGTGGGAGTGGACAGATTGATGCCAAAGAGCCTTCGACCGATTGAAGACCGTCATGACCGAGGAGCCGGTGTTGGCGTTGCCCGACCACACCAAGCCATATGAAGTGGAGACCGATGCATCGGATTATGCCATAGGAGGTGTCCTTATGCAAGATGGCCATCCGGTAGCGTTCGAGTCTCGAAAGCTTAAAGATACCGAGCGACGGTGTACCGTTCAAGAGAAGGAGATGACCGCGATGGTCCATTGCCTCCGAACGTGGAGACACTATCTCCTGGGATCGAAGTTCGTTGTGAAGACGGACAACGTGGCCACGAGTTACTTCCAGACCCAAAAGAAGTTGAGTTCGAAGTAAGCTTGATGGCAGGATTTTTGGCGGAGTTCGACTACGTATTTGGAGTACAAGCCGGGAAGGCCAACTCCGTGGCAGACGCGTTGAGTCGAAGGATGGAGCTGATGAGCCACACGGTGAGTCGACCGAGCTATCCTTGGGTCGACCGCATCAAAGAAGGGCTGGAGCATGATCCAAGAGCCCAAGCTCTCGTCGGGTACGCCAAGGAAGGTAAGACCCGACAGTTTTGGTGTGAGGACGAGCTCCTCTACACCAAGGGAAGGCGGCTTTATGTGCCCTTCCATCGGAAGTTGAGGAAGGAAATCTTGCGCGAGTGCCACGACTCGAAGTGGGTGGGTCATCCTGGGATCCACCGCACGTTGGCCCTCGTTGAAGATCGGTACTATTGGCCACAAATGCGCGACGACGTGGAGGCGTATGTGAAGACTTGTCTGGTTTGCCAACAAGACAAGCTGGAGCAACGGGCGTCGCTGGGTTTGCTAGAGCCACTTCCCGTTTCAACTCGTCCATGGGAAAGCATTTCCATGGACTTCATCGTCAACCTACCCAAGTCCGAAGGGTGCCGGACTCTAATGGTGGTGGTTGACCGGTTTTCAAAGTATGCAACCTTTGTGCCTGCAACAAAGGATTGCCCAGCCGAGGAGGTGGCCAAGCTGTTTATGAAACATGTGGTGAAGTACTGGGGGGTGCCACGAACGATCGTGAGCGATCGGGACCCCCGCTTCACGGGACGCTTCTGGTCGGAACTGTTCAAGCTGCTGGGGTCGGAGTTGAACATGTCAACGAGCTTGCATCCCCAAACCGACGGTCAGACGGAGTGGGTCAATGCACTCTTGGAGATCTACCTCCGGCACTATGTGAGCACGATGCAAGTGAATTGGGCGAAGTTGATCGACGTAGCCCAGTTCTCTTACAACTTACAACGGAGCAAGTCGACCGGCCAGAGTCCGTTTGAGGTTGCAACTGGGCAGCAACCAAACACCCCGAGCACTATTGCTTCGGGTTACCGAGGGAGTAGCCCGCCCGCGTACAAGTTCGCCAAGAACATGCAAGAAGAGGCGGACTTGGCCCGGGCGTGTCTACACAAAGCCTCCAAACGCATGAAGAAATGGGCGGACAAGAAGCGACGACACGTGGAGTTCCAAGTTGGAGATCAAGTGCTGGCCAAGCTGCACGTGGTTCTTTGATACAAGGACGTGCACAAGGGGTTGATCCGTCGCTACGAAGGGCCATTTCGAGTGCTACAACGGGTTGGAAGGGTCGCATACAAGCTGGAACTACCACCAAAGCTCAAAGTACATCCGGTGTTTCACGTAAGTATGCTCAAACCCTTCCAAATTGATGAGGAAGACTCGGATTGAGGGGAGTCACATCGAGCGCCGCTCGGGGCAAAGACCTCGTATGATCGAGAAGTCGAGAGCATCTTGGCGGATCGAGTCATACGAAAGAGGTATTGTGCGGCCAAGCGCGAATATCTGATCCGATGGAAAGGTCTTCCGGAGAGAGAAGCTAGTTGGGAGCCCGAGGAGAGTCTTTGGCAATTCAAGAAAGCGATAGAAGATTTCCATGCCGAAGATGCGACGAGGGCGTCGCCCGATTAGGTGGGGGAGAATGTTACGGCCCGAAAGTTAGCATGTCCAAGAGGTTTCCATGGCACGGGCATGACACGTGATGACCCTCGACCTATGTTCCCGAGATGTACAATATTCTCCTAGGGGCGGGTGATACCGTATTTGTACGCATACGATATAAATGCGAATAGTTGGTAGTTGGCAATGAATGCCGGTAGTTGGTAGATGGGGAGGTGCAATCTCCACCGTTAGATCTAAGGGAGATCTACGGATAGGGTTTGCCTTATACTTGTATATAAAGGGATGTCCTCCCTCATTGTATTCTCATTCACAACATATATGAAAATCTAGAGCTTCTCTCTCATCAAGTGTTTCTCTCTCTAGAAGTTCGTTGTGAGTCGAGTGTGAAAGGCTGCTTAGGGGTAAAACCTTAAGGCCGTACGGGTGAATCGAGAGTTGATCGAGAGTTGATTGATCGGCCCGTGACAAGATGTGAAATGGATGTTAAAATATCTAATATTGTTTGTTTACGAGGATTATATATTCTTATTGTCCTTTCACTTAATATTATTTGCGTTGGATATCCTAACATTTTATTTAAGAAATTTTCTTCTCTATTACCTTTTCCCTAATCAGTTGCCGGAAGCAGTCAAGCTTTATCGGTGCGACGCTTGCACGAATCTTGCAAATCATCGGTCCTGTGCTGCATGGACTGCGAATTTGGAATGCATTTGGTGTGCGGACTCCCCTCGCGCTCGCTCAAGCTGCCGCCCCAGCAAAGATTGCCTTGAGGAGGACGTCCGTAGTGATCTCCTTCGTCCCTCGGTTCAGAATTTGTTTCATGTACTTTCCTGGACTGGAAAATTATAAATATCAAATATATTTTCCTGTATTTATTTAGGTGGTGCTATGTCCACCCTTATTTTGGCTAAGACATTCCTTTTTCCCAATGAATTTACTGAAATACCCTCCTTTTTTCCTCTCTCTTCAATTTATTGTTTCTTCTTTTATCAGGCTACTTTTCTTAAAACTGTCTTTTATTTTTATCATCTCTCTCATCTTATTAGCTTCACAGTATAAATGTCAAATTTCACCCAAAAAGATACTATCTTATCCTGCATCCTATTATAACTTTGCATGGAGAAGGTCGTTAATTTTAATTTATGTTTAATCACAAAATTTGCATGTAATGTTAGAGAATTCTAGTATTAACAACTTTTGAATACATAGTTAATTGCCTTTTTTTATCAAATAGTTTGAGGGAAACTTACTTCAAAGTTGAAAATTAAAATTCAATCTAATTATTTATCCAATATTGACATGTGGGTGTTTTTCCAGAATAATCTTGTAGGTTTTTTTAAAGTTAAATATCATTGGTTTGTGCTTTCTTTTTGAGCTTTTTAAATTTTAATAAGAATTGCAAGATGGGGATTGACAATTTATTTACACCTTATTCACTTTCAAAGTTACATTAGATTTTTTGGAGGAAATTTTTAGGCATATTTTAAAGTTTTAATCCACTTGATATGATACTGAATTTACAATCGAAATATAGGATGAAGTTTCCCCTTTATTTTTCCTTTGTGCTTAACCTTTGTTAATAATTATATATGATATAAATATAAATGTGTTTGAAATTTCATCATGCTTCGAACAAATTAATCTTTTTCATATTTTGATCAATTTTCTTTTCCATTTTTCATAAATAATTAAAAGATTTTTAATATTCGAATTTGGAAAATAGTTAATATTATTTGATCGAAAATAGGCAATTAATTATTTGTTCATAAGCTGTCATAAATAAAAATATCTTGTGATTGGAGATATGAGACCGTATATTAAAATGGATGGCATTGTCTAGGCAATTGATTACAATATGGCAAAATGATATTTTATTGGATATAATGGAGCATTTGTATTATGAAACTGATGTGAGAGATAATAGAAATAAAGATAGTTTTGTGGATTAGTTTGATAAAAAAAGAAACAATAAATTAAATAGAGAGGGGAGGGTATTTCGGTAAGTTAAATAGGGAAAAGGAGTGTTCTAACCAAAATATGAGTGGAAATAACGCTGCCCATTTATTTCTCGATACTTTATTAATGGTTGTGTTTCCAGAAGTAATGCTTGTCAAGAGGCAGAAACCATGAATCCCATGCTCCATCCCCAATATCTCGGCATTAACATTAGACAGGTGAAGCTAGTGTAACTAATAAGTCGTGCAACACCAGAATTCTAAGCTTCTTCAGAAAGGAATTATCATCATATAAAAAGAGGAGAAAAGCAAAGCAACATGAGGCTATATACTCAGGAAATATATCTAGAAAAAAATGGCTTGGTTAACAGAATATACGGAAGGAAGAAGACGACATGAAGAGAACAGCAAAGCATCACCAAATAGACTTCATTTAGAAATAACAGTTAAGGAGATTCATGCGTGTCATAGACATTTATCATTATGCAGTTTGAATGACCGATAATATCGTTAATCTAGCTGATATTGAGTCGGGCATAATTGACCGATTATTTCTGCTAAAAAAAATTCTGCAGAAGTAAAAATAGCCATAAGTTGTCTAAAAAAAGGAGCAAAGTTAGTAGGGTTAAAAGGAAAAAGGCTAGGGTTGATTGGGGTTCCTTCGTTTGGAACAATGTTATCACTCTGAGATATCAATTTAATTTCTGGCTTATTATCAAGAACCGTCTTTCCACCCAGGCCTTGCTCTTGTCATACGGTAGGATTGGGAATGCAGTTTGTGCCTTTTGCAAGCTGACACCTGATTCAATTGATCATCTCTTCTTTGGGTGTTGCATCACAACCGGTCTTGCTTATTTCTAGGCAGCTAGATGTAATCTCCCTTGGCGCAGTGGGACCTGGTTTGAGAACCTTAGGTGGGCGATGAATTTCTTGTCGGTAAGGATTTCTATCATTCGATCGCCCATTTTTTGTTTGGTGTTCTCTGCCGCATCATTTGGAAATTTAGGAACGACATCTTGTTCAGACACCATATCTTGGTGGTTTTGGCCGTTAAAAATCATCTCATTAAAGTCGTCGTCAAGGACAAGGCTTTAATGTTCAAAAATGTCAATGATAACCCAAGAAACAGAAGATTACAACGCAATTGGGGGATTGATCCTAGCATCTTCTCTTCTACTATTGCGGATCCTTAATTGTCCTTTGAGTGGGGGCTTTCGATTCCTCAATCGTGTGCTGCTTCATAGGCTGCTGAACCCGTTCTCTTCACTGCCATCTTCCAATGTTTGGATTGGTTGCGGTTCGACGTCAGCGGACGCTTTTCCTTCGAGATTCTGTTCTTTTGTTGCTATTCTTGGTATTGCTAGTTTTGCCTACCGTTGTTGTTTTTGGTAGTGCTGGTTTTGCCTGCCTTTCCTTGTTTGCCACTTTTTTGTTTAGCAGCTTTTTGCATTCGGCTCATTTCCACTCAGTTTGACCTGTTGTCTTCTTGAGTGCAAGTTTTGTGACGCCGATTCTTGTGTAAATTGTTGGTTCAAGCTCAATATATTATTACATTTCACCAAAAAAAAAAAAAAAAGTTAGTAGGGTTAAGAATAACAAAAGTGCTACCATCTTTGTATAGCACTTATTTGAGTGCTATATATATATATATATATATATATTTTTTTTTTCTGCTCACTTGAATGTCATAAATTTGAAAAATTGATCACTTAAGTGTCATCAGCAATTTGCCTCACTAGAAAATCCAATGTGAATGTTAGTTGTTTTACATGGTTTCGTCGGCATTGACGTGAACAAATTTTAATATATTTTAATATTTAAATTTATTTTTAAATATTATCTTTGAATTTTTATTTTCCATTTTTTAGGGTTGGCGAGGGTCACCGACGACCCTCATCGGCCGCAAAACCCTCACCCAAATTGGGTGATAGCTGCCTTCCCGGCTGCGGCCCTTGCCCTTGACTACAAAAGGCCCAAGGTGAGGGCATCGCGACCTTGCTAGCCACGAGTGACACTCGGATAGCCTTGCCTTGGGCCTTCGCGATTGAGGGCAAGGGTTCACGGCTGGCGAGGGTTGCTAGTGACCCTTGCTTGCCCTAAAAAAGAGCAAAAGAAAAACAAAAAAAATAAAAAGTTCAAAAAAGTTCAAAAGAGTTCAAAAAAATCCACATAGGATGATTTGCTAGAAATGACACTTAAATAATCGATTTTACTCCAATGTGATACTTAAGTGAGCAAAAAAAAGTTATGGCATTCAAATGAGCACCGTATGAAAATTATGGCACTCAAATGAGCACTGTACGAAAGTTATAACACTCATTCTATTATTCTCCCGAAGTTAATAATAAGACTTGCAATTGCACACTACGACAGACAAAGATTATGCACAATGGAATAAACATGCTTGTCCTACTTGTAGGAGAGTAGCGGCCTGATACTCATCACATAAAATCTCTTCAAATACATTTAAAAGGGATGTCCTAGCGTAAATTGGGCAAAGAAGGTCTCACTCATAATGCCATAGATGTTTCTCTAAGGAAACAATCCTGAAAGCATCCAGCTTCCGAAACAAATTCAGGTCTTAAGTGTGCTCTCCCTTCAATGTCAAATCATACTTTACAATCTTCTGGTTTATGGAAGTACCTAATACTTGAAATCTTTTGGTAGAGCATAGTAATCCAGTCCGAGTAGGAAATATAAAGTAGCACGAAGGAGTTCTAAATAAACCTCACGAAGTACAAATTACCAGCTAAAGAGAGGTGATCACATTGATGAGAAGATCAATTTAAGTAACCCGGCTTTGGAAAAAAGGATAGAAGAGATTATTCAGGCATACATGCAAAACCCTTCGGCACCAGAATATTCTCTCAAAAGATTAGTGAACTGTGTAACCCCGCGATTGGAGCACTGATCACCAGTGCCTGCCAAAATTCGAAAAGGAAACAGAACCGGTGTAAAAGTTCACCAGAGAAGAGATATGGATTAGGCACAAGAACAGAGTAAACCACGCGATCTAATGAAACCAGAACTTGAAAATCCTTCTAAAAAGCAGCAGAATTTGCTTCCAGTTACACCACCACCCGTCCTATCCAGCCGCCGACGACACACAAAATCGAATTAGACCCGTAAAGAATCAGACTGCCGGTAACCGACCATACGGCAATCCGACAACACAAAAGGTCGAAACCAACATCGCAAATGATTTACTAACAAAAGGTTCGCTACTAACTGAACAAACCAACATGAAATAAAAGGCACGATTCCGCTCGTAGCCAAAGAACTTTCCTGACTTCTCAACGGGACACCAAAATTTCGTGCTTTCGACTTCTTTCTTCCTATTTTAGGCGAACTAGAGATAATCAAAGACGCAAAATTCGCTCAAGGTATCCTCGAAAGTCGCTCTCCCATTCAAAACGCAAGCATGACAAGCAGCCATAATGGATATGGGCAACGCCCAAAACTTCAATTGACCCGTCAATTTCGCCACACGACAAGCTCCAGCACAAGCAAACACAATCCTGCGGGAGGCTCGTCAAACAGGAGGCGACGTTGCGGACTAGAGAGAGAGAAAGAGAGAGAGAGACTCGTGTTGTTTTGCTGGCGGACGTTCTGATGATGCGGTAAGTCGTATTGGGAGGGGAAGGTTCAATAATATCATAATCATCAGACGGATTTTGCCTTTTTCCTTTCTTTTTATTGGCTGATTTGGTTGTCTCTTCTTTTTCTCTTGCTTTCCTTGGGTCTAATTTTTCTCTTCTCTATTAATCTAGGTCCAAACCGATACGTTTGAACTGTGGACGAAAAAAATGTTATACGTGTATTATTCACATGAGTTATAATAATAATTTTAATTGTTTAATTTGTTCAATTTGAAAAAAAAGGAATATCCATATTATTTGATAGCATGGATTATTTTATCCTGATTTGAATTAAATATTTAACATGGATAATTCGTGTGTAATATTATTTTTTTGTCCACTGTTCACACTTATAGGATTATGAGGTAAATTAGCAAATTCCGTTAACTTGAATTAATAAAAGGATAATATTTAACATTTTTATATATGTCAGGAAATAAATTGAATATGTACAAAAAATTCAAAAATCACATCGAGCAAATTAAAAGTTTAGAAATGATATTGCACATTGGGTCAAAGTTCAACTGGCATTTGTATCATTTCCCTGTTCCTAGAAGTTGCGCATCTATTTTTTTTTCCTGTATAGTGTTCCAAAATTTCATCAACATCCTTTGCTTTTTTTTGTTTGAATTTGTTGCTCATTTTAGTCATCTCTCACGGCCCTTATTCAAATGGGGCTATAATTTGTTAGTCAAGGATAACAAGTGAATGAGATATTTATTCTTTTTCTTATCAATTTAAATTGTTCCTTGTATGCGCCATATTATTTTAGTTTTTCCTCTGACAGGAAACGTGAAAATTGGAGAGAAACTTTTGTATTCTGTCTTTCTCCAGTTACAATGTACAAGTATATGACTATATTTGTAGTACAGTAAATGAATCAGAAAATATTTACACAATATTAATTTTCCTAAAGTAAATCATATTTACGATTATCTATGATTTGCTGAATCAAATGTTCAGGCTAAATCAATTCTTTCTCCAACACTCCCCCTCAAGCTGGCAGCTTATAAATGTCGAAGGCACCAAGCTTGCTTAATAGATATATCCTGTCTTTGGCATAAGGGCTTAGTGAAAATATTTGCAAGTTGTTCCACAGTTGCAATTCCTCGAGTGGCAACGATCCCATCTTGAATTTTCTCTAGAGTAAAATGATAGTCAACCTCGATGTGCTTTGTTCTCTCATGAAAAACCGGATTTGCAGCCAATTTAAGAGCTGCATCATTGTCACAAAACAATTTAGTTGCACCATTAATTTGCACACCCAGATCTGAAAGTAATCCCCGAATCCAAACTATTTCGCGGATAGTTTTCACCATGGCTTGATATTCTGATTCTGCTGACGACAATGAAATTGTCGATTACTTCTTTGTCTTCCATGAAATCAAAGAATTTCCCAACTTAATACGGAAACCAGTGATGGATCTTCTTGTCATTGGACAAGTGGCATAATCTGTGTCACAATAGGCCGTCATCTTCATGTTGCAGTCTCGAGATAACGGAATTCCAAGTCCCGAACATCCTTTCAAATACTTCACAACCTTTAGTACTGCATCCATATGTGATTGCTTTGGATTGTGCATAAACTGACTGAGTATCTGTACTGCATAACATATATCAAGCCTAGTCATGGTGAGATAAATCAATTTTCCAACAAGTCGTTGATAACTTGATGGATCCTTGAGTAAGGGATCGTTATTTGGAGAAGAAGAGCTCGCATTATATTCATATGCTGTCAATTTGACATTTTGCTAAATAGGTATAGTAGTTGGCTTGCATCCCGATAATCTTGCATCTGATATGATTTCCAAGACAAATTTTTGCTGACTGAGACAAATTCCCTCATTGGATCGAGCTATCTCAATACCAAGAAAATATTTGGGAGGTCCCAAATCCTTAATATGAAAGGTCATATGCAAATATTCTTTGAGCTTCTGAATTGCAGCATCATCATTTCCCATAATAAGTATATCGTCGACATAAATCAATAAGTAGATCGATGAAGTACCTTTGGTTCATGTGAATAATGCATAATCATATTTGGAATGTACAAAACCTGCATTTGTGAGAGCTACAGTGAACTTTGCATACCATTGTCGAGAGGCCTGTTTGAGTCCATAGAGGGATTTGCGGAGATGACATACTTGAGACTCCCCCTGTCTACGTAATCTCGGTGGAAGTTCCATGTAAATTCCTTCATCTAGATCTCCATGAAGAAAGGCATTATTCACATCCATTTGGTGCAAGTTCCAATTACACATTGCAGCAACAGATAGAAAAGAACGAACAATCACTTTTTTTGCTACAAGAGAGAAAGTCTTATGATAATCAAAGCTTTCACATTGCGTAAATCCCTTAGCGACGAGTCGAGCTTTGTACCGCTCAATTGAACCATCTGCCTTATATTTTATTTTGTAGACCCATTTACAGCCAATGGTTTTTCTGTGAGAAGGTAAGGGGACGACATCCCAAGTGTCATTTGTCGTAAGGGCAGCTAATTCTCCCTTCATAGCTTTTTGCCATCGAATATCACGCGTCACTTCCTCATAGGAAGATGGTTCCTGTTCTTCAAATATTCTACTGATGCAGCACATGTGTTTTGGCGATAATTTACTGAAAGAAACATAAGAGGACACTGGATATTGCGTACTTGGTGTTTCCAAGGTTGGACAAATATAGTCTTTTGTCCATGTTAGAGGTCGCACTTCTCGTCTCGAATGCCTGGGCATTGGAGCAGGTGTTTGTTCAACAATTGGTGATGAGGAGGGCCCATTATCGTTTTGCTGAGGTGATGAAATGGTTGATCTATTCATCACAAGGGAATAATCCAGAGATCCTGCAGAAAAATCAGGAGATTCAACGGGTGCCGCTACAGGGCATGATTCGAGCACGACTGATCCGGTGCAACCCAAAAATACTGTGGCTTCATTGATATATCCTCTGCCGATAAAAATTGTTGATGATTCAATGTTGATGTTGGCGGCTCATGTGTAAATGTCATCTCTTGGAAAGGGAATACATCCTCATGGAAAACAACATCTCGACTAACAAAAGAAGCGACTTGTAGACATCTCCATAACTTGATAACCCTTTTGCAAAGCTGGATATCCCATAAAAATGCATGGAAGAGCGCGAGGATCCATTTTATGGTGACGTCTCATATTTGTCACATAGCAAAGACTAGGGATGAGCATAGTCCGGGTTGGTCCGGGCCACCCCCTAACCCTAGGACCAACCCGTATAGTGTAAGTCCTCAATTTTTAAGACTGAGGACCGACCCTATTGAGCCTGGGACCAAGGACCTGACCGACCCAATGGGTTCGGTCAAGTTCCAGGGTCAACCCGGGATTGATCGATAATTTTTTTCGCATTGTTTTTTATACTCCCTAAAAAAGCAAACCTACAAATTCAAATTACACATCCATCGACAATGCGGCATTGTGCAACTAAATTATAAATACCAATACATATTCACCAAAATTTCCTTTCTTTTCCCAGCAAAACTTTGGCATTTTTTAATTTCAGCTCATAAATTACAAGCTCATGTCTTTATTGAGCTTGTTGTTCCAACATGCAACGATCTGGAATTTAAAAACATGACATCAATACGGTTCGATTGCTACTTCAGTTAAAATCATGATGGATGATGAGCACGATTTGGTTCTCCAATCAAAGCTAAAACCCATCTCCAAAAAAGGAAAGAAGCCCAGAAAGAACATATTGGATGTAATCGGCCCCGTCAATCGAGGGTCCAAATGGGGAGGTCACGGGGACTAATACCCAGCCAAACTGATCACGTACGCGAAGCAAACGTGGAAAAATAAAAATTCAACACAAATCAAGAGCATTGAAGATCTCAAATGAAGCACAAAGTAGAACTCACTAGCCAAGTTGTGTTTGGAAAGCAAGGGTGAGCCGAGCGTTAGGGTTTCTAGTTAGGGCTTTTTTTCTTTTCCTTCTGATTTACTCGGCGATAAGCGAGGCGACCGGCGCGAGTGGCAAGCGGCAAGCGTTGAGCGTCAAGTGGGGTGAGCGTCAACTAGCGAACGGCAAGCATTGAGTGAGGTCAGTGGCAAGCGACGAGCGTTGAGCGAGGCTAGTGGCGAGTGGCGAGTGGTGAGTGGCAAGCGTTGAGCGAGGCCAGTGACGACAGCAAAGGGCGGGTGGTGTGCAGCGAGTGGCGAGCGGTGCGAGTGGCATGCACGGTCATAGGTGAGTGGCATGGGCAACCAGAGGCGAGCGGGATGTTGCTACTTTTGATTTTGGCAAATTGAAGAACAAGGAAGACAGAATGGAAGAGAACGTACATTGGGGAAGGAAGCCGTGAGGAGATTTACAGTGTAAACTTTGCGCCGTTTTGGACGTCACAAGTCCGTGACTCGTGAGGACTCCTTGGTCCTCACGGTGAAGATTGAAGAACATACTCTGGACTATGGAGGACATCATGAAGACCTTTATGGCATAAACTTCATGCCTTTTGGAATTGGATGCCGTCTGTCCGTGACTGTGAGCCTAAGGAGTCAACAGCTTTAATATCATTTTACTTAGGTTTGAATATATAAAAGAATTATAAATAATATAATATAATATAATATAATATACGGGGTTGGTCCAACCTTGGACCAACCCAAAATGCTCAGGACCGAGGACCAACCCGCATAGTGTTGGTCCTGGAATTTCAGGACCAATGACCGACCCGCCTCCCGGGGAACAGGACCAGATCGGGCGTGGTTGGGCGGTCTAGGGTCGGTCCGGTGGTTGACCCTGACATCGCTGCTCACCCCTAGCAAAGACAACCAAATACCCAAAGATGACTAATCGTCGGTTCTTTGCCAAAAAGCATTTCAAAAGGGGTGCGTCATTCTAATATTCTAGTTGGCATGCGATTAATTAAATAGGCTGCCGTGACCACACAATCTCCCCAAAAATATTCAGGAATAGAAGCTTGATATTTTAGTGCTCGGGCAACTTCTAAAAGATGTCGATGTTTACGTTCGACAACACTATTATATTGGGGAGTATATGCACAAGAACTCTCATGGAGTATTCCTTGAGAGGATAGGAAAGATTGATACTCATGGGAAAAAAATTCACTACCATTATCTGTTCGAATCCTTTGAACACCTTTATGGAATTGATTTTTAATCATGGACAAGAATTTTGACAAATGTGAAAAAGGTCTGACTCTTGGATTGCATGAGAAATATCCAAGTAGCACGAGAATAATCATCAACTATGGTGAGGAAAAATCAGGATCCATCACGGTGTGGTGTATGGTAAGGACCCCAAATGTCCACATGGACTAATAAGAAAGCAGTGGTGGCACGAGATATGCTATTTGGAAATGGTGCTTGTGTTTGTTTTGTCAAAGGGCATATTTTACAATCAAGATAGGGAAAATGAGCACTATGACCCATACGCTTATGAGAAAGAGAAATTTTATTTCTAGCAACAGCATTACAAGATAAGGATAAATCAGAATTTTCAGGAGAGGGGACCCAAAAATAGAGCCCTTGTTCCATTCTACCCAAGCCCATCAGTTTCCCAGTCGAAAGGTCTTGGAAAAAACAATTTTCAGAATTGAAGTTGGCTTGACAATGATTGTCCTCACAAACTTTGGAAACAGATATGAGATTGAATTCGAACTCAGGAATGTATAGCACATTTCTTAGGACAATATTTTTGCTAAGGTATACAGTCCCAATTTTTCTGACATTAGTGACAGTTCCATTTGGAAGCCGAACAGATATGGAGGATTTAGGCTTTGTATGGACATCATAAAATAAACATTCATTGCAAACTATGTGGTCACTGGTGCCTGTATCAATAATCCATGCATCAACTGAAATATTCTTAGTTTCGCATAATGAAGTACCTGAGAAATTGGCACTCTTGTCGACTGTCCTCAACTAATTTAGTGCCTTCATAATTTGCTCATATTGATCCTGGGTAAGTGGTTGATGAGCTGGATTATTTCCATGTGCAGATACCTGAAAAGTAGAAATTTTTTTCACTTTCTTTTCTTTGTTAGTGGGCTTACCATGTAATTTCCAACATGTTTCAATAGTGTGATGCAATCGACGACAATATTCACAATACTTACCCTTGGATTTAAAATTTTGTCCTCCCCCTCAATATGATGACGTGGCGCCATAAGGACCATTTGATTCAGCACCATAGGACAACGAGTAGGAGCCGTCGATCCGTGTAGACGGTGTTGATTTGGGCCGTCGGATTGCACAACATAAGGATCGTTGGATCGACGCTGATCTGGATGTCGGATTGCACAACATAAGGACCGTTAGATCCTCTTCCACGCCTGTAATCTCCACCGTCCGTTCGGAATGTACGGGTACTATCCGATCCTTGTCTTTGATCTTGACTGTTGGATCGGTAAAACCTAGGGTTTTCATTGGGGTCTTCTTCTTCCTCTGCCATTCGAGCTCCTCCCGAATGCGACCCAGAGCCACCTGCTCGCTGTGGTGCGCGAAATCCACCGTGAGAGCGGCTCGAGTTCCTTGTCGGCATTGCAAGCACGACGCTCTCTCCTCCCTTCTCTTGTCCGGTGGTCGCGAGGCGTTGGTTTTCTTCTTGGAAAGCAAGCTAAAATATGCGGCCGAGTGGCGGCACCGGCTCCATGGTGAGGATCTGTGAGCGGAAAGGTACGTAGCTTTCATTTAGGGCTAATAGGAAACGGGTCACCTTCTCGCGTTCTTTGATTTCTCTGTATTGTTTGAGTGTTGACTCCGGTCCTTCAAGTTGCTCCTTGGCCGCCTCGAGCTCGTTCCAGAGTGCTGAGAGCTGGTTGAAACAGGCGGTAACTGAGAGGTTCCCCTGTTTCAACTCGGCAAGGGCTTGTGTGAGCAAAAATACTTTGACCCTGTCGAGCTTCCCGTACATTTCCGTGATACTGTTCCACATTAGTTGTGCATCTTCAGTCGGAGGAAGCCCAGTTGCAACCTCCGACGTCACACAATTTCCAATCCATGTACGCACTAATTGATTGCATTTGTGCCAATGGCGCTGTAGGCGTTCATCGGTCGGGAAAGGGATGGATCCGTCAAGGAATCCATCCTTATCCTTGGTAACGAGGGCCAGCCGGAAGTCCCTCGCCCACGTTGAATAATGGTCTGGTCCGGCGAGTTGAAGGGTGATCAGTCGCAACTCCGGGCCGTTAGCTGGTGACGTATATAGCGCTTCGTCGGGTTCTGGATGACCAGCGATGGACGGAAAGGCCAGCGGCGCATACCCTGGTGGGAAACTCGGGTAATGATTCATTCCTAACCCACCCGGGTTCAATTCGGGTTTATGGCCCGAAGTTGGGTCTGGGTTGACCCACTGTTGATTTTGCCCGGTGGCCCATGGCCCTTGAACCGGAACCCATGGTACATACGGCCATGAAGCTGGAGGAGGAAATTGTCCTGTGATTGAAACAAAAGCAGATGGATGTTGAGCAAGTTGCTCAACCTGTTTCGAGATTTGGTCGGACGATTCTTCTATTGTGGGTAAGGCTGGATCTTGAATTTCTGGATTGCTGGGGTTCTGCATATTTAATGAAAGGCTGAATTCCTCTTTTCAATGTACTGATTTTGTTATGTAGGTAGTGATTTGCAGCAACAAAAAGCAGAAAACAATTGGAGGCAATTTGAAAATTTGGTGCGGAAGGTAGGTTAGAAACGAAGCTCTGATATCATGACAGGAAACGTGAAAATTGGAGAGAAACTTTTGTATTCTGTCTTTCTCCAATTACAATGTACAAGTATAGGACTATATTTGTAGTACAGTAAATGAATCAGAAAATGTTTACACAATATTAATTTTACTAAAGTAAATCATATTTACGATTATCTATGATTTGTTGAATCAAATCTTCAGGCTAAATCAATTCTTTCTCCAACATTCTCGACCCATCCTCTTTCGCATTAGATTTACATATTTGTCACACGTCCTTGATAATTGCTTAAAAGTGGGATGAACCTTGATAATGATGAATAAGTCTAGAAGAAAAGGGAGTTCGTGGAGACTTGGAGGGACAATAATAACTCCAATGATAAGGTGAACGATTGAGTAACTTATTGATCGCTAATGTGTTTAGGATGACCAATGGATAGCGATTTGTAAGTAAATTACTAGCGGGCGCCTTGAATAGAATCATTGGATTGCTGATAAAGGCAACTCCCTATATTCCTTTGACCAAATTTGTAGGTCAAAAGGAATAATAGCTAGTTTCAGAATTTAGAATTCTGAAATCTTGCCTATTTTTATCCACTCAATTAGAGGAATAGATAATTGCCAAGTATAGCTTACTCTGTTAGGGAAAGTCTCACTGTTACCAGGAAAATATAATTGCATGGGCAATCAAATCTCCGGTAATCATGTCTATCATTTCCAATAAGATTCTCCAACAGTTAAATTAGAGATTGAAGATTATATAAGAGGCTCCATACATGATGAAGGAAGTATGAAAAATGAGGAAAGCTACAAACGCTGATATTGTCACATTTTTTTTTTTCACTCAAAAATCGAGATTCTACTTTTGAGAGTTATTGTTATTGTCATTTGTGGTTTGAGGACTTACAAGTATATTAACAGTACTTGTTGATTGATAGTGGGATATTTCATTTTAGGATAAAAGCAATACTTGATTCATTGTAACTATTTACGGGATCCTTAGTGGATTTCAGCTTATTAGTAGTTCTTAGTGTGGTGAGTGGACGTAAACTTGATTTAAGTTGAACCACTATAAAATTTGCGTGCATCATCTGTTAAAATATTTAATATATTTTATTATTCTAAATATGATTCCAATATTATATTCCTAATAAACTCCCAATAAAGTCCCTATATTAATTCCAATTATTGCCCAATTTATTACCCACGTGTATTAAGTGATATTTGTCCGTTATTACATTACCATAATGGTCTTGATGGGAGATACCGGTAACGTAACCAACGGAATAAAAAGGTCGGTTGTCTGGTTCAAACTCTCCCTAATGATATAGAAAAACACACCATCAAGTTTTGGAAGGGGATTGACCAAAAGTAGAACAGGACGTGCGTTTTTCAATTTTGCAGATCGCTCGTCTTTGTGTGGATCCATCAAAGATTTTGAGGTTTCCCACTTCTAGATTTCATCAATGGGTGGAGGTATGTTGGTATTTATGTTTCCGCTATTCGATCCCGAATTCTGTATGAATTTACCTGTGATGAATAAATCGGGATCTCCAAGTTTGTTTATATGCAATCTCTAACAGTTGGTATCAGAGCTATTTATTTGCAATCTCTGCCTTGGTGAAACCTTTTGGAATTTATTTTATTGAATTATATGTGGATAAATTTCGGATTTGTATATGGCTTGGATCGGAATTGAGAATTCCGACCAAATTTGGGCTACCCACCATGTGAAAATGGATCCGAATGATCACACCGCCATTAGGAAGAGAAACCCCTAAATTTTTCGACATATTACCGATCGTCGAAGGTTAATCGAGCGGTGAAATTTTGGTGGTTAGGGTTTATAGGGCAGATTATTTTTTGGCTTAATTCTGCTCCATACATGGTCGTTTTTTTTGCCGGATCTTGAATCTATTCGTTTGTCCCGACGTTCTCTTCGAAACCCATCAACCAATTTGGTCGGACATGGGCTGTGGGAGGAGACCCAGACGGCGGAACAGAGGCGGTCGCGGCGGAAGAAGCGGCGGAAGAGAGCCTGAAAGAAGACCTCAGGCGCGTGCGTCGCACACGCCCGAGAGCAGCAGCAGGCGCGTGCAACGCACGCGCGCGAAGGGCTGCGGCGCGGGCGCGTGCAGCGCACGCGAGGGGCTGCAGCGGGCGTGTGTGACGCATGCGCCCGAGAGGCTGAAGCGGGCGCGTGCAACGGAAACGCACGCGTGCCTATGGTTTTTCATTTTTGCCCCTCCGCCTTTAGGAAAATTGCGATTCTGCCCTTGCGCGCGCAAAATTCTCAATTTTGCCCCTCTGCCTTTATGAAAATTACGATTCTGCCCTTGCCTACGCAAAATTCCGATTTTGCCCCATGGGGTGTGTAAACTTACGATTTTGCCCTTTTGGGCGTGAAATTCCTGTTTTACCCCTTAAAAGTAAAATTCCAATTCTGGTCTTACGTGTAAAATTCCAGTTTTACTCCTTTTGCACATGATTTTACTGTTCTACCCTAAAGTGCAATTTATGAATAAAACTAAATGTCTAGTGATCCGTATATATTTAATTAATTAAGGATTAGCCACAAGCATCTTTGATTATATTAAATAATATACATTAAGAGCCTTTGGATCACATATAGTTAAATACAATAATTGTAATTATTCACATTAATATTATGAATTTTATCCCACATGAATTTTCAATATATTAATGTGATTAATTAGGATGAAATATTATTTTATCTTTCTTAATTTACCCACAGGGATTAAGGAAGGGAATATAATTTGATAGTTTCATCATGAAGTAATTATGAATCAATTTAAATTGGAAACTTAACCCACAGGTAGTTTTTGATGTTATGTGATTCATATTTTTAAAACATGTTTTACATTGGTAAAATATGATTTAAGTTTATTTGCCTCAAATGTATTGATACATAAGTTTCCTTTGATTATAATGCAGTTTTACCACCTACGATTAGTTCTGGTATAATTGTTCCCGAGCTTAATGGGAATAATTTTAAAGAATGGAGAGAATTAGTTCTTCTCCAATTGGGGTGCATGGATCTTGATTATGCTCTTAGGTCGACGAACCACCCGAACCTACCGAGAGTAGTACTCATGCTGAGCATACTCATTATGCTCAATGGGAGCGGTCCAACCGTCTCGGTGTGATGTACATAAAGACAAAGCTCTCTCGCTAGCATTCGTGGTTTAGTCATTCAAAGATAACAATGCCAAGGAATTGCTGAAGGCCATTGATGCACAATTTGAGTCTTCAGAAGGCGCATGCCATGACCCTAATTATGAAGTTCTCATCATTGAAGCTTACCAGTGTAAGAGGTGTGCGTGAGCACATCATGAAGATGAGGGACATTGCAGCTCAGCTAAAGAATCTTGAGGTTGGGATATCAGAATCCTTTCTTGTATACTATATCCTAAATACTCTCCCACAAGAGTATGCTCCCTTCAAGATCTCTTACAACACACATAACACTAAATGGTCAATTAATGAACTCATGACCATGTGTGTTCAAGAGGAAGAGAGGCTACTAATGGAGAAAGGAGAAAGTGCTCATATGGCAACACGGGATAAGTATAAAGGGCAAGGCAAGCAAAAGGGGAAGGGTAAGATGGCTCTACCTCCCTAAGCTGGCATTAAGAAGGAATCCAAGTGTTTCTTCTGTAAAAAGAAGGGGCACATGAAGAAGGATTGCGCCAAATTTAAGGCGTGGCTCCAAAAGAAAGGTAACCAACTCACATGTGTATGTTATGAAACTAAAATGGTTGATGTGAGTCATAACACTTGGTGGATTGATTCTGGTTCTACAATCCACATTTCGAATTCCTTGCAGGGTTTTCAGAACTAGCGGAAACTAGTGGGAAGTGAACAAGGCATCTATTCAGGAAACAAGATGCGCTCGTGTGTGGAAGCTATTGGGACATGCAAATTAGTTCTCAGTAGTGGTTTTGTTTTAATTTTGGAAAAGACCTTTTATATTCCTAGTTTTTCTAGGAATTTAATTTCAGTTTCAAGACTTGTACCTTTGGGATACTCCTTTGAATTTTCAGATTTAACATTTAATTTATCGTATAAATCTGAAATTGTTGGGAGTGGTATTTTGTCTGACGGTCTCTTTCGAATTAATTTACAATACAATACCATTAATAATGCGATGCACGTTCATGATAATGCTGGGATAAAACGATGTGTTGTGAATGAGAATTCCTCTATGTTGTGGCACCGGAGGTTGGGACATATCTCCATGGAAAGAATTAAGAGATTAGTAAATGATGGAGTACTTAATACTCTAGATTTTACTGATTATGACACTTGTGTGGACTGTATAAAGGGAAAACAGACCAACAAGTCAAAGAATGGTGCTAAGAGGAGTACAAAAATATTAGAAATCATACATACAGATATTTGTAGTCTAGATATGGACTCAAATGGTCAGAGATACTTCATTTCTTTCATAGACGATTATTCACGATTCATGTATCTCTACTTGCTTCGTAATAAGCACGAAGCACTGGATGCCTTTAAGGTATTTAAAACCGAAGTAGAGAAACAATGCGACAAGCAAATTAAGATCGTGAGATCGGATAGAGGTGGAGAATACTATGGTAGATACACTTTGAAGATGGACAAGCACTGGTCCATTTGCGGAGTTTCTTGAAGAGCATGGGATTATTGCCCAATACACTATGCCCGGGTTCACCGGACCAAAATGGTGTTGCGAAAGAAGAAACCGAACATTATTGGACATGGTGCGGAGTATGCTTAGCAACTCCAAACTTCCTAAGTTTTTGTGGACCGAGGCTCTTAAAACGGCTGTGTACATATTAAACCGAGTTCCAACCAAGGTTGTTCCAAGGACGCCTTTTGAATTATTCAAAGGTTGGAAACCGAGTTTGCGACATGTACGTGTTTGGGGATGCCCATCCGAGGTAAGAGTCTACAATCCACAGGAAAGAAGTTAGATCCAAGGACTATAAGTGGGTATTTCGTTGGATATGCCGAAAAGTCCAAAGGATATAGATTTTATTGTCCATCTCACACCACTAGGTTTGTGGAATCAAGAAATGCTAAATTTCTTGAAAATGATTTGATTAGTGGGAGCGATCAATTCAAGGACTTTGTCCCCGAAGAAGATCATTCAGATACTCAACCTTCCACCTCAGATACTGGATTGGTTGTTGCTTACAGCGCCCCTTCAGTTCAATCGGTCGTTGAGCAACCAATCATTGAAGATCCACAACCAGCTGATATTGATCCAGTAGACCAAACTATTCAGCAATTACCAGATACTGTTGAACTTCCAGTAAAACAGCATACTCCTCAGGAGAATGTTGATGTGACATTAAGAAGGTCTACTAGAATGAAGAAATCAGCGATTCATAATGACTACATTGTGTATCTACAAGAATCGACTATAATGTTGGAGCTGAAAGTGATCCTGAGTCGTTTTCACAAGCCATGAGTTGTGATAAATCTAATTTATGGTACAATGCCATGAAGGAAGAGATGAATTCTATGGCATCAAACGAAGTCTGGGATTTAGTTGAGTTGCCTGATGGTGCAAAGGCCATTGGTTGTAAATGGGTCTTTAAAACTAAGAAGGATTCATCAGGCAATATAGAGAGATATAAAGCTAGACTCGTTGCCAATGGATTTACTCAAAGGGAGGGAATCGATTACACGGAGACGTTTTCTCCTGTATCCAAGAAAGATTCTCTTCGTACTATTTTGGCATTGGTTGCTCATTTTGATATGGAGTTACATCAAATGGATGTGAAAACGGCGTTCCTCAATGGAAAATTAGAAGAAGTGGTTTACATGAAACAACCATAAGGATTCTTCTTCTAATGCTAGTGAGCATTTGGTATGCAAGCTTAAAATGTCTCTATATGGCTTGAAACAAGCATCCCGCCAATGGTACTTAAGATTCCATGAGATCATCTCTTCATTCGGTTTTAAAGAGAATATCATGGATCAATGTATATACCAAAAGGTCAGTGGGAGCAAAATTTGTTTCCTTGTGCTATATGTAGATGATATTTTACTTGCAACCAATGACAAGGGGTTGTTATATGAAGTGAAACAATCTTTCTCTAAGAGTTTTGATATGAAAGATATGAGTGAAGCATCTTATGTCATTGGCATTAAGATCCATAGAGATAGACCTCGAGGTATATTAGGACTATCTCAAGAAACCTATATCAATAAGGTCTTAGAGAGGTTTCGAATGAAAGATTGTTCACCAAGTATAGCACCCATAGTGAAGGGTGATGATATGAAAGATATGAGTGAAGCATCTTATGTCATTGGCATTAAGATCCATAGAGATAGACCTCGAGGTATATTAGGACTATCTCAAGAAACCTATATCAATAAGGTCTTAGAGAGGTTTCGAATGAAAGATTGTTCACCAAGTATAGCACCCATAGTGAAGGGTGATAGGTTTAATTTAAACCAATGCCCGAAGAATGATTTTGAAAGGGAACAAATGAAGAACATCCCATATGCTTCCGCTGTTGGGAGCTTGATGTATGCTCAGGTTTGCACTCGACCTGACATAGCTTTTTGTGGGAATGTTGGGAAGATACCAAAGTAATCCGGTATGGACCACTGGAGAGCTGCAAAGAAGGTGATGAGGTATCTTCAAGGAACAAAGGGACACATGCTTATGTATAGACGGACGGAGAACTTGGAGGTGGTTGCTTACTCGGACTCGGACTTTGCTGGCTGCATTGATTCCGTAAATCAACATCGGGATATATTTTTATGTTTGGCGGAGTGTATCCCGGAGGAGTGCAAAACAAACCTTGGTTGCCACTTCCACTATGGAGGCAGAGTTCGTTTCTGTTTTGAGGCCACCTCACATGGTGTGTGGTTGAAAGGTTTCATATCGGGGCTTAGAGTTATGGATTCCATTGCTAGGCCATTAAGAATATTTTGTGACAATTCAGCTGCAGTTTTTATGGCTAAGAACCACAAAAGTGGTAGTCGAAGCAAGCACATCGACATCAAGTATTTAGCCATCAGAGAACGTGTTAAAGAGAAGAAAGTGGTCATAGAACACATAAGCACTAGATTGATGATAGCTGATTCTTTAACTAAAGGCATGCCGCTAATGAGTTATAAGGATCATGTTTCTAGAATGGGCATTGGTCCAATCATGTAAATTTTTCTTTATATGGAAGAATTTATGAGACTTTTATTCATTTATAATGTTTTTCTCAATACAGTTGTATACATTCAGTTATTATGAGAAAAATAATTGCGTTTGACCTGGAGTAAACATAAGATTTATTCATTAAGTTATTTGATCACATATGGACTGATGAAATACATTGTGATACACGGAAGACAATACTCGCTCTAAGAGGACTCATCGCCGTGATTCATGTGTTTTATTTCAGTATGAAGTTTTGTGGGTTTGGGTTAATAATTCATTTGAAGGAATATTGGGATCAAGTGGGAGAATGTTAAAATATTTAATATATTTTATTATTCTAAATATGATTCCAATATTATATTCCCAATAAACTCCCAATAAAGTCCCTATATTAATTCCAATTATTGCCCAATTTATTACCCACGTGTATTAAGTGATATTTGTCCGTTATTACATTACCATAATGGTCTTGATGGGAGATACCGGTAACGTAACCAACGGAATAAAAGGTCAGGTCGCCCTAGTTCAAACTCTCCCTAACGATACGAAAAACACACCATCAAGTTTTGGAAGGGGATTGACCAAGTAGAACAGGACGTGCATTTTTCAATTTTGCAGATCGCTCGTGCTTTGTGTGGATCTATCAAAGATTTTGAGGTTTCCACTTCTAGATTTCATCAATGGGTGGAGGTATGTTGGTATTTATGTTTCCGCTATTCGATCCCGAATTCTGTATGAATTTACCTGTGATGAATAAATCGGGATCTCCAAGTTTGTTTATATGCAATCTCTAACATCATCTTCTATGTCTTGACTTATTTTAATATTTATATGATGAAGCATCTTGCATCGACGAACTTTCATCTGTCAATAACTTGAGTTATTCCGCAAAAAATTGGTAAGTTATGTGAATCAATCTATATATCCTCTTTAGATTGTGTTATTGCTAGTCTTAACAGCCACTGGCTTAGGGTAACTGCCGAGCTAGATAAATGTATCTGATAGTTCTACGTTAAATCTTCCGCTCATTGAATTAAGGAGCAAGATGTGAAATAGAGTAGCCATGTAATCGGATTTGAAAAATGGTGTAATGGATGGATAATATAATTCAGGTAAAGGCAAAACATATCATTAAACAGCAATATCTGCGACATGTCTCACCAACAGCCAACTATCTAGACAGAAATTTTTTTGCTCGAGTCAAAAGAAGAAGAAAAGGATTACTGCTTCCAAAGCTACTTACGACATCATATGAAATAAGAGTTCCACAATTTGGTGGGGACAGCATCATAACAGAACAGAGCCGACCGTGTTACCCTCAAGACTCTCTGCCTCAATCGACAAAACCTTTATTAAGCTTGATTCTGCAGATTCACGATACTGCCTGCGTGCATCGGTCAGTTCTGCTGCTTTCACTGTCCATTCCTCCAAGGATGCCTGACAGTTTTCGATTTGACCATCCAACTCTTTCAACTTTTCTTCCTGAACTTTGTCTGCTTGGACAGCAAAGCGAGCTCGCAAGATTTTGTCCAGATGACCCAAGAAAAACCGGGTTTCGAACCCAGCGTGCTTGGCCATTATAACATGGTTCCACCAATTATAGAACAAGGTCTCGAAGAAGGGATGGTCAACTTTTGTGCTGGACATGCTCCTTATTGCCCCACACAGCATAGTGAAGATCAGGTTCTTTGAATATGAACTCAACCGAGACTCCGTGCTTATATCTCCTTGCTTCTCCAGCAAATTTTTTAGGACTGGGGCTAGGCTCTGGACGACCATGAATCCCTCAACTTCAACAAGCACCTCGTTTTCGAAAAATGTCATCGAGAAATGTGAGTTCTCTGTCTCGGCTCTAGCATGTTCCTGAACTGGGAGAAAGCTTGATGCGAAAATGGGGAAGCTTTTGGAATGCTGCCCTTACCTTTCAGCGGCTTCCAGAAGGATTTAAGTCCTAACCCACACATTTCCTTGGTCAAGATATGA
Source organism: Eucalyptus decipiens (assembly GCA_014182575.1). Lineage (NCBI taxonomy): Eukaryota > Viridiplantae > Streptophyta > Magnoliopsida > Myrtales > Myrtaceae > Eucalyptus > Eucalyptus decipiens. Next base: position 6,060,009 of record CM024613.1, on the reverse strand, counting down.
AAAGCATCTGGGAATTTCATTTGCTCCTCTTCAAGGAAAACATCTAGTAAATTCTCCAATGTGGGTACATCTTTAGTGCCCATTTCCCTTCTAACATCAGTTGAACCATGAGGTTCGATCTCGGTTATCTCCTGGTCTTCACTCATTATTTTCCCAGAAATTCGTGTGCCAAGAGTTCTTAACTCTACATCTTTCTGCTCACCCTTCAATAAACGTGTGACCTGACAAGCAAACACAATTAAAGGGAACACGAGTTAAGCATATTATGGCATCAAAAAGAAGCAAAAATAAACGAACAACATGTGAAGAGGAAGACTGTTTACTTCCAAACAGGTCCACTGGTTTATTCTAATTTATAACTTGGATCTGATGGGGATATTTCCATCGTTTCTTTCTCCTTATGGTCGTGTGCTTCAGTTTCTCACAGTTTTCCAACCATACCGTGATTCATTGTGATATTTTTATCTTGTGCTTGACATTTACTCTTAAATTGGATTATGTAGATTTAATTCAGAACGAAAATTGCATAAAACATCTGATTCAGGGCTTCTGGCTTAAATGGAACCTTCTCCAGCAAGTTACACAAATCTTGAGCTATAAAAGGGACTAGAAATACCTCAGATTTCATGCAATCAAAATGAGCAACATATGGGCATTGTGCTTGTGTACATCTGTAGACGCTCTCTTCTGGATTCCTTTTTCTCTCACAAGCATCACAATAGTATATGCCCGACTCATCTTCATGAAGCTCATCCTCAAGTTGGATGTCATGTTTGTGGTCCTCAGATTTGATTGTGCAAGGTAATGGACCACATACAAGATGTCGATTGTAATTACAACGAACACAGCGAACGACTTCTTTGATTTCCATTTCCCGACATGGGACTATTTCTTGTCTGCAGGCATTGCACTTTACTTTGGCATATAAACTGTCAAAGAAACAAAGGTAGTGCTCATGAGCATCAAATTGTATTTTGGGCTTTCGATTTGCACAGCCAACATGGAGGCTGAAGGGGCATAAATGGCAATCATAAGTGAAGCCAGAACTTTCTTTGAGACAGGCTTCACACGTGAATCTGTCTTTGTTGCGCAGCTCTAACCGGTGGTTAGGATGAAAAGGATGAGGGATTGGGGCCAGTTCTGTGCAGGATGCATGGACAAAGAACTCACATAGACTGCACTCATACGTTGCATCGACGCAATGGTTCTCACATACAGAGCACCAGCGAGCTGTAGCATCTTCATTGATTTGACGTAGCTGTAAAGGGTGCCCATGCCCGGTAAAATGTTTTGTCTGAGTACCTTCAGGAATGATAGAGGGCATTAAAGCGCATGCTACGTCCAACTTGAACGGACAGATTTCACAGCGGAATAAAAACCCCTGGCATTCTTTGTGACAGGCCCAGCACTTTACCTTTCCTAGCCCGGGCTCCAGGGTGGGTCGAACTTCCAAGTTGAGTTGACCTGCGCATTTTTTATGAAAGAAGTGACGATCGATCTTCTGTGGTAATTCAGCGCATGACTTATGAAGCCACACCCCGCACTTCTTGCAACCATATATTAGGCTCGAGTCCAAGCGCTGTTTACTGCAAGCTAAACACTTAGTGTTCCACTCCTCATCGGTGATTTTTAGGGGATGCCCATGACTGAAGTGTGGAATATAGCAAGCCGGATGGCGAGTTACTTTTTCGGCCTCCACAGTGCACACAACATCCATATGGAACTTGCATTCCCTGCAAGAGAAGGTAAAGCCACAGCACTTTTTTTCGCAGGCTCTACAGTAAACCCCCAAATGGCTATTCTGGAGGGTGAGCTTGTGGAGCGGATGGAAGAAGTGTTCGTACTCTGGGTAACTCAGAGCACGCTTCATGGAGATAAAACTTACACGTTTCACATGCATATGTTAGACCGGAGCACTGTTTCTTGCATCCGCTGCAAAAAACTCTATCCTCTTCGCTCTTCTCGCTACCTGTCAACACATGTTCATGACAGAAATGTTCCTTTTTTATGTCTTCGACTTTTTTCCTCGTACGTGTCACTCTTCCTTCTCCAGGTCTCATGGAGGTCATCTGAGCACATTTAACGTCCAGGGCAAAGTCACATTGCTCGCAGAGGTCATCTGAGCCTTCAATTCTGTTACCACAGAGAGCACAGTTGTGGTACTTTGCAACCTGAAGTTTCAGGGGATGCTGTTCGTGATAGAAGTGTTCCCGCTCCAACGGTAATTCTGCACATGACTCGTGGAGAAAATACTTGCACTGCTCACAACCGTAGACTGGACCTAAGCACCTCTCAATGCTCTCATCACATGCTCTGCATTTAAAACTATCATCTTCGTCATCCCTCAAGCGAAGAGTCAAAGGGTGCCTGTGACCAAAATGGTCTGTCTGCTTCTGACCCCTAGTTTCACTGGAAGGCAGTTGTTGTGCACAGATCACATCTAGGTGAAACTGACATTCATTACACTGGTACACAAAGCCATGAAAGATTTCTCCGCAGAAATCACATGATAATCCTGCATCATCATCTACGGTTGGGCAGAGCTTTAGGGTATGCGAGTGTACTGGGTGGCAGAGCTCTTGCTGCAACTCCGCACATGACTTGTGGAGAGAAAATTGACATGAGTCACAGGAATATGCATTGTTCAAGCAGCGTTTTTCGCAAGCTCTGCACCAAACTTCTTTATCCTCATCAATCACCTCCATCAATATTAAGGGATCGCCATGGCTGAAGTGCTGAATTTGCTTCTTGACATTGGAACCATAGGTGGACTTCTGAGCACATTCAATATCGAGATTGAAGTCGCACTTCTCACATCGAAAGGTGAAGCCGCGGAATCTCTTCATACAGGCATCACAGTAGATGCTGCCATAGTTTACAGTATCACAGAGGGTTAAACTGTGAGGATGTAAATCGTGTTTGAGCTCTCTCGAAAGCTCAGCACACGATTTATGGAGAAAAATTTACATTCTTTGCAACAGTAAGATTCATTGGAGCAGTGCTTTCGCATGCAGCGCAGTTAACTTCTTTATGCTCGCTGATCTCACATATTGTCAGCAGGTGTCGGTGGCTGAAATGTGCAATAGTCTCCATGTTCAATTCAGGTGAAACACTGACTTGATCTCCGGGGTGACACTCAAAAGATTTGTAGAACTTTCATCAGTGTTTTAGATTGTCATTACTCCTCTCATCCATCCAGCATTCTGAATCACGAAAAGCAATTCTATCAAGAAAATGTACAATAGAACAACCGGTTGTTTAACATGATCCATCAAACTATTACTGTTTTCCACATATCAAATTAAGATGTCGATAACTTGACTGCACAATTCCACTTCACCCTGCTTGTGTGGACATATGAATGTTTGCCATGTACTATTTTCACGTGACAAATTACAGGACCATTCCTACATCTGAGTTAGGTATGATGCTGGCAATATGCACAAGGTTGAGAAACTCACAAGATGAGACGCAGGAAACCATTGCTCTTAGTGGGGAAGACAGAGAGAGAGAGAGAGAGAGAGAGAGAGAGAGAGAGAGGCAACTTCAGATTGATGAAGCTCAATCTTAAGGAAGAGCCACGACAAGAGCAACACATCTTATCCCCAATTCAAACACACCACGCAGATCTACCAACAACTACGTAGACTCAACAAAGATTGAGGCTAAGTTGGAAGAAAACCAGTACTACCATCTTCAAAATTTATACATCAAGAGCAATGGATGTGACTCAATCACAATTATAAGATAACTCACCTGTGGCTCTACTCCTACTGAACATCCAGTACCACATGAAAGAAGCTCCAATGTTGCGAAAAGAAAACCCTTTCCAAGGCAGTATATCAAAGCCCAAACGTACATTGACTGGCTCGAAGTCTCAGCTTCTCAGCTCAACTAATGAACATGAGACACCGCGTTTAGATAATTTGACGTGATTTAGAGCAACATTTGTCTGATACGCCGAGTATACATCAAAATGCGCAACTGAAGTAAGAGAAAATTGAAAACCAGCCGATTTCTCAATAGGCCTTTTCTCAGCTTAGTATGATGAACACAAGCGTGCGTGATGATAACTAAAAATGGAAGGACAAAGGAGATGATTTTAGAGCTCTCTCTCTCTCTCTCTCTCTCTCTCTCTCTCTCTCTCCCCCAACGGATACGAACTTGCTATTAATAACTTCTCTAACTCGTATTTTCTACTCATTCTATCGAACTCGCTAGAATTTTTTTCTGGGAAAAAAATTTCAGGTCCCTCAGTGTAGTAGAAATCAACTAGATTGCACCAACTTAAAAAAAGTTGTAGATGATTAAAGAAGCATAATCCAAGAAAACATCAAAATCAAGAGCATAAAAAAAGAACAAAATATTTACCTATTGATGCCTCAAAGGTGCTTGTCCACTCGAGTCATCGGGAATCATAAATAGCCAGAAATGAAGTCGACAGTGAAAAAGAAAAACTTTGGTTCGATTCGTATTCTGATGCGAGTGCACGGTGGGTGGATGCGTTTTAATTGATAATGATGGGATCTATGATAGATTACAATCACCACCGAGGTTTATAGAATGTGCCACTGGCCAAGTATAAAGATTGGGATTGATCGATTCTCCCACATCATATTCTCTGTGATGGTTAAGGTCACACCTTTTCTTTTGTAATTTTCATTGCGGACATAAATGATAATCTTTGCTTCCTAGGCCCTATTTATGGCCAGAAATAAATTATTCTATATCTATTCATTGAATAAATTTCGAAGCAAAAATATTCTTTTAAAAACGACACAAAAATTCTATTTTAGGAATAGAAATTTGTTTGATAGACCTTCTTAAATATCTCACTCCCAAGTGGTTGGCGGGCGTGACGGGCATTGGTGAATAGCGGAGAGGGCGAGTGATAAGAAGAGTTGTGACGACCTAGACCCGGGGCAGTATGGAGGGATGGATTGAGATTGCCTTGGCAGTACGTGGGTGAGGCTAAGGGCATGTCTCCCATCCCACATCGCTTAGGGGGGAGTCCTGGGGCTAGTTTATAAAGGCTTGGATCCCTTTAATTTGTATAACGCGTTTTAAAGCCGTGAAGACTCAGTGTCCAAAATAGACAATATTATACAGTAGGGCCCGGGTCATTACAAATGGTATCAGAGCTGACTCCCAATCGCGTGTGGGGGCCACAGTGAGGGCGTTGTGCCTTAAGGTGGGGAGAATGTGATGACCTAGACCCAGGACAGTACGGAGGGATGGACTAAAGGGGGGTAGAATGTGACGACCTAGACCCGGGGCAGTACGGAGGGATCCGAAGGGATAGACTGAGATCGCCTTGGTAGTACGCGGGTGAGGCTAAGGGCATGTCTCCTGTCCCACATCGCTTAGGGGGGAGTTTTGGGGCTAGTTTATGAAGGCTTGGATCCCTTTAATCTGTATAACGTGTTTTAAAGCCGTGAGGACTCAGTGTCCAAAGCGGACAATATTATACAATGGGGCACGGGTCGTTACAAGAGTTTTTATTTTTTCATTTGCATTCCAAATCTAGAAAAGTTCATTTTTGTTTCAAACTTATTTTAGGGCAAAAAATTTGTCCTGAAAATAGAAAAATAAAACTGTGTTATCAAACGGAATTTTGTTCCAAACTTGTTTTCGAGAACTAAAAAAATAAAAAAAACAGAGAAGTAAAATGGTTATAATTCGTGCCCTCATTCTCCTTCAATTTCAGTCAAATCCCGTGTTTGATATATTATCATTCTAAGGTTTTACTGACTGCTAAGTTTCAAGTAGAACATAAGGAAACGTGTTCAACAAATTTTACAAAAAGAAAATGATTCAATTTTCACAATGTTGATTAGTTGAGTCACAAGAAAGCTCAATGAGTTTCGTGTATTAAAAGATTGTGTTTTTCTATATTTGGAGAATAGAGTGTTCCGAAAAAAACCTCTAAAAATATGTGCTTTTTTTTTTTTGGTCAAGTAGAATCATGCAATTGATGAATTATTTTCACTTAAAGGACAAACTATGACAACCTGAATTTTCAGAATTTGTTTTCAATTAAATAAATCGGGCCTTTCGTTGACGCGTCGATAGTGCCATTCTATGAGCTGATCATAGAATTTATTTTCACTTAAGAGTGTTTGTTTAAATGTCATTTATAACATATTTAAATTTGAGGATTTTCTAAACTCGTTTGGTTAGGTTTCTGGAATTAATCCTAGAGACGCGCGAGTAGACTCGGTTTCTACCGGTGAGGCCCGGTTATGGTCTCGTGGTTGTTCTTGGTGTCTTGCTTGCTGGGAAATGTATATGTTGTGATTTGGTTGATTTTTGGCATGCTAGGAACTTATGCGTGGTATTATGTGAATGGTTGTTCTATGGTGATTATCTATTATTATTGCAAAAGATGGCCTTATGGGCAATTAATTAGGAAAGCAATGAGGTGTCGGGTTTGGACACCAAACTTATTTGCTCAATAAAACAATGAAGTTCTAAATTAGGTACGTACAAAGTTTGACGGATTAATTTTGAATATGAGAGCACCTATGAATTTCTTTCCAAAAGTTTTAAAGAAAAAAAAGGGGATTACTCAAGTTTAGTTCCAAAAAAGGGGTGGTTGGAAAAGAAAATAGAAAATAAATGAGATGTTGGGTTTGGACGCCAAATTTTATTTGCTCAATAAAATAAGGATGTTTTATAGTAAAAGTGTGCAAATTTTGACAGATTAATTTTGAGTACGTGACCTTGTAAGAATTTATTTCGGAATGTTTTGAACAAAAAAAAGGGTTGCAAGGTTTATTATTTAAAAAGGGATTTTAGTGTTCTTGGCTGATTAGGAAGATAACAATGGACTTGAGTGATGGTATGCTCGTGTGATCATCTAAATACCATGATGTGTATGAATATGCGGGGTAATGAACCCATCTTGATGCGTATGAATATGCGGATGATGGATGATTAAGTTCGGATGCCCCCACGTCGACGGAATACCAAGTTGCGGTTGAGGTCGGACCGATGCTCCTTATTGGAATGCTATCATGCTGTGTATGAATACGCGAGATAATGCCATGCCCAACTGGGCGGGACAATGTCCGGTTACGCCGGATGACCACTGACTTTTGAGTTGGCCGTGGTCGTTGGATTGTAATAATCGGAACACGCGTGTATGGTTGTGCTATTGCGCTTGATTATGAGACAAAATTGTGTGGTATGATATGAGACGTGTCATAACGGTTTTATATTATAATTGAGACCCATGTGAATGTTTGAGGGATAAAAATTATGTGTTCCGGTTATTCACTACGCTTGTGATATTTATAATGGCATATGTGATGCACTATTATGCAAGGATGCGTCAAGTGTCACGCCCCGATTCTCCGAGCACGTGCTCATTCTTTTTTGGTCGATTAATAGTGACGTCCTAGAACGCATTGCCGATCCATTCATTTAATATACGAATGCGGAAGTATATAAATAATCCACAGACAATAAAATAATGGGATAGGAAAGTAAGGCTAATTTTTCCAAAGTACCATTTTATAAACATAGGTTTATACACAAAGGTTTACAAGCTCCTAACAAAAGAAAATTGTCCTACGACTAGCTAGTTGAACAAGATCACTGATTCTTTGGGCTTCACCTTTTAAACTCCGAGGCTTACGGTCCATCACCCACACCATCTAAGGACTTGAAAATAGTTATTCAATAACCAGTGAGACAACGTCTCAGGAAGTTCTACCTCCTAAGATCTGATTAGGAAGCCAATACACTCTAGAGCTACCTAAGCACAACAAGAGTCAAAGGACTTACCTTGGCCTCAGTTCCTTCCTGCAAGTCAGTATATATCAGATATACAAGAATCACACCAATTCACCGCATCAGATCAAATCATTGATCAATCGACCTAGTCGATTACATGTCAAGCAGACCATTTCTCGGTCATCTCAATTAATACTATTTATAAGTTCGATCATACCTAGGACTGCTTATTATAAGCCGATAATAGATAGTATAACTCGCTAGAAGTTGCCTCAAATACTAAGATAATATACTCTATATATATATGCTTGCCAAGAGCTACCTCAATTTCTAATATAGTATATTATGCTGAGAATTATAAATACTCACCAAAAGCTGCCAAATCCATTGATCCGCTATTCTATATATGCTCACCAGAAGCTGCCAGCCATACTTTCATAGTATGCTGATGAATGTATATATGCTTGCTAGAGTCCGTCAGCCATACTTTCATAGCATGCTGATAATTGATTATTTAATTACTTCACCATTTTTATCATTCATGATAAAAATACACGTGCGTGAGTACATAGTCAGCCTTAGCCAAAATATAAGATTTTTATATTTGAACCTTCCACTATTTTCAGCAATCCCAAAATGGATTTTTAGCGCTGTAGACTGACGCCTGGTAATTTTTCATTTAATTACCAATTTTATCAAATTTCTGAAATAAAATACCCACAACCACTAAATTTACTCAATCTGCACAATCAGAAACTCAATTAAATAAACAGAGAGTACCACTGAAATCAGTACGAGATTCCGATCGTCGGTTATCCCAGCTTAATTTTAGAAAAATAAATAATTATGGAAAATACTAAATAAATGCAATAAATCCAATTTAGGCCCGTAATGCCTAATTGGAAGTCGAGTCGAGTCCGGAAAATTACCGAGACTCATTCAATAAATACTAGGACTTATTCCCTTGTTAACTACACTAACCATTTACCTAACATGCCTCAATAAGTCTCTAATATAATTACTATTATCTAATCTATCAACATAATTGCACTTAATCAAATCTAATCAACCTCTAAGCATCATTAGCATACTAATAAGGGATTAGTGAGCAAAACTCACTTGATTAACGAGCGGGTCGGATCAAACTGACGGGAACGTCGCGGGGGGACAATTCTTCTCAAAGCGGGCCTAGGTTTTGAGGCCCGGAAGCACCTCAAAACGGGCCTAATAGCCGCTGTGAAACCCACAAAACTTCTGTTCCGTTCTTGCTGAAACAGAGAGGAAACAAGCTCGGTTAGGCAAAGTAAGACCGATGGAAGGCTTGGCAAGGTAACCGGCGGCCGAACAGGGGTCCACGGTGGCCAAATGGCCTCCGGCTTGGCTCGAGCAGCACCTGAGATGGCAGAACAAGTTGCTGGAATGGCGAGGGACGTCGGGTTAAGCGGTGGTGCGGCGGGCGTGTGGTGGTGCTCGTGCGGGGAGGAAACAGCGACGGCGGCGTGCGGCTTGCTATTCGGCGGTGATGCGGCTGCTTTGGCTTCTCTCCTGCACCTCTGGTCTTCACACAGCAGCTTGGGTGGGAGAGAGAGATGGCTTGGATGGCAATGAGGGAGAGAGAGGGAAGAGATGGGGTTGGAGGGGCCTACCAAGCTTATTTTCCACAAGCTTGTCCCCTTTGAGCTTGTCCACCAAGCTAGGATCCCTTGGCCCTCAATGAGCCACCAAGACACTTCACTTTACAACCTTGAAGTGGTCCAAAATGGTGGTGAATGGGGGAGTTACTAATTTGCAACAATTCTCTCTTAATTGGACTTGGTTTTCCCTTCAATTCAATCCCATTTGGCCCTTACAAATTTAATTGACACATCAATGCTCCAATTGATATTTTTCCTCACCTATGGATCCATCTTGCATCCCAATTTCTCGACCAAAAACGATCCTAGCCTTTTTCTGAACAAAAACGGTCTTATGCCGACTTTTTCCCAAAAAGTCTCGGGTTGCAGAAAAATCTTTTGAGACTGAGTCAACATTCCTAGAATTTATTGTGATAATATAGAATCTTCAATTTCTGAAATTGGATTCAAATTCGCGGTTAATTTCACTCAGGTGTGTTTTTAGCGTGACCTAGGTTACTGGGTAATTTTCAGAAATTTTTAGTGCAAATGACTAGTGGTCGATTTTCTTTGAGCCACAATGAACCCATTCGACAGAAATCTCAATATTTCAATTACAAGTATAGGGTACCCAAAACGATAGAAAATTAGTCTGATATCGATTGACGAGAATTTTGCAATCAAGTGGAATCACTTACACTCTGATCACACATCTCAGTCCAATCGACCTATCCCTGATCTCTGATCGACTTTGACAATGCTGTAATGATCCTTGCAAACTAGCACGGTTGAGCAGTTGACTTCTGGTTGAATCCTCAAGTCTATTTGCCTTAAAAAATCCTTAATGACTTCATCAGATAGTCTAGTTATCTCATGAGTGGTCATCTCAGAGAAAAACACTATAGTCTCGTTGATGAAATGCCCGACTTATCCAATCTAAATCAGAATCTGAAATTTAGGATGTCACACCGAGGCGAGGTGAGTTTTGTATGGTGCGTGTTTATGTCCACCTTCGAGGTGAATTTGCATCCTAATCGGGGTTTAGGGTTTTGACTCATTGAGATTTATCTCACCCCATCGCGGTTAAACTTTTTCAGGGCTGTAGTGTGGAGATCTGCTGAGTGTTGATTTGGTAGGCGCATGATGTGACACCTTTTAGCTGGCCCTGCCGTTAGTGAAGTAGGTTGACCCTAATCCTTGAAGGTTTTGAGAGGGTCAATAGGAAGTGGCCGAGAAAAGGCTTGCAAGTATTAAACTTCCTAGGATTAACAGTTGATAAATGAATGTGTTTTCGGCAATGTTTATCGGGTTTTACTATTCCTATGTTGTTTGTTGGCCGGGTGTTTATTTAATTCGCTTTTGTATGTGCTTAATTGAAGGATAAAAAGAATGGGTCGACGACGCGTTCTGAGACGTCGCATTTTTAATCGACCGCCGAGAGATGTGCGTGTACTGGGGTTTGGGGTGTGACATCCCCTACTTCGATGTGAAATTTGAATCATTCTTACCTTTTCATTATTCTAGAAGCTTATCAGGAGCTGGTTGGACCAGATTGCTACACAATCTATCTTGAACCAGATTTTAATGCCCCAAGTTTCAACAGTACAAATAAAAGCACCCATAATTAAAATGCCTATACAATTGAATCAGCATAATCCGTGCACTGAAGAACTTCTCGCCCTTACAAAACAGGGAGCATCGAATTCTCCTGTTCATGACAAGGCCGTTTCTTACCCATGTCACCACCGTGCTGAACCAGCCGACCTAGTACGTTTCCTACCTTCCTCAAGGAGGCAACATTGCAGAACACAACAGCAAGAGATAGACAATGAATTGTACGAGGAAGTCTACATCGACTTGCAGGTAAAAAAATGAGATTGATTGGCATTTGAGAGAGAGAGAGAGAGAGAGAGAGAGAGAGAGAGAGAGAAATAGAGAGGAATAAAAACCGATCCTGACGCAATAACGGGAAATTAAGGCAGAATTTATCCATCGTGTCTTTCATATCACAGTAATTACACTATAATGTACATACCAGAACCACTGAGCTCTACGTACCTCACATTATGAAATCTACGCAATGCTTTCTACAGAAGCCATACTGCTACTGTAGCAGCCATGGTTGTCAAAGTCATGCACAATATACGGTCTCCAGCGTATGAAAAGACTCCAAACGGGTGGATCTGCAAGAACACTTCAGAATGCAAAGAAAATTTTACTCCTCATCTGGGCGAAGTTTTAAGGTTTGCTCACAGTTCCCATTTCCAAGCTGATGCGTTGTTTAAATATGCTTCCATTAGGTTTTCATCCACCGGAAGCTCTCCCATTTCCCGCTTTACCGTCATGTTTTTTTTCTCCAATTTCATTTCCAGTTCCTTCAACTTCTTCTTATTTACCTTGATCTCCTCAGAAAGATCCATGATCTTTTTTTCTCTTTTGGCTACGGAGTTGTTCCTATCCTGGAGATTGTAATGAGCACGCATGACCACTTTCAACCGATCAATGGCGAACTGGATCTTGAACTTTGAGAGATGTACGAAAATAATGTACTTCCACCAGTTGTATAGCGAACTCTCTGAGACATTGGCTATTTTGGTAGTGGCCATGCTGTGTATGGTGCCGCACAACATGATGAAGACCATGTTCTTCGCCTTTGAACTTATCGTGGCTTCTGCGCTTACATCTCCATAATTTGCGAACACCTCTTTTAGGACAGGTGCCAGCTTCTGGGTCACCTTGTACTCTACCATCTCAACAATCCTGTCATTTTCAGATGCCACCGCAAGCGAAGTAGAGTGTTCGACGCCAAGTTGAAGATTATTCCTGAACTCCAGGAATGCCTCGTCCAGAAAGGGTGAATTTGAATTGCTAAAGCTACCCTCGACATTCTTTCGCCAGGCTAGTACTTTAATAATTTCTGCCACTCTTTTTTTGCAGACATCCTCCAATTCCAATTTTTCTCTATCTTTGAAAGATTTAACGAAATCTCCGAATGTTTCAACATGCTCTTTCTCCTCCTCAGTATCTAAGTTTACTTCTTTCTCACCATCTTGTGCTTCTGTAGATATGATCTTCAACTTCATTCCTCCACGCTTCGCCTTCAGTGAAAAACATTACACAACTAATTGCCCAAAATAGGTCGGTGACAGAGAATGCATTAAAGGACTTCCAAAACAAAAAATAAAATAATAAAAAAATGGATCGCCCTTCTTGAAACAAATATTGATCCAATGACTGTTAATAGAGGTAGGAAAAAGTTCTTTATCGAAGACATGTCAATTTAAAATTCAAAGGATCCTATGCCTATCTAGTCCCACGTTTAAAGATTCAGATGACTATTGTAAATACAAACCTCATACAAACTTGCAAAGCTAAAACCATCTCAATCACAGATTTAACAAGTTCAACAGGGAACGTGTGAGACAAAAGTAGCAAATCTGATGAGGTCATGAAGGAAGAGAAAGTACATAGTTTAACGGTGAAACTGATTGCAGGCGGTGTTACCAATTTCAGTGTCTTTTCCCCCCTTCAAATCAATTCAAGTGCCCTTCATTTTCATGAGATGATGTGACATAATATGACGATGCTTACGACTCCATGTATCTTGTTTGAGAGCCGACGCAGCAGGCAATTGGATAATCCCACAGGTCATAAAAAAAAAAAAAATGGAAGAACAAGATAGCTTGCTACCGTATAAGAATAAATCAGGAAAGCTAGAGCAAATACAACAGAGTAATCTGATTAGCATTCCGGTACCTGTGAGAATAAGCATTTTACATGAGCAATGTACTTGCAATTGTCGCAATGGAAAACCGGAATCGTTGCTTCTATTTCCTGATCACACGCTTGACAGTATTCAACTAAGTCGTTGTCATTGTCATCCTCCTCCTCCTCTTGCTTCATCGGAGCCCTGAGCTTGAGCCATTCCCGGTGGCAGGATGGGTGCTGGAACAGGCACGACGAGCTCCCACACAGCAAGTGCAGGGCAAAATGGCAGTCCTCCTTCAGGCAGCACATGACGGAAGATTGGCAAGGCTGGCGGCAAGTGTCGCACAGACGAGGCTCAACCTTCTCCCTGCCTACCTACTCCGATGCAGGACCGCATCAACCGCTAATAGCAATTGAATCCATAAGGCAAAGCAAATGGACGGTGGATTTGGGGCTTCGTTTTACCTGGTCGAAGAAACGGACGACGTGGCAGTGATCGTGGAGGACGATTGGGGGGGAGGGCAAGGCGCAGTGGACGCCGATGGTGAAGCAGCAGGCTGGGTCGAGGCAGAGGAAGCGGAAGCCGTGATGCTGGCGGAGGCAGGCGTCACAGGTGAAAGGGGCGGGCTCAGAGATGAGGCTGAGGGGGTGGGGAGGGTGGCAGGGGTGCGAGACCTTTTCAGGGAGCTCGAGGCAGGCGTAGTCAATGAAGAAGTTGCACTCCTCACAGCCGTAGGTGATGCCGGTGCAGCTGGCGCCGCAGGCTGTGCACCGGGAATGCTTGTAGTCGCCCTTGGCGCAAATCACCAACGCATGCTTCGGGTGGCTGAGGTGTTTGTACCCCATGGCTGACGGGGGCGGCAGCGGGGACTGGTTAGCGTGCCTGTATAGGTGATGATCACTGTCACTTTCCCATGAACGAGCACCGACGACGGTGAAGGAGGAGGAGAGGATCCTGAAGATGGCTTTTGTGTTTGAAACTGAGTCAGAGCGAGTTTCTCCGGCTCACCTGATGATTATGACTCCATCTGCTCGAATAGCTTGAGAGGCGCCAATACTCAGCTTAACAGGCACGCCGGCCCCTCTTCTTCTATACTTCGTCTGACAAAAACCAATGAAAAATTACAAATAAGAACATGACATGTTTTTATTTTCGCAAATAAGAGATTGAAGTAAATCTTATTTTAAATAATAGTTTAAAGTAGACTCGTTAAGTGGCGATATCAATTTCAAAGGAGAGTCAGATTTCATCAGCTAATTAAGGGTATTTTTGTCCTTTATTTTTTATTTTTTATTCTTTCCTTTTTCTATTTTTTCTTTTTCCATAGAAAGACAAACTCAAAAAAGAAAAAGAAGGCTAAAAAAAAAAAATGAAAAAAAGGAAAACGAAAACACACAAAAAAAAAAAGAAGAAACTCAGCCCTCCGCTTGTGGCTGCCAGCCCATCGCTGAGGCCTAAGGACCTTTGCTGACCAGAGGCAAGGACCCAAGGAGAGGGCTTGCAGGCCCTTGTCAAGGTGTTGGCGACTTACATTATCACCGAATCACACATTATCATGACTAATGAGCAAATGCTGAGATCTCTATTTGTAGCTATGGCTTTTTCTTTTGGTGGCATGTGCTTAGGTATGGCGTTCCTAACACTATCGTTATATGGAGACAACGAAAACATGTTAAACAAACTCAAATATGACACTTATGAGAGCAAACCTTTTAGTAAGTGCAGGATGTTGGAGCTTCTAATGAAAATATATTGAACGGGCACAAATCTGACACCATAGCTACTGTGAACACTATTGAATTTGGAAGTTGAGTACTTATTGATTAAAACTTCTAAGTCTAAAACTGGATCAAGAAAGAAAACTCCCAGATTAAAAACCAGGAGAGTGGGGCTCCTTGATCTAGATCTAGTTTGGAAGAGTATGGCGAAAACAAGAGAAAAATAAAAGAAAAATCAACTAAAGAGGAAGGGGAAGGAGAGATTTGGGTCTAATCCCTCTTCTCCATTGAAGAAGCGAAGAAAGGCTGAAATTCAGAAAGGGAGAGAGATATACAGGGGATTGCAAATTCATTTATGTCATGTGGTTATACTGCCTAATTTTAAAGAGGTTTGTGTCTATTTCTTTTGTAGACATTAAATATTAAAAAATATTGTAGAAGTTCGACTAGATTTGGGAGCGTCCTGATTTGAGCATTTACGAGCTCGAGTTTGACTCAACAAGATGCTCGAGCAAGCTCGAGTTCAATTTGAAATCAATTCAATCTCAAAAAATAAGTGAGTTGAGTGTGAGCTACTCACAAATTGACTTGGTTTCATCCCTACATAAGTGATCGTAAATTTACAGAAGGCAGAGGACTAAATATTCTAGTTGAAGAAAGAGGTTCCAAAAAGTATATATATATGGAATTATTCAATTTCGATGCATACATAGAACTAATTAATCATTTTCCAATCTCATAATTAATGAATTTGATTGTAAGCGACAGCAACTGCTCAACACAAAAACCATCCTTAGCCACCACCAGCTTCATTACTTGGTCGTGATGGCATGACAGTAATCGTTGTAACTCATTAGTCCCGGCCGGTCATGGGGTATGCGCACTTCAACCACCAGAAGCACGCACTGGTGTTTACACTAAAAACTAGCTGATTATTTAGAAACGACACGAAGTCGGTTTGGTCAAAGAGTTATTACAGCTATCGATGTACAAAGGTGCATGGACGACGAACATCTTGTTCTCTACAAGCCGGCAATGTGCCACTGAATCCAAGAATTAGGATGCTGGCTCTGGGATTTGCATAAGCCGAGCATATAATGTTTTCAACTGATAGGCTCCTGATTGGTTTGGTAATTGTTCATGGACATGATTCCCGAAACACTCCCTATCTTTCATAAGTGTGTTGCTGAGTTTTTGCCTTCAAAAATTTGAGGATGTTTGTTCACAAGTAGCCCAATATCAATAACAATTTTGGGGTTCAATATATGTTCATCGGTGAGATTCATGGTGCATATCGGGACGGTAGATTCAGACGAAGCTCAGGATCTGAAAGGCCCAAATAAGAAAGTAAGTGGACTAGGAACGGACGTTGTCCGCACAACAACCTCGATCGCGGGCTTTGGTAACAGGTCAAGCAATTTCTTCTTTATTTTCCAATATAGAATGACTGTGTTAAGAATGCGATCATCTTTGGTTAATCTGAATAATACATTTCCCGTGAGCACATACACAATGTAGAAGCGACTTTAAATAAACAATTGATGTGATCGCATACTCGGTCCATGCAAGAGGTGTTTCAGAGTGAGTCATAGACTCATCAGCTGCCTATTTGGCGGTCGGAAGCTTTTGAAAGCTATGAATGCTGCAAACTTTTGTGTAAGTGCGGGGACTGTGTTGATGAAAAAGAAAGAAAACACTGGAGCTAGAATGTAAAAAGGGAATATAGGAATTGATCTCATTATGGGGAAATTGGTAAGGAAGGGAAGCCCATGCCACTTATTGGACTAAACGTTTAATGAGATTATGCTTACAAACCAAGCTCACATCACTATCATTCTTTCACTCATGATGCATCACATTGTGGTTAGCCACATGCTGATCTTGGTAGCTTACAGATACCCGTCGGCTAATAATGGCATCCAGAATGTCTTCTTGATATGGAATAATAATGGCCTAAGCTATTTTTAGCCAGTCTGTCAATTATTCAGGTTTCCCCCTTTTTATCTTCAAGAAATTACTTCTTTTTTTTTCTAAAGAGACGAAAGATTAAAAAGATTATCTTGAAACATCTAATTTGTTATTTTTGACCTATCTATCAAGTTTTTCAAGTTTTTCATTTTTTATCTTCGAGAAAATGCTTCATCTTGTTGAAAGAAACTAAAAATTAAAAGGATTCTCTTAAAACATCTAATTCGTCATTTTGTAATGATCTATCAAGTTATTCAACTATTTCAATTTTTATCTCCAAGAAGATGCTTCGTTTTATCGGAAGAGACTAAAGACTAAAAGATTCTCTTGAAGCACCCGATGCTCCTTTTAAATGGAAGATGACGAATTATTCGGTAGAAAATGTGGATATTGCCTATGAAGTGTGATTGTTAAGGAAATTTAAAACTACAAATGCAAATCCACATTCACCGTAACGAGAATTTCTAATTTCAGCAAAACATACTATTCGAGAAATAAATTCAGCTTTAATCAAACTAAGTAATCACAAGTTACTTCAGGAATTTAACTATGTGATCTTTGCATGACTGATCAATGTCAACACCCACTTAGTCATTCCCCAAATTAAGAAAAACGGGCAACCATGATTTTTCAAGATATCTGCATCCTTTTCACTGAGGTACAATAAAGTCAAGTCATCCGGCTCAAATGGGTTCATTGTCCTTTCACTTGGGTTCAATTTCTGCGGCCTACTATAGCACTAGATATTGGATTCTGATGCATATCGTGCATCGCATGTCTAGATGATTAGGGTTCAAGCCACCGATCCCACTAATGGTGATTCTTTCCCAATCTACTACCTGTCCATACAACGGTCTTTGTCACTTGCCCTAGATTTTTCCTAAAGGTGAACGATGCCATTCTTTTCTACTTTAAAATGGAATTTGAATTGTCCTAGAATAGAATAAAGTTAATAAATAAATTATGCCTTTTGATAAAGAGTGATTTGATTGGGAAAATGCCTTGTTCTTTTAAAATCTCTATGTTTAATGGTTCTTTTATGCACAAAAGGTTTAGAAGTCATCCATCTTGTAAAGGGTCACTGTATAGTGTACCTTTCAAATGGGGCATTTCTATGATCCCATGTCCACTTGGCCGGAATTTTATATAAAATCTCATCTTTTTGTCCTATGTCACATTAATGGATTACTAATGATGAAAAAAGTACGCGTACAGTTATGCTTGCACAAAACGCGGGCGAAGTAATTAGTGTATAGTAACTTTACAAAGTTTCGAGTTACTTTTACAACTATCGCATGTACCTAGTGACTCTTAAATGTGGTTAGTATTTTTTTCCACGAGGAAAAGTAGATTGCAATATATTAAAATAGTAAGTTTTCCACATTTTTAAGTAGTATTTTTATGACAAAACTTTTACTTCTATCCTTTCATTCTTAAATAATTTTGTTGACTTTAGTAGCTTGTTAAGGTGAAGAGCAAACTCTGGAAATGGTCAGTAGCTTTTCTTTGCTATAAGTTAGAATAAACCAACTATTTTAGGTCCATTTATTTCGCTAAAAATATACCATTCGTTGGAAAATATTTTCTAAGAAAATGACTTCATTTTTCGGTACTTGCTGAAATCTGAAAAAGACTTGGAAAGCATTTTCTATTGTTTGGTAAGGAAAATGTGATAAGGGCAATTATGAAAAGTTTGTATTTCTTAAATTTTTTTGATTTTTTTAATATTTTGTTTTCCTTTCTCTTCTTTTTGCTTCTTCCCTGGCCGATCACCAATGATTAGCCACAAGCGAGCTTGAGCCTTGCCACATGCCAGCTTACTACCGAAGAAGAATCAACTTAACCCAAGGGGTGAGTCGCCCTAATTACAAAGAAAGGCTAATCATACTACTAAACAAGAATCAACTCAATCCACCCCCTAGTTG
This sequence comes from Eucalyptus decipiens, assembly GCA_014182575.1. Lineage (NCBI taxonomy): Eukaryota > Viridiplantae > Streptophyta > Magnoliopsida > Myrtales > Myrtaceae > Eucalyptus > Eucalyptus decipiens. Next base: position 6,041,339 of record CM024613.1, on the reverse strand, counting down.
CCTTAATCACACGTCTCAAACTTGTCGGCCTCAAGTGAGCTTGACCTCTGGCGAGCTTGATCTTGTTGGCTGCCGCCGTAGCCAGTGACCGGTCAAGGAAGAAGCAAAAAGAAAAAGAAAAGAAAAGAAAAGAAAAGGATACATAAAAAGAATAAATCATAAAAAAAATTGAATTTTAAAAATATTTTTGTAAAAACAAATGTTTCATTAAGGATTTGTTTACGGCCTTTGTGGACTCGGGCCTAAGGGTTGAGACTAGACCTCAAGCGTTGGGGAACAGAGCACGGCCTTTATGGACCTGAGCTTGGATGCTGGAGCATTGAGTAAGGGCACCAAGATTCGGGGATAGCCTCAATAGACATGAGTGTGGGCGCCGGGGGCCAAGCCTAAGCACTAGGGTCTTGGGCTTGGTCTCAGGGCCTGGCTATTGGAGAGCTGAATATCGGGATTCAAGAACTAGTGTTGGGTTCTTGGGCTTGGTCTCGAGCTTTGGCTGCTAGAGACTTGGTCTTGAATGTTGGGATCCAAGCGTTGTGACCTAGTCATATTTTGAAAAAAAAAAAAAAAAAAAATTGTTTGTTATCTCAAAGAGGAAATTATTAGCTTTGGCAGAAAAATATTTTCCGTTAATTCATTTTTCTAAGTGAATCAAATGTCGACCAAATGTCAAAAAATGAGGAAAATGTTTTCTGCGAAACAAATAGACCCAAGTTCTAAGTGTTGAGTAATTTCTTAACATCGAAAGTAGTTTTTCATTTAATCAATTCCTAGTAAGTTTCTCCTAAAAGTTAGTCATTTGTCTTGAAATTTGCTTTGGATTCTTGACTTAAGTTTATTTGGCCAGTCGTGCGGTTCTTCTTCTTTCTTTAGAAATGGCCCAACTATAGTTTCCCAGTCAATTTGTCATCCAAGAAAAGTAACATTCAATGAATGCCTGTGAGTCTGTGAACTGACTAGAACAATTATTACCATTGCTCCTTTTTCTAAAGGAATGGATTATCGGAAGTTACTAAACAACAAGAATAATTTCAGTATTAAGATTATGCTGGATTGATGAACCAAGATATATTACTTTTCTGGTGAATATCATCAGGTGGTTCTGTTCTGTGTCTCTGTCCGCTTATATTGTTATGTTATATTGAACCTTAATTTGTATCCATCAGCAGAGCATGATCGAATTTACCAAGCAAAATGAGTATAACAATTCTTGCCAATCTAATATCATCCTCTATTAGATCATTGTTAAAAATTTACAAGATACTCATACTATCATCAGGAATAAGAGTTCTTCACATAACTATCACTATCATTCTTGAACAAGATTTAGACATGAAAATGGAAATCATAGTATCAATTGCAGAAGCAGAGAGAACACGAAATTTAAAAAAGAAAAGAAAAGAAAAAAAAGTAGAAACTCTTGCCCATTTTCTATGTTAATTGACTAGGACTCTTGAGGATGAATCTCACCATGCTCAACCACCTCCTTGGCTTTGCGCTTCTCATAGAAAATCTCCCCCATAACTTTTGCAGCCAGTGGCAGACCAGCACTCTTCTTTGTGACTGCTGGTTTCAACTTCCTGATTTCGTCATCATTCAATTTTTCCCCATCTTTCTCGACCTCATCCCTGAATATACACCAGCAGCTCTCAGGCTCTGTGAGTGGCTGCAGGCGGATCACATTGTCTTCCCCATCCATGGAGTTGGTCACTTTCTCTGCCCTGCTTGTGATAACGACTGAACCACCATTACCTTTGGGCAACCCATCCGGCCCATCCCAGACGTCGTGCCATGGGTTAGTGTCCCGCACGTCATCGAGCACTATCAAATGCCTTTTGCCCAGTAGTTGCAGGTGGAGAGCGTAGAGTAGGCCGCGGAAGCCATGGCTGTCAATCGAGCTGATTATGTCCGTTTCAACTCCTAGACGGGTCAGTAACTTCTTGGCGATAGCCTCCCTTGTGTTCTCGGCCTCGTTAGGTTGTGGGGATAACGATACCCAGATTCTTGGAAGGAAGTGTGACTTCACTTCCTGTTTGTTGTATACCAATTGGGCTAGTGTTGTTTTTCTGACACCGCTCGTGCCAATGATTGCTATTGCTTGGTCGGATGGTTTTCCTGGTCGGAGAAGCTTGGTCTCCAAATTCACCACTTCATTGTCAAACCCGTGGACTCTTGACGGATCGACCCATGTGGAGCTTCCTCGAGAAGCTTCTAGATTCTGTGGCAGAACACAGAAGGTCTCTTGCGAACTTGCTATGGATCGGTCGACCTGGTGAAGTTACTGTTTGATCTTGTCCAAGGTTCTACTGATTTGAAAATTTTGAGGGACTTAGAACTGTTGGAAGAGAGAGGTTTTTCTTCCTTGCTAGCACTTGGCACACTTCCAAGACATTATTGAGGCAGTAGAGCTGCTCTTTGATTGAACTCCTTGTAGGGGAATCAGACGCTTTGATTTTGTTGAGTAGAGACTCCAGTTCTGCGAAATGGCGATAGAATCGAACTCTTGGGCTGTAACATCTCGAGCCCCACTGTGTAATATTTTCCACTTTGGGTTACTCGCCTTGGCGCGGACGAACCGCCATCCCAGCCACGGTCTTTTCCCTCACGGCTTTAAAACGCGTTACATAGGTTAAAGGGACCAAGCCTTATAAGCTAACCAAGATCTTCCTCCCTAGGCGATGTAGGACAAGAGAGGAGGCTATCACATTCTTCATCTCTTAACAGAAGAGGGTTCTCTCTATGGCCCCACGGGTGTATCCATCTCTTAACAAAAGAGGGTTCTCTATGTGGCCCTACGGGTGTCAGAACAGCATTCTTGTTGTGGCCCCACACGCTGTCGAGAGTCGGCTCTGATACCACTTGTAACAAGTCGGGGCCCCACGGGTGTCAGAACAGCATTCTTGCTGTGGCCCCACACGCTATCGGGAGTCGGCTCTGATACCACTTATAAAATCTCGAGCCCCACTGTGTAATATTGTCCGCTTTGGGTCACCCACCTTGGCGCGGACGAACCGCCATCCCAGCCACAGTCTTTTCCCTCACGTCTTTAAAATGCGTTATACAGGTTAGAGGGACCCAAACCTTATAAGCTAACTAAGACCTCCATCCCTAGGCGATGTGGGACAAGAGAGGAGGCTTATAAGCTAACCAAGACCTCCCTCCCTCCCTCACGGCTTTAAAATGCGTTATACAGGTTAGAGGGACCCAAACCTTATAAACTAACCAGGACCTCCCTCCCTAGGCGATGTGGGACAAGAGAGGAGGCTTATAAGCTAACCAAGACCTCCCTCCCTAAGCAATGTGTGACAAGAGAGAAGGCTATCACACTCTCCACCTCTTAACAGAACAGCGTCCTCACTGTGGCTCCACGGGCGTCAGAATAGCACTCTTGTTGTGGCCCCACACATGGTTGGAAGTCGGTTCTGATACCACTTGTAACATCCGGGCCCCAGTGTGTAATATTATCCGCTTTGGGTCACCTGCCCTAGCGTGGACGAACCGCCATCCCAGCCACGGTCTTTTCTCTCACGGCTTTAAAACGCGTTACACAGATTAGAAGGACCCAAGTCTTATAAGCTAACCAAGACCTCATTCCCTAGGCGATGTGGGACAAGAGAAGGGGCTATCACACTCTCCACCTTTTAATAGAAAAGCGTCCTTACTGTGGCCCCACGGGCATCAAAACAACATTCTTGCTGTGGCCTTACACGCGGTCGGGAGTCGGCTTTGGTACCACTTGTAACATTCCGGGCCCCACTATGTAATATTGTCCGCTTTGAGTCACCCGCCCTGGTGCGGACGAACTGCCATCCCAACCACGGTATTTTCCCTCACGGCTTTAAAACGCATTACACAGATTAGAGGGACCAAAGCTTTATAAGCTAACCAAGACCTCCCTCCCTAAGCGATGTGGGACAAGAGAGGAGGCTATCACACTCTCCACCTCTTAACAGGGGCCCCACTGTGTAAAATTTTCCGCTTTGGGTCACCCGCCCCGGTGCACGGATGAACCGCCATCCCAACCACGGTTTTTTCCCTCATAGCTTTAAAACGCGTTACATAGATTAGAGGGACCTAAGTTTTATAAGCTAACCAAGACCTCCCTCCCTAGGCGATGTGGGACAAGAGAGGAGGCTATCACACTCTCCATCTCTTAATAGAACATCGTCCTCGTTGTGGCCCCACGAGCGTCAGAATAGCATTCTTGCTGTGGCCCCACACGCTATCAGGAGTCGGCTCTCATACCACTTGTAACATCCTGGTCCCACTGTGTAATATTGTCTGCTTTGGGTCACCCGCCCTGGCGCGAACGAACTGACATCCCGCGTTACACAGATTAGAGGGACCCAAGCCTTATAAGCTAACCAAGACCTCTCTCCCTAGGCGATGTGGGACAAGAGAGGAGGCTATCACACTACTTGTAACATCCCGGGCCCCACTGTGTAATATTGTCCGCTTTGGGTCACCCGCCCTGGCGCGGACGAACCGCCATCCCAGCCACGGTCTTTTCCCTCATAGCTTTAAAACGCGTTACACAGGTTAGAGGGACCCAAACCTTATAAGTTAACCAGGACCTCCCTCCCTAGGCGATGTGGGACAAGAGAGGAGGCTGTCACACTCTTCACCTCTTAACAGAACAGCGTCCTCGCTGTGGCCCCACAAACGCCTCTTAATAGAAGAGCGAAGCATCTTCGCTGTGGCCCCACGGGCGTCAAAACATCATTCTTGCTATGGCCCCTCTCGCCTCTTAACAGAAGAGCGTCGGATGAACCGCCATCCCAGTCACGGGAAGCTGTGGGGCTCCACAGACGCCTCTCAACACAAGAGCGAAGCGTCTTCGCTGTGGCCAGCCACGGGAAGGGCGATGTGGGACAAGAGAGGAGGCTGTCACACTCTTCACCTCTTAACAGAACAGCGTCCTCGCTGTGGCCACACAGACGCCTCTTAATAGAAGAGCGAAGCATCTTCGCTGTGGCCCCACGGGCGTCAAAACAGCATTCTTACTATGGCCCCTCTCGCCTCTTAACAGAAGAGCGATGGATGAACCGCCATCCCAGCCACGGGAAGCTGTGGGGCCCCACAGACGCCTCTCTCCCGTGGGGCCCCATAGACGCCTCTTAACAGAAGAGCAAAGCGTCTTCGCTGTGGCCAGCCACATGAAGTTGTGGGCCCCACGGGCGTCAAAACAGCATTCTTGCTATGGCCCCTCCCCCGCCTCTTAACAGAAGGGGCCTCTTAACAGAAGAGCGTCGGATGAACCGCCATCTCACAGATTAGAGGGACTCAAGTCATATAAGCTAACCAAGACTTCCCTCCCTAGGCGATGTGGGACAAGAGAGGAGGGTATTACACAGACTAGAGGGACTCAAGCCTTATAAGCTAACCAAGACCTCCCTCCCTAGGCGATGTGGGACAAAAGAGGAGGCTGTCACATGGGCCGTTGTGCAACTTTGTTCTGAACTTCTCAGTAAGATATTTCTCAATGGTTTCTTCCATTTTGATTCTTTTAGTGGTGAGCCCTCTTCTCTCCAAAAAACTCAGTGATATGTTGCTGGAAATGGCAGCCTAAATGTAGGGTATGAATATTTCCCATGCTCCATGACCTTTGGAGGATCTCAGATGCGGAGGGTCACGAAATGGACCCCTCAAATTGACGAATAAACCGACGAAAAAAAAAATGACGAATAAACTCGTTCTCATTGTTTGAGACTTGAGTATATAATTAAAGCAGCCACTAACATCATGGTGGAACCATTATGAGGACTTGGCGTACGGAGACCGGGTGCCCATAAGCTGTATAGTTCTGGACGCCACATGACAAAAAGTCTTACGTGAAGTCTAACCTATCGGGCCCTGTTTGAGGACGAGTCTTTTACACGACACATTCAAGAAAGAAATTCTTCATTGCTGATTTTGTTCTCTATATTGCAGACCCACCACGGGGTTCAGTCCCGTGGGCGTGTGTATAGAGAGAGAGAGAGAGAGAGAGAGAGAGAGAGAGAGAGAGAGAGAGAGAGAGAGCTGAACCATGGCTATTACGCATACATCATCGACCATGTTAAGAAGATTTGGGATGCATGGAACCCGAGGGGAGCCATACTCCTTAGTCTCGGCTCCAGGTCTTTCGATCTTGTTTGCAACCTTCGGGAAACGAGCCTCCAAGGCCGTGGTCGTCATGCTAACTGGATCACCTACTTGCTTGCCGATTGGGCTGCTAGTTTTGCGGTCGGTCTCATCTCCAAAAGTCAAGGCGACCATATGGGCCCCGACCATTACGGGGACCTTCTCGCTTTCGGGCTCCATTTCTTCTTGCTCCACCTTGGTGGTCCGGACACCATAACCTCCTTCTCGCTTGAGGACAACGAGTTGTGGCTCGGGCACCTCCTCGGACTCATATTCCGGTGATTGCCGTGGTTTATGTGTTCTATCATCCTTTGCCTAACAAGTTATGGATGCCGATTGTCCCTGGTCTTCCTATCGGGAATCATCAAGTATGGCGAGAGGACTCGGGCGTTGTACCTTGCAAGCAGAAGCAGATTCAGTTATTCAATGTGTTGGGAATGACTAATCCCCGATAACGCGGATTCGACACCGAATCGAACCCCTAAACGCAAGCGGAAGACGAAGCCCGGGAAATCACACGCATCACCGATCCTAAAGCACACCACGGATTCGAGCGTACCTTTTAGCCACAGATTAAACACCGATGTTGATGGAGGAAGAGAAACCGAGCAATTCGATCCGAGGAAGCAAAAATCCTTCGAGCGATTCACTGTTCGTACTTTGAAGAATAACGGGAGAGAGAGAGAGTGCGTTGAGAGAAAGAACGTACGTCGTTTTCTATTTTAGCAAAACGGTATGTTTTCTCTCTCTCTCCTCCCTTTTATACCCCCTCCTTTCCACGGGCCCTATTCCCGTGGGTCGGGCTTCTTGGGCCCAACTTAGCCGGACGGGCCTTAAGCCCAATGACTAATAAATCCTTCATCTCCCACTCGCACATGGTGGTCCAAAACCAACATGGGCGGACAGGGCCTACTCAGCCCCATCAGAGAATAATCCATCATAGACTCTCTCTTAACATGGTGGGCTGAACATGATTCTCTTTACCTCTCTTCAACATTCATACTTGGTGAATAATCCGTGCGACAAAGCATACTTTGAGAGCTCGTTGCTATACATCGTTAGGAATATATAGCAGCTCAATAATGGGCGTCACACTCCGAGTAGATTTAGTATGCAGTACCCTAGATCGATCGATCACATTTATATCTCCTTTGATCTCTTTTAAACAATGATATATATATTGTATTCACAATTATAATTATCACAAAGATAGTTATAATTGGTCGACCAGTGAACACAAAAACTACAATGTGATTCTCCAAAATCGATCTTCCTCTTTCCTTCAAACTCTCAATTTCAGTTCAGCTTGCTTTTCTAGAAATGTCCCATTAGATCGAATCAAACACATGACCATTGGCAACATCCTAAGATAGCAAACACTAAATAGAAATCTTGAGAATAAGTAAGAGTCATGAGGGGACAAATAATTGAAGACTCATTTCCTCAAGAGTCTCACACGTCATAAAAGTTGAGATCAAACTTTTTGCCACTCTTATTGGTCGTCTCATGCATACGTAGTATGAAATACGTATTACGGTATTAACTCCTTTCCCATGGAGCGTATGTCTACATTGTTCAATACCGTACAGATGATAGTTCGGACATACCCAATGTCTAACTTGAGTTCACCTATCTACTCATTCACAAAATCCATCGAACTCACATCGGCATCTTAGACAGATAAAGTAAAATATGTGGGGTATTTTACTTTCGGACATCACAACTATTATGTCCTCATCTTAACACTTAGTTAAGGCGACATGCGTATTTTAAGCTTGAGCTCTCGATTATCACCTAGATAATAAGCTTAAATACAGTCTCATCCCTATTTATCACACAGTAAACAGAGGTGATTACCCGTGTGAGTGGGCTAATCTTATATCTGTCCGACATACTCCTCTTAACTTAAAGTAATGCACTAAGCATTAAGATGCATAAAGATCACATAAAGATTCATAGGCATTAATCAATGAAAATCAAAATTTCATAAATGTGAACTACTCGGGGAAATTACAATCCAAGTACATCGAGACTCTACGCAATCCTAGAGATTTTACATGACCACAAAACACATCTCTAGGTATTGGCTTTGTCATAGGATCTGCTACCATTCTATGCGTAGATATGTACTTTTGCAAGTTCACATCCTTTCGTGCAACCATATCTTTTACAAAGTTATACTTGGTATCTATATGTTTGGTCTTGCCATGATACTTTGGATCTTTGGTGTACGCTATAGCTGCTTGGCTATCACAAGTTAACCAATAATTGATTTGCAGCTTTCTCAATAACACCTAAATGATCCAAGAATCTCTTAAGCCAAACTCCTTCTTGTACCGCTGCGATAATGCCACGAACTCAGCTTCCATCGTGGATAAGGCTATACACGTTTGCTTCTTCTTGCTCCATGATATGGCGCCATTGCTCGTAAGAAAGCATATCCCGAGGTAGATTTTCTTTCATCCAAATCTCCTCCCCAATCAGCATCGAATAGCCTTCAAGTCGCGAGATCCTTTCCTTGGTAATTCAACTTGAAATCGCAGTTCCCTTCGATACCTCGGTATTCTCTTGACGGCTTTCCAATGTCTTGGACACGGATTGGATTGGTATCTACTCACCATTCCAACTGCAAAACATATGTCGGGTCTTGTACACATCATAGCGTACATCAAGCTCCCAACAGCACTTGCATAAGGAACATGCTTCATTTGTTCCTTTTCTTGTAGAGTCATTGGACACAGCCTATGGCTCAACCCTTCACCCTTTGCAATAGGAGTGTCTATGGGTTTACAATCATGCATACGGAACCGTTCAAGAACCTTATTTATATAGGTTTCTTGCGAAAGAGACAACGATCTCTTCGAACGATCTCTTGAAATCTTAACTCCAAGAATATATGCAGCCTCACCCATATCCTTCATCTCAAAGTTGGAAGACAACCAACTCTTGACGGTATTAACAAACTCCATATTGCTTCCGGCAATTAGTATATCATCAACATATAATGATATGATCACAAATTGATCCTTGGATCTCTTGATATACACGCAATGATCCTCATCAATCATCGCAAAATCATATGCCCTTATGGCATTATGAAAACGTATATACCATTGCCTCGATGATGCTTAAGGCCATATATCGACCTCAAAAGTCGACATACTTTTTCTTCTTGACCTTTCACTATGAAACCAGCGGGTTGTTCCATATATATTTCTTCCTCTAATTCTCCATTGAGGAAAGCGGTCTTTACATCCATTTGATGTAACTCAAGATCCAGACTAGCCACAATTGCGAGAATAATGCGAATCGAAGTAAATCTTACTACGGGAGAAAACGTATCTTCATAATCAATTCCTTCCCGTTGATTATACCCCTTCGCCACAAGGCGAGCCTTATGCCTTTCTATTGAGCCATCAGCCTTTCGCTTTATTTTGAGAACCCATTTGTTCCCAATAGCTATGCGTCCTTTAGGAAGATCAACCGGTTCCGAGACTTGGTTTGATTTCATTGACTCCATTTCCTCTTCCATTGCATTAATCCATTTTTTCTTTACTAGGGCAATTCAGAGCCTCATTAATATTTCTTGGCTCATCCTCATCTTGTGGAGCAACCATAAAAGTTTCCCCTTCAATGCCAAAACGTCGACGGGGAATACTTTGGCGACTTGTTCGCCGTATGGGAGATTGTACACTTTGCACATCAGTCCCATTCATGCTCCCAATTGGATTAGGTAATAATGATGCTGTCTCATCAAGTGGTTGTAATTGGGAATGAGTAGAATTCAATTCATCACTTCTCATATTACTCCCACTTGGACGAACTCCACTAAGGTCATTATCTTGATCCAAGGTTTCAAATAGGGAACAATCTTCCCCAATTTCGCCCTTCTTAGGAAATTCATCCTCTAAGAATGTGACATCCCGTGATTCAAACTCGGTTATACTCCCACTTTCCTGCTCACCTATGAACACATACCCTTTTGAGTGTTCAGTACCTTATGAAAATACTCTTCTTTCCTCTGGGACCTAATTTCCCAAACTTGTGAGAGGACTCATGTGTGTAGGCAGCACAACCCCATGGCTTAAGAAAGCTTAAGTCCGGTTTTCTACCTGTCCATAACTCATATGGAGTGGAAGTAACTGATTTGGAAGGCACACGGTTAAGTATATAGGCAGCAGTTAACAACGCATCACTCCAAAAGGTGATAGGTAAGTTAGCATGCGCCATCATGGACCTAACCATTTCCAGTAGGGTTCTGTTTCTTCTCTCTGCAACACCATTTTGTTGAGGAGTATACGGAATAGACAACTGTCTTTCTATTCCTTTTTCATCACATAATTTTCTGAACTCATCAGATAAATATTCTCGACCTCGATCGGATCTCAATGCTTTTATTTTCTTGTCTAATTGATTTTCTACCAAGGTCATAAACCTTTTGAAACAACTTATTGCTTCGGATTTGTGAGAAATCAAATAGACATATCCGAATCGAGTATAATCATCAATAAAGGTGATTAAATAAACAGCCCCATGCCTTCCTCTCACATTTATTGGACCACAGACATCAGTATGGATTAAATGCAGAGGAAATTCAGCTCTTTTCCCTTTCCCAAATGGTTTCCGTGTTGTTTTCCCTTCTAGGCAATGCTTACATATAGACAAATCGACTTTTTCAATGTTGCCCAACAAGCCCTCTTTGGCTAGTCTATTCATACGTTGTTGGCCAATGTGACCAAGCCTAGCATGCCACACATTTACATCATTATCATAGGTATTAGAAGACGTGATAAGGGAATAACAAACATTAGCATTAACATAATCAATATCTAATACAATGAAACCATCAAGAAAATAACCACAACCATAGTAATTTGTATTCAAAAACAAATTCACACCTCTATTAGAAGTTCACATTAAAACCTAGTCTAACCAACATTAATACGAGACACTAAATTCCGACGAATCTCCAGGAGCATACAAAGCACATCATGAAGGAACAAAGTGCGTCCACCACGCATGTTCGGTTGGCGGTGCCAATTCCTTTCACTTCAGCTCTGGAGTTGTTTCCCACATAGATCCACTTAGTTCCAGTTGGTACTCGTCGGAATTCCACGAAGGATCCTCTATCCTTCGCTACATGGTCCGTCGCTCCGAATCCACAGTCCACAAAGGATTAGACTCGAGTCAAGAACACAGAACTCGACACAAGAGTAAAGTTCTGAAAAGTACAAGGGTGCATACCTTCTTTGGCTCACGACAGTCGCGAGCATAGTGACCCTTCTTGTCACAGTTGTAGCATTTCACCCTTGCCAGCTTCTTCATGCGAGGACGCTTTCCTCGATCATGTTGGTTAAACTTGGGTTTCTTCCTTGAAGGACCAGCTTCTTCCTTGCCTTTCCCCTTGTCAAACCAGGTAGGGTGCTTGCGCTTGGAGCCCGAAGCTCCACTTGAGCTAGAACTAGCATGGTATAGTTCAGCATCCGGCTTAGACGCCAAGAGGCGGTCCTCTTCCAGCTCAAGATGACGCATTGCATCCTCGAAGGTTTTGATGGACTCATTATGGGTCGTGCACCTTCATATGCTCCCAACTCGAGGCAAGGAACGAATCACTTTGCTTGCACCTCTTGCTCATCTCGTGAGGACATGGCCAGCATCTTTCAGCTCGGTTATCATGTTTGACATCTTTCTAAGATGTTGCTTCATGGTCTCGACCATGAGGCTTCTTATAAGAGTCAAAACGATAGTGAGCTGCCTCGATCTAGTCACCGAAGTATGACCAAATCTTGCTGCCAATGCCTCCCACATTTCCTTAGCATTGTCGAAACGCCTAAACTCCCGCATGACATCATTTTCCATGCTGCTCGGCAACGTGATGCGGCGAGAGAGTTCTTTCGTTTCCAAGCGGCAAAAGCTTCTTTATCTCTTTTGTGCTGCGAGTATTTCCCTCTTCGGGTTCAACCATGGTTAGGTTAAGAGCTTCAAGTGCCTCTTGCTCTTCCAGCACATATTGATTTTTATGTGCCATATCTCATAGTTGTCACCATTGAGCTTTTCACCTTTGTTTAGCTCGGCAACTATGCTCTTTGTGGTGAAGCCATTGATCCGAACACATCGAGACAAATATGCACGAATTATTAATGCCTATCATTTATGCATCCCTATTTGCATAGACCCATCATATTAATGAATAATTTCAAGTAAGGTTTCGAGAATCAAAAGGTCACTACGTTTCCAATCATCCTCCAAAAATCCTAACTTAAAATTATCATTAATATAATTGTCATATACAAAATCAATTTTATGAAGCTACAAAAACTTCTAAAAACTACCCTGACTAATTACCCTGACAACCGGCGGTTAAACGAAAGCAACATATAATAGGCATCATATAAAAAAACAATAATGCTTTCAATTTATACAATCAACATATAGTTTGTTACAACAACAATCAGGTAGTCAATCATTACATAATGTGTCCACAAAGCACACTAAACAAACAGTCAATATAACTAACACCTAATCAGCACACGAACTGGGAAAGATCCTCTTTTGTTTAATATCTTGATCTTTTCCCTTGAAACAATACAATAATATTTATTGACAAAATCCATGACAATTTTCTTATAGGAAGCAGCTCCGTTGACATCCCATATGCAATTCAACACGTCTTGCCACTCAGGCGGAAGAGTGCTTATGAAAAATCGCACCATCTCTAAGCGTGACATGGGACGACCATTCCATATGACCTGTTGAATTTTCCCGTTGACTTCAAGGACGTGATCAATTAAGTCACCTCTCTCCCATCGATGATCAGTCAGCTCAGCTATCAACTTAGACAGCCTTTCCTTTTGTTCATCGGTAACTGCGCGAATAGGTGTGCGCAACCTCAGGGGAGGCATTGTTCCTGCAACAAATGCAGAACAAAAATAAGGGATTACTTCTAATCCACATATAGACTTAATTGAAAAAAGAAACACATTCTTTTCCTTTTTTTTTTTTTTTTTTTTTTTTTTTCCGGGTCAACGGTCAACGGTCCGTCAACGGTCAACGGTCGCCGGACCGGTCAGACCGGTCGGACCGGTCGAACCGGTCAGCTGGTCGAACCGCGTCGGTCGAACCGATGCATGTGCCTTGCGCGTGCCTCGATGACGTCACGCAGACGTCAGCGGCACGTGCCGTGCGCGTGCATCGATGACGTCACGCAGACGTCAGCGGCACGTGCCGTGCGCTTGCCTCGATGACGTCACGCAGACGTCAGCGACACGTGCCTCGCGCGTGCCATCGCCGCGGGTCGGGTCGACGGGTCGGTTCGCCGGCCGGTGACCGACCGGCCACCGGCGTCGGCGCGTCATCGATAGACGTCACCCCGGCGGTTGCGGCCGTTGGGTGACGTCATCCGTCGGCGTCGCGGCGTCGTCGTCGGTGGACCGCGCGCGCCCGGTTCGCCGCCGGCGGCACGCACACGCCGGTCCGTCGACCGGCGCGTGTGCCGCACTGCGCGCTGGCGACCGAGCGTCTCCGGCGCGTCGCGCCCCACGCGCAACCACTTACGGCCGCGCGTGTGGGCGCGTGCGGCGTCTCCCGGCGGAGCTCGAGGTATCGCCAGAATCGTCTCGACGTCGCCTTTCTTCCTATTCCATTAGATTTTGATTTCGAGTTACGAAAACTCGGAAAAAAGGCCGTAAAGCGCTCGGGTGTCGGGATTTCTGCCCCGATCCGTACGGCCGAAACTCTTTTTGCGAAATTCAATCAAAAAAACAATAAACAGATCTGGAAAACGTGAACTAGGGCTCGATACCAATGTTGGGAATGACTAATCCCGATAACGCGGATTCGACACCGAATCGAACCCTAAACGCAAGCGGAAGACGAAGCCCGGAAATCACACGCATCACCGATCCTAAAGCACACCACGGATTCGAGCGTACCTTTTAGCCACAGATTAAACACCGATGTTGATGGAGGAAGAGAAACCGAGCAATTCGATCCGAGGAAGCAAAAATCCTTCGAGCGATTCACTGTTCGTACTTTGAAGAATAACGGGAGAGAGAGAGTGCGTTGAGAGAAAGAACGTACGTCGTTTTCTATTTTAGCAAAACGGTATGTTTTCTCTCTCTCTCCTCCCTTTTATACCCCCTCCTTTCCACGGGCCCTATTCCCGTGGGCCGGGCTTCTTGGGCCCAACTTAGCCGGACGGGCCTTAAGCCCAATGACTAATAAATCCTTCACAATGCACACAAAACCGGACCCTGGACCGAACTATGCCAAACTGATGGAGGAGTACTCCTCCAAGACAGAGGCCAATCTTCCGGCCGAAATCCGTATGATCCCAGAGCGCGACAAAGAATCCAGGACCCAGGACACCACAGTTAACTCTGGTATGGATGATATCGAGGTGGTTCAGGAGGCTCGCCGCTTTTTCGAAACCTTTAAGAGACTGTTTGTAGACATTATCTTCAGCTTCCGTGAGAGAAACACAAGCCGGGAATTCTTCCATAGGAGAAATGCAGAGGATACTCTCAGATTGCTGGAGGTATAACTCAACTTCTTTTACGATGTCCTCTACACGAAGGTTGTGGTAGTGCAGGATAAGTTTGGATACTTTTGCCGCTTCATCTGTTTCAGTTCGATGGAGATTGCTCTGGTGCTCTACTTTTTCATGGACAAGGATCGCTTCGGGAGATTCAACGTTCAAGTTACCTATACCTTGCTCCTTGGTGCTATAGCCTTGGAAGTCTTAGCACTCCTCCGATTTATCTTCTCCGACTGGACAGTTTCAGCAATGACGAACCCCGAGAAACACAGTGTTTTGGCCGCAACCTTGAGGAGTTACCTTTCTCTCAAGAAGTGTACCTGCTCTGACGAAGAAGAGGAGGCTAAGATTGGATTCTTGGCCGGGCTTAAGAGTTGCCTATTTCGCAGGTGGTCGAAATCTATCTCAACGTACAACTTGATTGATTATGCTATCCGGGAACGCCCTCAGAAAATTCAGACCTTCTGTGATCGTGTTGGACACCCATTCAGCAAGATCGTTGATCTGATGGGCCTAAAGGAGTTTCTAGACCACATGAGGTACTCATCGAGGACCCCTTTTACTAAAGAACTATGGTTATTTATCCATCAGGAGCTGCGAGACAAATCAGTGCTCGCTGACGATATGGGATTTGCAAAGAGGATATATTCAGCCAGAGGTGACTGGGTGCTTCACGATCTTCATTGGAGTAAGCTATTGCCTTACGTTAATGACGTAGAGTACGATGAGAGCCTTATATTGTGGCATGTGGCTACAGATCTCTTGTATTCCACTACCAACACTGAGGAGAGCAATGATCGTCACAGAGGATTTTGTAAAGATCTCTCTGATTATATGCTCTATCTTCTTGTCGTGCAATCTAAAATGATGTCTTCCATTGTGGGTATTGGACGAATAAGATTCCAAGACACTTGTGCTGAGGCCAAGAAGTTTTGGCCAGGAAGGAACTGTCAACCGGGAAAGAACATGAAGAAGCCTCTACGTGCATTCTCAAGGTAAAAACGAGCGTGAGACCTGTCGATGTAAAAGGAGATAGAAGCAAGTCAGTACTGTTCAATGCGAGTAGGTTGGCTAAAGATTTGACGATGTTCAAGGAGGAGAAATGGAAGATCATCAGCAAAGTATGGGTGGAGTTGCTGTCATATGCTGCGAGTCATTGCAGAGCAACTGCTCATGCTCATCAACTGAGCAAAGGCGGGGAGCTCGTGACTTTTGTGTGGTTGTTGATGGCCCATTTTGGTCTGGGGGAGCAATTTCAGATCAGTGAGGGTCATGCAAGAGCAAAGTTGATTGTGAAGAAATAGCTTACGCAGTCTCGTGTTCCTGGATTCTACCAATAAAAGAGATTAAATGTATGACTTTAAATTGCAGTAGGAAACAGATGTGGTTCATCTTGTGGGCTTATCTCGTAGAAAAGTTCTGCTTCATGTAATCCTATGACTGAATGTAATAGTTTTCTCTGGCCAAAAACAAAATGTAGAAGTTTCTTCTGTTTGGAGCTCGGCATATGGCATCAAAACCTGGCCACCGCATCGCCTTAAGTTCTTTGATGAGGCACAACTATTCAAAGTCTATCAGGTCTCGTCGTTTTATACATACTTTGTCTCACGTGGTTTTACGCAATGGTACCTTCTGATTTGAGTAATTTAAGCTTTTAAAATTGTCTGATAATTACAACTTTATTTCAATTATGCGTCCCATTTATGTTAGAAACTTAATGGATCATATGCTCTCTTTTATACATAGTCTTCCTTTATTAATCAACTTAAGTTTTTTGGTAAGACTTTCCAACATGACATTAAATAAGGCATTGTCCCACTTTCAAGCGTGAGATCCCATCTGAAGGTTATTTCGTTCTTAATCGGGCTTGCATGTGAAATAGACGTTAAAATATCCAATATCATTTGTCTACGAGGATTATGTGTTCTTTATATATGTGTGTTGTCCTTCCACTTATTAATTATTTGTCTTGAATATCCTATCATTTTATTTAAGAAATTTTCTTTTCTATTGCCTTTTCCCTAATCGGTGGCCGGAAGCGGTCAAGACCTTGTCGGTGCGACGCCCGCACGAACCCAGCAGATCTTCAGTCCTGTGCTGCATGGACTGCGAATTCGGAGTGCGCTCCTGCTTGCTCAAGCCGCTGCCCCAGCTAAGATTGCCTTGAGGAGGACGTCCGCAGCGATCTCCTTCGTCTCTGCTGTTCAGAATGAATGGGTTCATGTTCTTATGGATACTTTTATTAATGGTAGTGTTCCCAGAAGTAACGCTTGGTAACCTCCTTCAATGGTGAATCAATGAAGGAACAACACTGAAACAAGACGAAAGATTGGTGAAGATATAGAACGTGGAAAAGCCAGATTCTTCATAGCACTAACTATGAAAACCCAATTACGGATTGACACAAGCAAGCTTTTGGGCATCAGCAAACTACGGCAAATTCTCGGCGGGCGAACCACTTTAACTTTTAATTGGTAATAATGCTGCAATGAAAATGGGTCTATTCCCAACCCATTTAGAGCCACGTGGAGCCCATTTAAACCCATTTTAAAAATTTTAGGCAGCCCATTTGTGGCTTGGCTCATTATATATGTTAGAGTAATTAAATATCAAACTACACATTCATCTAATAATTTGAACTTTTGGAATGATCTCACAAAATCTTATATGATATCAGAGTAGAAGACTTTGAGTTCAAAATTTTCCAGGATCTTTAGGTTTGGGCCAAAGTCCAGCTTACATATGAGGAGTATTAGAGTATATAAATATTAAATTATGCCTTCATTCAACGATTTAAAATATTTAGAACGGTTGATCCTACAAAATCTCATAATATATGAATTAAAGAATGTCTTTTGGACCCATTTTGCCATATAGCAACAATCCTTGCATTGACACTGCCTATCGATGCACTAAACGTGAGGAGTTCACTGTCCTCGGATCATGTACTGAATTGCCATGGGGTATCCTGAAACCTTCTCATCATAGCCACATCCTATGGAGCTGCTCAAAGAAGCAAACTTACGCATGCAGCCTGTCCCAAGTTATGGCTTCACTTACAACTGCAAGATATGCTTGTCGTCATTCTGCTTCCACATTGGCTGCATGAATCTCAAGCATCATAAATTGTGGCGATCATAGTTGTGCGATAATGTGGAACTATGGTCAATTGTTTAAAAAATTTAAGTTAGATAAATGCATTGTTTTTTTTTTTTTGGGTAAAATAAAGGCATTGTTTATAATTTAAATATTTTAACAATAACCATTACCTCGCCTTCTTCAAGAACATACACGAGAAAGTTTCATGTAGGACCTATCATGGAGAGATATTGCCTTGTTCAAGCAATGAGATGGAAGTAGAAACTGAAGACAAACAAGGATTTTTTTCGTGTCGTGACGTGTAACCACAATCTACATTTTTTATGTGGTCCATCACCTTGTCTAATTAAGTCTGACAACCACAAGCACTGTCTCCAACTTGAGGACTAGTTTGTTACATACAGGTGTTGCTGAGTTTTTGCCTTCATAAATTTGATGATGTTTGTTCACAAGTAAGCCCAACATCAATTACTACAGGGGGGTTCAATATAAGTTCACCGAGGAGATTCATGGAGCATATGGTGATGGTAGATTCAGAAGAAGCTCAAGTTTTGAAAGGGCCAAATTGAAGGCAAGTGGGCTGGGAACGGATGTTGTCAGCCCAACAACCTCGATCACAGGCATCGGTAACAGGTCCAGCAATTTCTTCTCTGATTTTCAAAGTAGAATGACTGTTAAAAATGCTATTGTTCTTGGTAATTCTGAATAATATATTTCCCGGGAGCACATAGACAATGTATAAGCAACTTTAATTGAAAATTGACTGGATCATGTGCCTCCATGCAAGAGATGTTTCAGAGTGAGCGATAGACTCTTCGGCTGCCTATTTCGTGGTCGGAAGCTTTTGAAAGCTATGAATGCTGCAGACTTTTGTGTAAGTGGACTGTGGTGACGAACAGGAAAGGAGACACTAGAGCTAGAATGTAAACAAGGAATCCAGGAATTGACCTCATTTTGGGAATATTGTGAATTATGGGTGTGCAAAAGATCCCAGAATCTCCAAGAACCGTATGTACAGGCGGTTACCATAGGGACCGGTTTAATTTCCGATTTCAATATATTGGAACTGATGAGTATTGATTTGGTTCCTAATGATAAGTGCTGATCAGTTCCTGATTCTAGTTGTGGAGCCACCAGCTCGCCCGCCCGCCTGCCTACCCAACCACCCACTTGGACTTGATTGATGTATATATATATATATATATATATATATATATATATATATTCAATTTTTATGTTTTCAAAAGAAACTTTAGTTCCTACTAGTCTCTCTCTTAAGATGGAAAAGATGAGCACTGCTGAGCTGCTCAACATCGAGCCCTTGGATTTGTTTCTTTGTACGTTTTTTTATTTTATTTTCAGGGTCTTCTTTCCAATTTGCGCTTTTTGCGATTCTGTCGTTCGTGTTTTGAGTTTTACTTTTGTTTTGTTGTGGTTTGATCAGTTGAGCTGAAGAAGTAGAACTCGTGTTCTCTTCAGCTGTGAAAAAAACTGACCACCATGTAGCTTTCAAGGCATACGTGTTCTGATCCCTTGTATTTTTCGTTCTCTTCTATGAACCTTAGGAATTTGTTTGATTACACCTCAGAAGATGAATCTATTTAACCGTGATCCTGTGAAACAGCATGGAGGCGTGAGATTTAGCTGTCAAAATTCAAATTTTGTTTTGCCCGTTTATTTTATTTTCTTGGGTAAAACAAGGGGGAGGATGAGGATGGAAATCCTTTTAAGACCTCTTTCATGTTCACTTATATACCTCATGATTTTGTTGAGGACATTTAGATCAGTTCCATGGACTCACTTAAAAACTAAATCGATAGAACTAATGGGCGGTTCGTAATTTCAATTGTTTGAAATCAATTCTTAGCGGACAGTTTCCGATTTTGGGATGGAACTGTCCACCATAAAATAGATCACTTCTATTTGAAATGCGGAGAAGCCCATGTCACTTATTGGACTTAGTGAGGTTATGCTTGCAAGCCAAGCTCAAATCACTATCAAAGTGTCAATCTTTCAGTCATGATGCATCACATTGTAATTAACCAAAGGCTGATCTGGATGACTTACAGATAGCTGTTGGCTTATAATTGCATCCAGGCTGTCTTCTTGATATGCAATGACAGACACAAAATAATGGCGGCCTCGGCCACTTTTAGCCGATCTGTCAAGTTATTCAACTTTTCAGCTTTTTATGTTCAAGAATATATTCATTTTATTGAAAGAGACTAAAGGTTAAAAAGATTTTTTTGAAGAATCTAATTCTTTTTTAATCGGTACATCAATTTATTCAAGTTATCCACCTTTTATCTTTAAAAAATGCTTCAAACTAAAAATTAAAAGATTTGTTTGGAAGCATCTGATTCGTCTATTTATGCTGGTCTGTCAAGTCATTCAACTTTTTCACTTTTTATCTTCAAGAAAATGCTTCATCTTATCAGAAAAGACCAAAGGCTAACAAATTCTCTTTAAGCACCTAAGACTTTTTTAAATGGAGGATGACGAATTATTTGATAGAAAATGTGCTTACATCCATTAGATAACACCCATGAAGTGTGATCGCTAAAGAAATTTACAAATACGAATGCAAATTACATTCACAGTATTAAGAATTTCTCATTTTAATAGAAATTGCCATCCAAAAAATAAATTCAGCTTTAATCACACGAGGTAATCACAAAATACTTCAGGAACTTAACTTTGTAATTTTTACATGACTCATCTAAGTCAACACCCATTTAGTCTTTCCCTAAATTAAGATAAACAAACGACCATGTTTTTCCAAGTTGCATCCTTTTCACTGAGGGACCACAAAGTCAAGTCATCAAACTAAAATGTGTTCATTGTGCTTTCACTTGGGTTCATTTTCTGGGGCCTACTACACATCGGACTCTGATGCATATCGTGCATCGCATGTTTAGATGATTACGGTTCACACTACTTCCACTTGAACTTAGAAAACTAATCCCACTAATGGTGATCAATTCTCACAATCTACTACATCTCCACACAACAGTCTTCATCACTTGCCCTTGATTTTCCCTAAAGGTGAAAGATGTCATTTTGTTCCCCTCGAAAATGGAATTTGAATTGTTCTAAAATAGAATAAAGTTAATAAGGGCTGTTTGGCAACGTGCCAAATAGTGACTGATTCTGATTTTTTGTTCCCGGAAATAGTTTGGGAACAGAATTGCGTTTGGTAAAATTTTTGTTCCCAGGAATAAATTTCTATTTTTTTGTTCTTAGAAGTAGATTTGGAACAGAATCAAAAATTAAAAAAAAAAAAGTTTGATTATTGTTCTGGAAACAAATCTAAGAATCAAAACCAACTCTTCTTCTTCTTTTTTCTTCTTCTTCATTAACTACCATTCCGTGGTTGCCGTCCGCCGCCGTCCGCCACCACCGCAACCGATCCGGCGAGCTCGTCGGACCGGGGACGAGGTCCGGCGAGCTCACGGGACCGGGCGAGGTCCGGCAAACTTGCCAAAGGCAAGTCCAGCCACCTAAGTGAGGCTCGCCTAGCCTTGCCCGGTGGCCGGGCGGGCCTCGCCCGGCCTTGGCGAGGCTCGCCCGGCCACCGGCGAGAGCTGGGCAAGCCTCGCCCAGCTGCTGGCGAGGCTTGGCCGATGAGGGCCGACGACACCGGTGAGGTCGCCAACCTCGTCCCGCCGATCGCTGGTCCGACGCCCGGCTTGAAGAAGAAGAAGAAGAAGAATAGGAGAAAAAAAAAAGAAAAAAAAGGAAAAAAGAAAAAAAGTATAAAAATTATTTAAAAATTAAAAGAAATTGATTTGGAACAGAATCAATGAGCACGGTACCAAATGCAATTCTATTTTAGAATCAGAAATTTTGGACAATTATCAAACGGCTTAAAATGCTTAGAATATATTTCTGAGAACAGAATAAAAAAGAATTATTTTTTGATCATAATCTACTCCCAGGAACAGAATTATTACCAAACGTGCCCTAAATCAATTGTGTCTTTTGATTAAAAAAAAGAAAAAAGAAAAAAAGAGAGATTTAATTGGAGAAATACCTTGTCTTTTTAAAAAGGAGGACAAGAAAGTGGTACTCTGTTAGCATGGGGTCGTCCAAAGCTTTGTCTATTGTGATTATGATTTGATTCTTGTTGTTCCTCTTTACCCAAGTGCGTGCCATGCTGATAAGCACCAAGATTAGATCAAATCCCTCATGGGATAACATGGATGTTGACAAATCGACACACCTACACTAATTAATAGAACAGCCCAGACGAAAAGGGGAATCAATTCGTTCTATTTTTCCTTGCAAATTGTAACAAAAGTTTTCTTTTTTGCCAGAAATCACCAAATGTCCATGTTTAATGGTTCCCTTATGCACAAATGGTTCAGAAGTCATCCACTGTGGAACAGTTTATTATGTATTATACCTTTCAAAAAGAGGCATTTCTATGATTCCATGTCCACTTGCACGGAATTTTATCCGAAGTCTCATCTATTTCTCTTAAGTGTTAAGTAATCTCTTATCATAGAAATTAGTTTTCATTTAATCAATTCCTATTAAGTTTTTCTTAAAACTTACTCATTTGTATTGAAATTTTACTTCGAAATCGTGAGAAGTTCTGCAAGAAATTTGTATTTGTTTACTCACGCAGTTCTCCTTCTTTCCTTGCAAATAGCCCAAATATAATTACACGGTCACTTAATTTGGCATTCAAGAAAAGTAACATTGAATGAATGCCTGTGAGTTTGACAAGTATTACTATTGTCAGTCTTTTTTCTTTTAAGGAATAGAATGATCAGAAGTTACTGAACAACTAGAACAATAACATTGCCAGAATGCACTGGATTGATGAACCAAGATATATTTATTTTTCAGGTATATATCATCAGGTGGTTCTTGAACCTTATTTTGTATCCATCAGCAGAAACATGATCTAATTTGCCAAACAAAATGGGTATGACAATTCTTGCCAATCCAGCATCATCCTCTATTAGATCATGGTTAAATTTACAAGTTACTCATGTTATCATCAGGAGAGCTCTTCACATGATTACCACTGTCAATCTTGAACAAGATTTTGACATGAAAATGGAAACCCTTGTACCAAATGCAGAAGCAGAGGGAACACCAAAAAAAAAAAAAAAAAAAAAAAGAAACTTTTGCAGATTTTCTATGTCACTAGTCTAGGACTCTTGAGGATGAATCTCACCATGCTCACTCACCTCATTAGTTTTGCTTTTCTCATTAAAAATCTCCCCCTTGATTTTTGCAGCTGGTGGCAGACCAGCACTCTTCTTTGTGACATCTGGTTTCTGCTTCTTGATACTGTCATCAATCAATTTTCAACATCTTCTTGGATTTCTTTCTGTACTTGTTAGGATGACAAGCATGAAGTTCAAAACAGTAATTGGTTCACCAGCATCCTGTATATAGGATGTCCCACTATGTACAGATTCGCAATTATTCTGGGAAGTGGAAGTTGTTGTTAATCATAAGAAAGGTAGATAAATCTCATCCTTCACCATACTGCCGGAAGATGGCGGGGTGACTCGCCTTTTTGACTTGTCATGATAAAAGAAAGATAAGATCCCAAAACAAAGTTGGTGCGTACGTCTCTTTGAGGGGACATTGCCAAAACATGTTTATTCTATTTTTATCCAATGATTCCTCGATTACAAAGGCAAAGAAAATATCTAACTTTCAAATTTACATATGCCCAATAAGAATGTAGAATAATCTTTTTAATTTTCGGTCTGGGAATATAGAATACTTTGGAGTAATAAGCTTTGAACTTCTATCCCTGCTTTAAGAAACTATAAATTAAATCTACTAATGTGACTTATTTGTAATGCTGTAGAAGTTATTGAGCTTTGCCTTCTTTTCTTCTACAAACACATTTGGGTGCACTGATAAGCTACTCAAAGAACAAGGGCAACCTCGATATTACATTAACGGCGTACCAGGTTCTAGCTAGGCAAAATGCTGGAGCACAAATAATCTCTTGTTTGGCCTCTGGTCGGGCTTCTTTTGTCTAACCCGTCATTGAGGTCAGTAAATTAATTCATGAGCCATAATTTTTCTTATCTAATGCGGGTTTCCTTATCATTCAAAATTATGATTTCCTCCATATTTATTGATCATTCAGGAAAGAAGCATCACTCTTCTTTACCAAAGTAACCAGGAAACTGATAGCATAAACAGTCACTAATCAGCTTTCAAGTTTCCAAACATACACGTTATTTCACCTCTCATATTCTGCAGCTGAAGAACCCAGGTCTCTCTCCAACCCCCCTCCCCGCGGCTTCTTCATGCTGATTGTCTCGAGTACTTTTTGCTTCTTTACAAGCCAAATTTTCCAATATTGTAGGTTACATACTCCGAGCCATTTTAGGTTATGCTTCGACAATTGCACATTCTTTGAATTTTTAATGACTGTCATTTAGCCAATGAATTAAAATACCTTTGTTTTGTCCCTTATGAATAGTAATAAGTTCCTACGGTTTAACTGTTAAGGGAAAAGCAAAAAAGAGATAGAGATAGGGAAAATATTGAAAGAAGTCTTGGTGAACTCTGGGGCAAGTTTTTGCAGAAAACGTGTAAAAGGGATGGCGGGTCTCGTTCCCACTTCTATAGGGTATTGGTTGGTATTGCTAAACTTCAACAAGTGTAATCAAACGTAACGTTCTCTTATCTGCTGGCCGTGCCTGGGTGTTTGATTTTGCGTGAGCATGTGAACAGATGAATTGCCATCTTGAAACCAGATGATCGACGTTCTGCATTTGTTTTGCTAGAAGTTTCATATCCATAGTTTTCTGGATTGTTTTAACAGAGTATATTAAGGAGCTTGTTGCAGAAATGAGTGATCATATAGTATAATAATTAGAACAAGAAAATAAATTGATCTCATCAGAATATCAACTCCACATGCACCTTTAATCGTTTCACAAGGATTTTTTGACGCAACGTACTCAATCACATATAAAGCAAACTTCCGTAGCATCCATATCTAATAGGAGATCAACACACATTTTTTCAAATTCAACGGTTACAGCAAATGTTGGCTCTATAAGCTCCACCTAGTTATGAGCACTATTTGTGTTGATTATTCCTTTGTATCAATTACCTTGAAAGTTTCTTGTTGCAATTCCACCTTGAGCTGAATACCATTTAGATATGTATGAATGCCATGATTACTACTAGCCGAAGACTTGTCAAATGTAACATTTTCACTAATAACAAGTGAATTTAATTCCAAGCATCACAATTGATGATCCTGCTCATCTTGTGCATAGCCTAGGAACATGCATTTTCTTGCCTTTCCATTGAGCTTAGTATCACTCACTTGAACATATTATGGGCAACCATAGAATAATTAGCAGTATTATTCGGCCACACTTGTTTAGGAGTCCGACATCCAACCACGGTTGATGAGGATCTATTGATTAGGTAACTCACCGTATTCAGTGCATTTGTTAGGAATTTCCTAGCTATGCTAGAAATAGAGAGCATTCTATGGGCATCTCTAAAAATGTTTTGCTCATCAACTTCATAACCTATCGTGGTTCACTAGCCTTGGTGTAGTGTCTCACTAGCCTTCCTTCATACAAAATTTGTTTAATAGCTCTAAGTAAAACTCTCAATTGTCCATATTTACTTGATCGTATTACTAATTTCATTTTTTTATCAAAGCTCTCAATTGCCTAATCCTAAAAACAACATCAAATCTTTGCCTTAGGACAAACACCTAGGTCCTCCTCGAGGTCATCCACAACTATTAGCACAAATCTGACACTCTTCCTTGAAAGAAACTACAATAGCCTATAAACATGCAAGTAAATTAACTTTACAATCTTTGTAGTTTCTCTTATAGATGTACTAAATTGTACTTTTCGCTATTGGCTTAAGTCACTCCACTTGCATATATTTATTTTTTCAATCACATAGCCACCCGGCAAATTCTTTTTAATCAAAACCTTCAAACTTCTCTCATCAATGTGTCCCAAATACATATGTCACAATTTGGACTCTCTTACGAATGCATATGATGTCTCCACGGTGAATTCCGTCACCATCTCGTCTTGAAGCTCATACAAACCACTATGCTTAATTCATGTCATTATCACTAGGACACCTCTAACAACCTTCAGTAACTCCACCTTATGAAGTATGCTAACACCTAACTAAATTCAAGGCACTTAAGGAAATTAGATTTGTCTTCAATTTTGGAACATGCCTCACTCTAGTCAATATCCCCATAATACCATCATGCATCTTTATTCTAGCATCATTGACACCCACAACATCACACTCAGTGTTGTTCCTCAATTGCACAATACCACTATCCATGCATTGATAAGTAGTACACTAGTTGCTATTTGGTGTAGCGTCAAATGAACAATCATAATCAATAATACATCTATCAAACAACAAATCCTTAGCGATAGACAAATCAAAGTCTACACTATACGAATTACATTTAGTTACAGCTGCAACATCATCTGCAGACTCAACTTTAATTCGCTTAACATATTCGTTTTTTAGCTTAGGGTAATTCCTTCTAAGATGCCCCTCTTATCACAACTCCGACAAACAACACAATTAGTCCTAACTAGTCCTAGACTGACTACTTTTGTTAAGGTTTATACTAATTCTACTAACACAGATCCTAGTTCTTCTGATAGCCTAACCTATTAAAGCAATAGGTGTAGATTTACCAAATTCTCTTCTACGGATATCCTCACCCAAAATTAAATCACGAATCTCATCAAATGTCAAGCTTGTTGATTCAAAAGAATTACAATAGTTATAATAGTAGTATTACAGCTATCAGACATAGAAAATAATATAACCAAGGCACTTACCTTATCATTAAAGTGAATCTCAACTGAACTCAATTGATTAATGACTACATTGAATATATTGATATGACTAGCAATTGACGCACTTTTCCCATCTTAAATAGATGTCACATCATGTAGACCTTAATGATTGCAAAGGCTTCTTGTACATTTCTGAGAGAGCCTTCATCAAATCTATAGTGTTCTTCTGTTTTGTGATGCTAAATGCACATTTCAAGCCAACATTGACCGCAAAATGCCCAACATTTGTCTATCCAACAAATTCCAATTAACTTCCTTCATCAAATCAGGTTTCTCTTTAAACAAGGGTAACTTCGTATTCCTCTAGTAAAGCTAATCATCAATCCGCATCTTCTAGATACTGAAATCCTTCCTAGCATAATTGTCGATTTTACTTTTTCTTCTTCTATCACCATTGATTCACTTCAACTCAGTTAAGTTTGGCTTTGATACCAATATTTGCTGAAACAAACGATCAAATGATATAATAGACACAATAAGAAAATAGATTTACACGGTTTGGTCGATGTCACCTATGTCCATAGGGAAAGTGGCACAAAGTTCCACTATAGATCAAGCGATACAACGAAGATTACAACTACATTTAAATTATTAAAACACTTTCAGTGTTTCTCAACCTCCAA
Organism: Eucalyptus decipiens; assembly: GCA_014182575.1. Classification (NCBI taxonomy): domain Eukaryota; kingdom Viridiplantae; phylum Streptophyta; class Magnoliopsida; order Myrtales; family Myrtaceae; genus Eucalyptus; species Eucalyptus decipiens. Next base: position 6,014,103 of record CM024613.1, on the reverse strand, counting down.
TTACATCCAATAACTCATACACTATTTAGCCCTCACAATTCCTTTCAAAACAATTACTCAATCTCACAATAGGATTCATGCATCTTACGACAAGATTTATTGGCTGCAACATTCTCGAATTGCTCGAGTATGTAATTCATAAAGAAAACAGTGAAGTCATGTTTTATACACAAGAGAATTGGATCCAAAGTAATAAATTAATAAATAAAACATACTCAAACTTGGAAGCTACTCAGCTAAGAAACCTATTTAAATTAGGAAACCTACTTAAATAAGGAAAGTTTTCTTTTCGAATTATTTTCCATAGAGGTGGTGTGAATGAGAGAGAGAGAGAGAGAGAGAGTTCTCGCATTCCACGTCTTCATTTCCTTCCTCGTCTATACTGATGAAAGATCATTTCTTCACTTTTTAGCAATGTCTTCAACACAAATTGCAGACAAGAAAGCGAAGATATTAGAGCTCTTGCGTGATAAGAGTGTGGCAAAAGTGGTTATTCAAGGGAAGCTGGCATCGGAAAGACTTGGATGGCAAAGGAGATAAGTGATAGTGCGATAGAGGAGGGTCTATCCTGCGGCTGTATCTGGGTGTGTTGCACAAAGAAACAGCATATCAGATGTATAATTGAAGATATCGTGCATGAGTTTTCTCCAACTCACCCTAGTGAAGAGCTGGATGAAGTCAATAAGGGCAACGACAAGACCACAGGGAACTCCGATGTCTTAAAAGATAAGTTTCTCAACATTATCACAGAAAAAACATCATCAAAGGATCGTGGGGAGAAGTTTCTTTTGATCGTCTTGGATGATGTTCCCATTGAAATGAAAGAGGCTGAGATAACCACAGAACTGCTTGCCTCTCATGGACAGAAAGTGAAGCTTTTAATCACAAGGAACTGTGAACATAGACAAATTGTGATCTTGGAACCAGGTGCATTACGTTCCCCATTTGTATTGCCAGAAATTTTAGTACATTATAAATGGCACTTGTAAGACCCATATTCCCATCTCTACATTTTCTTCCTCTTCTGTACTGATGAAGGATCATTTCTCTACTTTCAGCAATGTCTTCAACAAAAGTTGAAGAAACAAAAGCGAAGATATTACAGCTATTAGATGATGGAAGTGTGGCAACAGTTGTCATTCAAGGGGAAGCTGGTGTTGGAAAGACTAGGATGGCAAGAGAGATGAGTAAGTGTGTGATGGAAAAGAGTCTATCCTGCTGCAATATCTGGGTGTCTTGCTTGAACAAACGGGACATCACATGCATATATGCAGATATTGTGCATCAACTTTCGCCAATACCCCCAGTGAAGAAGGGGATGATAGTAATGAGGGCACCGATAAGATCACAAAGAGCTCAGTTGTCCTGAAAGATAAGGTTCTTGAACTTATCGCTAAAAAGACGTCAGAGGATCAGGGAGAGAAGTTTGTTTTAATAATCTTGGATGATGTTCCCACTGAAATGAAAGAGGCCGATATAACCACAGAATTGCTTGTGCCTCATGGACAGAAAGTAAAGATTCTAATCACAAGAAGAGACTATTCTGGAAATGATATTGAGGAAGCAGCAAGAATAGTGGAGATTGAGCCATTTCCTTCAAAAGAATTATCAACTTTGTTGCAAAATCTAGTTGATAAAGAGATCCGTCAGGTCCCAAATTTTGAGACGCTATCAATAGCAATTGCTGAAAAGAGCAGGGGTCTGCCTGCTGCAATTGTCATGATTGCCGCAGCTTTAAATTCCATTGCCCGAAACAAATCCGGCTGTTGGAGCCTAGAGAGCGCACTGCGAGAAATTGCCAGTGGTGAAGGCCTTCCTGAGGACTTATCCAAGATATTGCATTGTTGTCATGACATGTTGCCTAGCATGGAAAATTGCTTTTGGCACATCAGGCAATTCTTTCTCAGGCATGGTGGGATCCATTACAATGAGCTGATTGCCAACTGGATACTGGAGGGATACTTCAGTGATGACGACCATGTCGAGAATGCTTATGCAAAGGGTCATCGTGTATTGATGGAGCTTCTGGATCGGCGCCTTCTGAAAAAGCTGCATAGTAATATTGTCTCCATAGAAGGATTAGCTCTGAAGATACCTGATTACAGGTATATCAGAACAAGCAATCTAGGACTGGCTTGTGCATTTGACGATGGTAAATGGGAAGGCTTTGGGAGAATTGCATGGACAGATGGTATGATACAAACGCTCTGTAGGCCGAAGGACAAACCAATCACCACTCTACTAATTGACGGAAGCCGTCTCAGCAGGGAAGTTCCTCAAACCTTCTTTAAGTCCATGGAGGACCTTAAAATTCTTGCCCTCTTCAAGCCCAGATTTAAGTCTCTAACCTTGCCCCTGCACAAAATGGAGAAGCTTCTGGTGCTGGCACTCAGAGGCTCTGATCTGCTTGAAAGAATAGACGAGATTGACAAGCTCAAAGCATTGCTCATTCTCGAAATATCTGGTGCTAGCTCCTGAAAAGGATTCCTGATGATATTTTTGAGCATGTTGTCCATATTAGAACTCTAAACCTGTCATCTGTCCCAATAAATAATCTGCCTTCTTCTTTTTCCCAACTGAGTGGATTGCGATGGCTCATCCTCAGAGACTGTCCTTGCTTAAAAACACTCCCACGCCTTACAACTTTGGGGAACCTTGAGATGCTTGACGCCTCCGGCACAAATTTGAAGGGATTCCCTGACAAATGCTTTGCACCACTCCGGAAACTTCAGTATCTGAATCTCTCACAAACTAAGATTGTGCGCTTGCCCTTTATCTGTGATGCTGCAAGGCTCACATGGTTATTACTGCAAGGCTGTTCATGCTTATTCAGGCTGCCCAGTCTGCCAAGAAGCCTTCAGATTCTTGATCTTTCAGATTCTGCCTCAACTGAAATCGAGCCAGGCCTCAGAGCCACACAAAAGTATCAAATGCAGAGGTTACCAGCCTTCGACATCTTAACTTGACAGGTTGTGGTGCACTTGAGAAACTTCCACCTACTAAAGCATTTGAGAAGCTTGAGTTACTTGATGTTTCAAATGCTGTTAATCTGAAAAAATCGAAGATGAATCCTTCAGTCATCTGAAACACCTTAACGTACTCAATCTCTCTAACACCAAAGTTGAGACCTTACCGTCCCTTCACAGACTTGGCAATCTTCGTCAGCTCTTGCTCAAGGACTGTAAATTATTGAGAAAACTGCCCATCATGGAAGGTCTTCTGAGACTCAAGGAACTTGATCTTTCAGGTGCCTCTTCTTTGGAGGAAATGGGTCCTGAGTCTCCGGACTGTGAGAAGTTTGACCTCCCAAACCTACAAAAGCTTTTACTGGCTGGTTGTGATCACCTGAAAAAGTTGCCTCCATTGAATTCCTTAGAGAAACTGGACATTCTCAATATTTCAGGTTGTACTCTTCTTAACAAAATACCAGATGAATCCTTCGAACATGTGCCTCGTCTTCATCTGCTAGATGTCTCTGAAACAAAGATTGAAATCCTTCCATCTGTTGCTAAACTTGGCAATTTGCACCGCCTCATCCTAAGGGACTGTCATCTCCTTACAACTCTAACTGGATTGGAATATCTAACAAAGCTTCAGGAGCTTGATCTTTGTGGCACGAGCTCTTTGGGGGAAGTCAAAGCTAAGTGCTTGGAGTGCATGCCTCAGCTTCAGATTCTCAAGTTATCTGGACTTAAGGTTGATGAATTACCATCCATATCTAATCTCCCCAATTTGACTCAGCTTTCACTGAGCGGCTGCTCAGGGTTTGCAGAATTGCCACATTTGGATGCACTGACCAAACTCAGGTACCTGGATCTTGTGGGAACAGAGATCAAATCTCTAGCCTCCATTAAAACTCTGGGTAATCTCCAACGACTGTCCCTGAGAAATTGTACGAGTTTAGAATCAGAAGAGTTGCCACCTCTTGAACCAGATAGTCATTTGGAGGTGCTTGATCTGGTGGGAATCAGGATGAATGAGTTTCCCTATTGGATTTTCGAGATGACAAATTTAAAGTGCCTCCATTTGCCAGACCTCAACGTTATTCGACAGGTTGATTGGAGTAAAATAAAGTGCTTACCTGAACGAGTTAACTGGGAGGAATGTGGGATCTTTAAGCTTGAGGGGATCGTTACTGACAGTAACAGGACTTTCCTATCTGTTCGTGGTACTGACTTTTTCAGTTCCTGAGCAAAATTCCGCACTGAAAAATACATGCTTCAAACGATTTCATTTCAGTGTGTACCCTCCTAGAGAACAAGGTAAAGGCGGTGACATCTATCGCTATCGGAATGACCTGGATTTTAGGAACATCTACAATGAGATCAGGCATCTCCCTGATCCTGGACAGCCTGACCGGGTTCTTGATCCTGCACAGCCTGACTGGTTTCCTGATCCTAAACAACCTGACCAGCTTCCTGATCTTGGACAGCCTGACTGGTCACTAGAGTTCTACGGGTTTGAAAGTTTGCATAAATATCCCAGAGAAGTGATCAAGCACGGTAACTGTATTTCTTTTATTGATGATTTGTGCATGAGTTGTTTGTCTGATTTGGGGGATGACAACTTGGAAGCACTCAAGGGTTGCTGGCTAGAGAGGTGCAATCGCATCGAATCCATTTTTGCTGGATCAGATGTAACTACTCTGTGGGTTGCCAACCTTCCACATCTAAGAAGCATATATAGTGAGACAGTGCAATCTAAGAGCCCAAAGAATCTGAAGAATCTGTACATAGATTGTTGCCCCATGCTCATGTGGGCTTTCTCTTCCTGCCAGCTACCGGAAAACCTTGAAGTCATTCAGATAAAGTTTTGCAACAAATTGGAGACACTAATTGAGCATGAAACATCCACAGAGTGCAAGTTGCCAAATTTAAAGACCTTGCATCTGTTGGGACTGCCCATGTTGAAGAGAATAGGGCTCCAGCTTCTGGGAAACCTTGAAATTGTCCAGATACAAAATTGCGACAAAGTGGAGACACTGTTCGACCACGAAGCATTGAGGCTGTGCACATTGCCAAAGCTACACACCTTGCATCTATCAGAACTGCCCTTCTTGAAGAGCATTGGGGTCAGTAGCGCATCTCCCGGAACATATGGAGTTCTTGAATGCCCAAATCTGAAGAATCTGCTCATAGATTTCTGCCCCATGATTGTGAGTGTTTCCTCCTCATCCCGACCTCCGAATGACCTTGAGGTCATTAAGATACAACATTGTGACAAGTTGGAGAGCCTGTTTGAGGACATAACATCTGCAGAGTTCGCATTGCCAAAGTTACACACCTTTCATCTATTGGAACTGCCCAGGTTGAAGAGATTAGGGGTCAGCAGAGCCGGATCATCTCTGGAACCATATATTCGTGGATGCCCAAATCTGCCAAAGGATCTTTGGAATCGCCAGCACTAAAGAGCTTTGAAATAAATTCTATCTGCTTCTTAATCCTAGAACAGCCTATTTCTTGATGTGTACGGACAATAACATATGCATGTTCCCAAAGCATATTTTACAGTTGTGCTAAGGATTATCGACTTCAAAGTCCGTATAATCTCTTGCTAGCTGTGGTTTTCATTGAAACTCTTGATACAAGAAAGGGGAAGAGAAGAATAAAGAAAAATACCATACCAATCTTCACGGCAGATTCAATGAGACAAATGTACAGTATCAATAGGTGTATGCGAAAGAACAAAAGAGTGATAGAAATGGTAAAACTCAAGATACATCTAATTTTATGAAGATGAGAAAAGGTCACATATCTTTATCCAACCTAGGACCACTAAATGTCTGGTTACAGGCATAACACTTAGCCTGGTCGCTGTCGTTTATGTAAGCTGAGAGCTACATTGAAGATTTAAAACCAGTGCAACTAGTAAAGAAATTCTAAATTCCTCCTCCTACATGTTATGCTCAGCATTTATCGCTTCAGATGGGGCAACATGTTGAAATGACAGTAGAATTGATTTTCATTAACAACGCTTTAGATCAATCAATGATAGAGGACAAAAGGAAACGGTTGGCTGCGTGATCTCTATGGAATCAAGAATGAAAGTTACTCAATCCTTCTGTTACTTTTTTTATTGTATGTTTATTTTGTGTTTATGATAACTGTGTATGAGGCCGTTTTGTTTTCTTAATTAGATTCCCATCATTGACATCTGTGAATTGTTACATCTTTTTTTAAATTAAATTTTATCATTGGCGTCGGTAAACTTCAATTTCTATGCAAAGGGAGGAAGTCATGAGTTGTGGATCAAGCTATAAGCACAAAGCCACAATGAAGAGAAAAAAACTCCCAATAAGTTCTCCCTCAAATTTATGCTGCTTTTATTCCAAGTTTCCAAAGTTTATTATTATTCTCTTGGTTCCAACATTTGGTGTCAGATCTACAAATAGCATTCATCAGTTTCGTTCAATTGTAACTTCCAAAGTTGAATGGGAGGAATTTCAATAACTAGTCCGTCAAGATGAAGGTTCTTTTCAAATCGCAAGATTTGTATTAGTGGAGAACAGCCACACTGAAGTGGCTGATGCTGAAGTATTCAATGCTTTAAGAAAATGAGAGAAGGAATCTTTGGTGGAATCCAAGAAGAAAGATCATAAAGCATTATTTGCGGTCTTCTAGCTTGTAGGGGAAATGATATTTGAAAAAATTTTGAGCACCAAGACCGTGAAAGCAACATGGGATATTATTCAACAATCCTACTAAGGTGATGATTGTGTCAAATGGACCATTGTTAAACCAATTGAGGATTTCTGATGAAGAACTCTAATATGCGCAAGTGGTAGAAAAATTTTCTGAGGTATTTGATCGAAAAATTTGACTACGTTGTCGCGGCAATTGAAGAAGGCCAAGATGTGTCGACCATGTCATAGGAGCAGTTGATGGGTTCATGGTGCTCACATGAGCAAAGAATGGATACCGGGACTTCTGGAGTGCCAAAAGTTGGCACAAAGAGTGTGACAGCCTGAATTTTCATAATTTGTTTTCGATTAAATAAATTGGGCCTTTCAGCAAACTAATAGTGCTATTCTCTGAGCTGATCACTTACGAGATAACTGGACTATCTAAGGAAGCAATTAGGGAATCTAAATGCAATTGCACTTGAGAATTCGACCAAGAATCGACTGCTCGACCGTGTTGATCTGCAAGAGTCATTACAGCACCGTCAGAGATCGATCAGAAATCAGAGATAGGTCGATTCGACTGAGATATGTGATCAAATTGTGGGTGATTCCACTTGATTGAAAAATTCTCATCGATCGGCACTAAATTGATTTTCTGTCATTTTGGTACCCGGTGTCCGTAATTGAAACCTCGAGATTTTCACGACAACTGAGAGTCACTAATGTGTCGAAGATGTACATTGTGACTCGAGATAAATCGATCACGGGTCAATTGCACTAAAAATTCCTAAAAGTTACTTGGTAGACTAGGTCACGCTAAAAGCGCGTCGGATTGAAAATAACCACAAATTTGAACCTGATTTCAGAAATTGAAAATTCTGAGGTATCACAAGTTATTTTAGAAACGTCGACTCATTCTCCGAAGGTTTTTCAGAGATTTTGGGATTTTTACGAAAAATCGAATCGGATGCCGCGGAAAATTTGCGGAAATTTGGATGGGCCAAATTAAAGGAAATTTGGACTTCAGAGCTGAGCTGCATGATGTTGGGGACTTATAGAAAATTATTTGAGATTTTTCTACTGCGGAATTGGACCTCAATTTGAGAAATTGAGTGGAGAGATTGAAGCTCATTTTTAGTGAAATTCGGATTTAGGCTTGGACAGTAAATTTTGGCTTCAAATTGGAATTTTGGTGGATAATTTACAAGAAAGAATTAGGGGACATGAGGATAAGATTGAAGACAAAAGGGGAGACCAAGCTTGTTGACACCTAAATTTTGGCGACCCATTTAGACATTTAAAAATTGGGGGTTAATTTTATCCCTGAAAAAATAAAATCACATGGCATATAGTTTAGGAACATTTTTGTTTATTTTACTGGGCCGCCGGTGAAACGAAGATTTTTTACATATTCCGTTCAGATTTTTCACATATCCAAGTAATATACACTGGGGGTGTATTTTGCTTGAAAATGAAAAATTTTGGATAGAATATGTGGAAACTACAAAAGGGGAATATTGCGCGAGGTGGGTATATTTCAACGATATATTTAGGGGTATCATGCGCGAACAAAAAGGAAAAAATATATACTGTAGAGATACATTTTTTAGACCTATATAATACCTCGCGTGCAATTTGTTTGAGGGAGGCCACATATTGAATACTCGGCCACGAAAAGAGAGAAACACACGGCCACAATTCTGAGAGCATAGAGAGCCACACATGACATTGTATACATGGCTACACAATATAGAGAGAACAGCAAGATGTACAGAGAGAGGTCGTGAGCGCTCTTGAAGACTGAGGAGGGTGATGAAACGGGTCATCCTCGTGAGTGCGATCTGACAATTTAATTGGACGTCCACTCTCAAAAGGAGGCTACGATCTCAACACAAAAGCCACGAGAAAGAAAGGCAGCCAGGCTTTTCTCCGCGCCGCACCCACATCAAACCCAGGAGATCCTCGTGACGCCGTCCTACGACATCCTTGTTACTATCTGCAACGACGATCGAGCCCGCTGCCTCATCCCGCGACAGCTCGAGCCAACGTCGTTAATTTTGTTGTGCCCCGAAGCCATCGAGCGTCACCCACTCCAACGGAGCTTTTGTATTTCACCCTTCGTAGCGTTTGCAGCGCTGTGTTTCATCGTGTATGGCTCGGTTGACATGTCATCAAACCTGGCTCGAATTCTTTGGACTCTTCGGTGAATTATTTGCAGGTTGACCCGCGAAGATCGTGATTTTGGTGTGACCTTCAGCAACATCCAGCAAATTCACAAGTGCCTCCACAGTGAAGTCTTAGTGGGCTTTTGGTCACTACCAAGCCCAGCAAATCTAGTGCTACTCCAATCCACGATTCTTCTTTTTTGCAGATTTGTTGACTTTCATCAAGCGTGCGAATTTTATCGAGGTGTGGATTTCACAAGTGAGAGTTACCACACCGTGAGCTTCGCTGCTTCCTTGGTCTTGCTGAGAAGTATAATAATTCCTCACGCGGGAGTCCATTGTTGGTGAACATCCATCCCCACTTGCTTGTATGAACACCCCCATTGCGGCAATCCTTTACCGAGAAGCACATTGCGCCGAATCTTGCCCGCCAACCATTAATGGTCATGCTTGAGTTGATTTTGTTGAGTTCAAATTTGATAATATTATTTGCGAAGTTAGGTGATTATCTTATCTAAATTTGGTTTGGATAGTTATTGCCTAATACATGCTCTTCAATATCTTACGTGCATATTCGATATGATAGGCATATTTCTAGTAGGGTTTATTGCCTGATTCGCAACCGCGCCGTGGTTTTTTATTTCATCTATAAGGCTTTAGATGAAATAATTAATCAAGCGGGAGTAAAATTGATAATTTGATCTTTAAGGCTTAAGATCAATTTATCGATTTTATTAGCGAAATATTATCTCTTGATCCGAATGATGTGCGATTTTTGATGATTTTGAATGAATTGTCTCGTTTTAATTGCCTTGTTTATCTCGAGACATATTTGAGTTAGAATATTGCATGTCTTAGGGTTTACATGTTTAGAATAGGAATTTTATTTCAAATTTAAGAAAAATTAAAAAAATCCAAATTCAAATAAATCAATTTAGGTTGCTAGATTTTAATTGCATGTTTAATTATTTGGCAATTATTAATTTAAAAAAAAGGAAAAAATGAAAAAACACAAAAAAGGTCATTATGCATATGTCATGTAGAATTAGGGCATTCTTTGCACGTCATTGCATGTTAAGATTGCATATTATAGGTTTAGATAATTTCTCCTAAATAGATTGCATGCTTATTAGGAAAATAAAAATCATGTGCACGTCATATAGAATTAGTTTCATACAATGCACGTCATTTAGTGATTTTTGTTAGATGCATTTAATTAGAAATTGCTCGTCATTAGAATTAGGTCATTAGATTAATTTAGATCGCATATTTAGTGATGCATTTCTTTAATTTCGAATCTCATGGAAAATACAAAAAAATTATTTTTCAGAATAAATCCATCTCATGCTTCAGGATAGACTACATGCTTATTTATGTCATATCGCTTAGGTCATATAGCTAAGTCATGTTGCCATGTCATATCATTTTATGTTAAATTAGTGACATGCATTGCATAAAGCATGATTCTCATTAATTAAGTGAAAACAAAAAAGAAAAAAAGAAATTGGGTGTTAATTAGAAATCATATCTAGGGTTGTTGATGTGAATTCTGATCTAACAACGCAGATGCTTTCGTTGCTTTGAGGTAAGTCTTGCAATTTATTTTCTGCTTTACTTGAGTGTTAAATTGGTGGTTTGCGCACTGCATGAACACTTCACATGTTAGGGAATTAGTTTAAAATCAATTCAAACTTGCCAAACATTTTTCAAAATAAAAAGAAAGGTATCGAAAGGGCGTTAGAGAATTCAGCGTAACCAAGTCCCCGTCACCCATAGTCTGGTTCGTAGGAGTAGAATAATTCTCCCGCTATTTTACTTGGGTTTCTAATCGACCCATCAAAAATAGATTAGTGGCGACTCCTAATGAAAATCAATTGCATGTTAAGAACTTGAACCGAAAGTCGCGAATTGGTATGGGTTTGGGAGAAAGAGTTAAAGGCTTAACAATCCATTACCAAACCCTAGGTGGTTCACACTCGAAAAAAATTGGTCGCGACAAAGCTTTAATTGGATTGGGATATTTTTGTGACTTTTGGGGCATTTTTCCTCCAAACTTGCTGAGCACGTCCAACCACCGCTTCTCTCTCCTTCGGACGTCTTCTCTCCCTCATCTCTCTCTCTCTCTGCTCTGTTTTTATTTCATCTCCTTTGCAATTTCTTTTCTATCGGTTACTCTTGAACCGAAGCCTCTTTCATCCCCTTCGGTTTTTGCTACCGCATGCGGTTCATCTTCTTGCAATTGTGGCCACCGAAATAGCTCCAGCTGACCGCCCCCTGCACCTCAGTTATTGACCGCAACTGCTCGCTTATTTTGAGTCAACCAGCAAGCAAGCGTCCCCAGCAAAGTTGATTTCTCGACCAGCTGCACCGAAAACCAGCTTTTTCTGCCTCGTGTCTTCAACTCCACCTTCGACTTCATTGATTCCCCACTTCGCTGCCTCGATCAACAATCAACCGAAGCTGACTTCGGTTTGTTGACCCCATCTCCACGCGTCCACAGCTCGGCCATCCTTGGTCAACAGCCTCCACCGAATTGAAGCCCACGAAGACCGAAGCCAGCGAAGCCGCGTCTTCTCTCTGCAGCTCACGTTTTCCTTCAGCTCCCATCTTCGTCCGCGTGGTCTCCTCTTGCTCGTGGGTTTCGGCCAGCTCGAAGACGCCAGCGGCTAGCTTCTTCAGCGCGTGGACGTTGTTGCTTCCTCTCCACGCTCGATCGGCCCGACAATTGAAGTCGGCCCAAGCCCAGCTCAGTCCATGCATCTTCATTTCCAAGCCCACGCAAGTCAGCAACCTGCAGCAGCCCAATCTCCAGCAGATTTGAAGCCCAAGCTTAGGCCCAAGTTCAGTTAGTTCTAGCCCATTTGAAGTTCAGCTCATTTTGGGCCCGCGAAGAAAGCCCAAGCCCGCGACCAGCAGCCCTGCAGAAGCCCAAGATCGAAACTCAGCCTTGCTGAGTTGTGTTGGGCCCGTTTTAGGCCCGGTCGAGAGTTCGCCGACACCGCCGAAAATTAAGGTTTCGGCCGCCGTCGCGTCGTCGTCGCGGTGAACCGGTTTCTGCAATTAACCGGTGAGTTTATACTCTAAACTCTGCTTAGTAGGCTAATGACGTTTAAGGGGTGTTAGATTTATTTTATTAGGAATTAGGTGGTTAGTTAGATTAAATTAGAAATTGAATTATTTAATTGAGCATGTTAAGTGGTTAGCATGGTTTAGCTAAAGCCTAAATAAATTGTACTATTTATCTAGAAGGGTTCGGGAATTTTCCGAGTCCGTATTGGTATTTAATTTAATGATTCTGGCCTAGGTTAGTATTTTTAGAATTGAAATTGATTTATTTAATTAATTTCAGTAATTATTTAATTATTAATTATTTTTCCGGAAATTAGGCCAAGATAGCCGGTGGACAGGAATTTCGTGCGATCGCAATGGTGTGGTTAACTTCTGCGATTGAGTGTTAAATTATGCAAATTGAGTCTGATTGGATTTTTGGTATTTAATTCCACAAATTGTGAATTTCCAATATTTATTTAGAAAATCCCAGATGTCTGGTTTTGACACCGAAAATGGTTTTTAGTACTTGTATGAAATAGTGGGATTTCAAAAAGGAAGAATATCATTTTTTCGAGGTCAAATTTACCGTGTACCCACACACGAGTAACTTCATGTTAATTTCTAATACGAAGAAAAAGGCCAGGCTCACAATTTTAATTGAAGCATTTGAGTGCAATGCACGGTGCCTTGGGCCATATTTGAGTGATCGTGTGATGGTTGAGAGAAATCGTCTCGGGCTGTTGAGCTAGACGTTATCCCTATTTGGGATACCCCCTGGACAACGGGAAGCCGGTCGCAATTGATTCTGGACTCTATGCTCCTTCGGGAAAGCCGTCTGATAAAGAGACGTGCCATGCTCAATGGGGTGAGACGATGTCTGGCAATGCCAGAAGACCGCCGAACTGAGAGTAGGCCGTGCTATATGCCGAGATCAAAACTAGGAACGCATGATTAATTGAGTGTGGCGTTTCGCCTTATTGGAGCTTATTTGTTGTTCATGCTCTCGTGTTGTCTGTGAGATAAATTGTACTGACCTGCAGAGTGGATCTGAGATGAGGTAAGTCTCATTGATTGTATGATTGTATGATTAGGACACTTCTGGGCGTATTTCCCTCCTAATCGGGGTTTAGAGCTTAGACTCGCTGAGATGATATCTCACCCCGTTGTGGGACAACATTTTTAGGGTCGTCAAGTGGAGGACCAAGAGCTGAGAGGAGGTGATCGGAAGCGTAGGTCAGTTAGGACCGCTTCTTTTTGGAAGGCCAGTCTTTTGTAGTCTTTTGGCCATAGACCTGTGTACATGACTCAGTGTATATATAAAAGCATGTTTGTTTGTAAATCTATTGTCCTGCCTTTCTATCCCGAGATGATTACTGTTAGGGGATTTCTTTTCGCTTCCGCATGTGCAATAAAATGGAAAGGGTCGGCGACTCGTCCTGGGAAGTCGCAAATTATTATCGATCAGATAGGGATGGGCACGCGCTCGGGGTGTGACAAAGAGACACTTAAGTGCCAAAAGTTACGAAAGTGACATTTAAGTACCAAAATCGGAGCAAAATGGATTACTTAAGTGTCAATCTGGCCAAAATGTTGACGTGGTGATTTTCCGATGAAGTAAGGGTAAAACGGCGTTGTTTTGGTACTAACGTGGTAAAATAATAATATAAAAATTAATTAAATTAAATTAAATTAAAATTTATTTAAAATATTTAAAAATAATTTTTTTAATATTTAAAAAAAAGAAAAAAATGGGGGGGGTGGGGAGGTGGCTGAGGGCTGCCGCCGCCTAGAAGGGCCGACGACGAGAGGGGGAGGGTTGGCCAAGGTCGTCGAGCCCTAGCCAAGGGTCGGCAACGCCCCCACCGGCGGCGAGGGCGCATGAGCTCTCACCGATCTAGGCGAGGCCGCCGACTCTTGTCGGATCCGGGCAAGGGCTACAACCGAGCGAGGGCCGTGAGCCCTCGCTAGATCCGGGGGCGAGGGCTCATGGGTCCTCGCCGCCGCCGGTCGGCCAGGGCCGTTGGCCCCGGACAGGCCCCGCAACGCAGCCGACCCTCCCCCTCCGTTGCCAACCCTTCCGCCGCCGGCGGCTCAAGGCTGAACCCCAGCTGCCTCCCCACTTTTCCTTTTTAAAAACAAAATAATTTTTAACAAAATTTGTTAATATTAAAAATTTTTATTTTTAAATATTTTATATAAATTTAATTTAATTAATTTTTGTATTATTTTTTACCACTTCAAAGCACTAAAACGACGCCGTTTTTGCATTATTTGGCCACGTCGGCGTGCAAAATAATATCGTTTTGCACTTACTTCGTTGAAAATTGCACACGTTAGCATTTTGGTTTGGAATAGCACTTAAGTGATTCTTTTTTTTTTTGAATATTGCAAAGTGTCACTTTCGTAACTTTTAGCACTTCAGTGTCCCTTTGTGCTAACTTTTGGCACTTAAAGAGATCTTTTGCCGCAAAAAATGAATCAAAAGTCTTTTAGTTCGAATCCCAAGCAAGCATTGTAGAGTTTGGTTGCTCAGTCAAACTTAGGAGGCTATCAAGGTGGCTGAGATCATGGAGGTGGTTGAATATGCAGAGGTGGAAATTTGAATTTTACTGTAAAATATAGAACACGTGACAAATTAAAGGTCAAGTATTTAAAGTGTAACAAATTCAAACATTACAAACCTAAATGACAAGCAAAGATGACATATAAGCAAGCAAAACAAGCGCATGCTGTTGATGCTAATGAAAACGTGGTGCTAGCATGCATGAAGGATGACTCAAGCACCATAAACACCAAGATCTGGCATTGATATTGGGTGCAATAATGATATGGCTGACCAAAAGAAGTTATTTTCACAATTGGACAAGCTAGTTTATGGTGAAATTAATTTTGGGAATAAATCAAAAGTTCTGGTAATGCGCAATGGTAACATTAATATCAAGGTAAAAGATAGTACTAATATTACTATAGCAAATGTGTACTTTGTACCTAGGTTTTTTTTTTTTTTTTGGAATTTACTAATTGTTAGGCAACTTTTTAAAAGGTGCCACTATTGACACCTAAATTTTAATTTAAATATTTAAAATAAATTTACATAAAAATTTAGATATCGATTTGGATCTAACAAAAAGGATTTTCGCATCATGTAGGTACTAATATTATTTGCATCTACTAACTTTTGTTTTCTATTTTTCTTACCCTATTTTCGGATAAATTTTTTAAATAAAATAATTAAAAATATATAATAATAGAAGCCCCCTTTCTTCCTCTTCTCCTTTCCCATGCGTGGACCTGAGCCCATTCCACCATTTATTTTCGCAGGCCCGGCCCCTCCGTCTTCTTCTCCTTCCTCCTTCCTTCCCTTCCCTGCAACTCATGGGCGTAGGGGTCGTCGACGCGGGGAGGATGATCTACGGCAGAGAGAGGGGAGACTAGGCCGGCAACGGATGGGACATGCCTTCAATGCTGAGACGAGACGTTGGTTTGGCAAAGGGGGAGGCCGGTCGGCACGCCAAGAACCGGCAGACGTATCCTTCGTCAACCGGCCCCCCTCGGCCTATGAATAGGGCATCGGGCTGAGACCGGAGAGCGCACAAAGAGAGAGAGAGAGAGAGAGAGAGAGAGAGAGAGAGATCGGAGGAGCGAGCTTGGAGGACTTCACCTGAGAGACATCTGGGGAGAGGCCTGAGAGTGAGCGAGTCTGAGAGGTAGAGATGAAGAGAGAGAGATCTGAGGGTTTCTTTAGAGAGACATCCAAGAAGCCCCGAGAGAACTAAGCGAGCAAGAGAAATCAGGAGTTCGAGAGAGAGAAGCTTGAGATCTGAGGGAGAGGGAGCTCGAGCAGAGACTGAGAGTGAGTGGTGAGGTGAGGTCGCCGATTGCCGGCACGCCTTGTTCTCGTCGAAGCCGCGGTAAGTCCCGCTTTTGTCGAGTTGGGGTTGGTTTCCCGAGGATCTTGGCTCGGGAACGAGCGAGGTGGACGGACGCAGCTTGATCTATCGAACTCGTCCGCTGTCTAACAACTTCAAGCCAGATAGGGAACGCCGTCGACGGCCTCCCTCTCTTTTCTATCCTGTCCTTCTTAGTTTCAAGCTCGCCAGAACAGGCTGCCGTAGCCCGATCCGAGCAAGTTCCAGCCTCAATTGTGTGTGTGCTGCGGTATTGGGGTCTAGTGTGTTGATCGCTTTGAATTTTAGCTTGAGTTCGGGCTGGGTTGTTGGCCTTTCTCACCCTCGGGCGATGCACACCACCTGTTCGATGAAATGCTGGAACCGGATCTCACTTAGGTCTCCTCTGATTTCAGTAGGAGGCATGGCCCGTTGGTTCGGTGACATCGTCCTGGTGACCGGTGAAAATCCGGGGAGCGAATGTGTTCTAGCCGGTCAAAGAGCGTCGTGTGCATGATTGGGGTCTTGATGTTCTTGAATCGACGAGCAAACCTTCGGCGTTCTGGGCATGCTCGAAGGGGACTCTATTAGGGTGATAGAAAAAGGAGCAAAGGGGAGAAAAAAAAAGAAGAAAGAAGAGAAAGTAGAAAAGTGAAAAAAAAAAAAGATATAAAAATAAGAAAGAGACAAAAAGGAGAGGATAAGAGTCGTGGGGACAGCATCATAACAGAGCAGAGCCGACTGTGTTACCCTCAAGTCTCTTTGCCTCAATCGACAGCACCTTTATTAAGCTTGATTCTGCAAGTTCACGATACTGCCTGCGTGCATCGGTTAGTTCTGCTGCTTTCACTGTCCATTCTAAGCTTGATTCTGCAAGTTCACGATACTGCCTGCGTGCATCGGTCAGTTCTGCTGCTTTCACTGTCCATTCCTCCAAGGATGCCTGACATTTTTCAATTTTTTTTTTTTGGGTCAGTGACATTTTTCAATTTGACCAGCCAACTCTTTCAGCTTCTCTTCCTAAACTTTGTCTGCTTGGACAGCAAAGCGAGCTCGCAAGATTTTGTCCAAATTGTTAGAGAAAATTCATTTGCTGTTTTGAAATTGACAAAATCTTTCCAAACTCTAGTCTAAAGACTCCAAAATCAAGTGTCATAGTTGAAGAACTCCAGATTCTAGTGCCAAAGTCTGAAGACCATCAGACTTTAGTTTCAAAGTCTGCCATCATAGACAGTTTCCAGACGAAAGAATGAAGACTTATCCAAATGCGGGATTATTTCAAAGATTCGATTCGTATGGTTTATGAATGATCCTATGGCTGGATATAGCATTTACTTGATTGATTATTCTTATTGGAATTTACTCCGATATGAAGATCTTTTGAAAAATAAGCAAACTTGGAAGGTTCTATTTATAAAAATCAAGATCCTGATTGTATGGGTGAACAAGATTAACAAGCTTTCATCATATCTTATTTAACGATTCAAGATCACCTTAATTGATTCTGTCCAACAGGTAGATTGGAAGAATTCCTTTCGAAAGTGCCAACGATCGTAAAGGCATGAAGAAGCATATAAGGAGGACTTGCTAGTTGTTCAAGAGTGTGTGTGAAAGAAAAATTTCAAAATATGAAGCTCCTTGCTATTTCATTTGTTGAGCTCAAAGTTGTATACAAAAGAGAAAAACACAGAGTGAGACTTTGTGAGAGACTAGTAGGGACTCTTCACTAAGAAAGTCGAAGATCACAAGCTGTAAAATCTCTTTTAATTCATAGTGGAATCCAACCAGTGGGCTGTTAGCACGGGAGTTGACTTAAACTTTGTCTAAGCCGAACCACTATAAATCATGTGTTCTAATTCCCTTTCCTTAAACTCCTTACTTATATTCATAGCCTTACTTAATTGTTTAAAGCTGAATGTGTTTATAGTCTGTTATCTTTTGAAGGCAATTTACCTCTTTTGAATTTTGCAAAAATTTTCATTCACACCTATTCACCCCATTCTAGGTGTTTGTACTAGCCCTTTCAATTGGTATCAGAGCTTGTGCGCTTATTTATTGAAGTGTTTTTACTTCTTAAGCTAAAGATCTATGGCTAGTATTTTAGTTCCAGGTTTGGTTGAAGGCCAAAGCAACACCAGACCTCCTTACTTTTATGGGAATGAATACAATGTTTGGAAAAATAAGATGAAGTCATTCCTAAGATCGAAAGATCCACTGGAATGGGATGTGATAGAAAAATAGATTATTCCCAAAGCTACATCAACCTCAGAAAGATAAAAGGAAGTTGCAAATCCTGGCGAAATGACACAAGCAGAAATAACCAAAAGACAAGCTCTTGATGTTAAAACCATCTATTAATTATACTGTGCTTTATCTCTTACTGAGTATAATAGAATTTCATCTTGTGAAACAGTAAAAGAAGTCTGGGACAGGTTGCATGTTACCTATGAAGGAACTGATCGAGTCAAAGAAACAAGAATCAATATTCTACTCAGAAAGTATGAAGCCTTCAAAATGAAGTAAGGAGAATTTATCACTAACATGTTTAGTCATTTCACAGAGATTGTAAACGGTCTAGTATATCAGGGACAGTCAATCTTAGGACCAATTAAGGTCAATAAAGGTGCGTATGACAAAATTTCTGGAACAGAAATTGATTTCTAGCTAGAAATTGAGGGGGTGCATGACAAATCAGAATTTTTGTTCCAAAAACAAATTTTCTATTCCAGACTTGTTTCTGGAATATAAATTCGTTTGATAAAACTATTCCATTTTTCTATTTCTGAAATAGATTATTGTTCTAGAAATAGGTTTAGAATATAAATCAGAAGTAAAAATTTTCTACTTCTCTATTTTTGGAATAGAAATGAGAAATAAAAATTCTTCTCAACGTTCATCAACCGATCCTTTATCTGTCACTGTTGACCATTGTCCAATTGGTTGTTGGCCGCCGATCGTCGGTCGTTGGTTGTCGGTTGCCGGTCACCGTCGGCCGTCGTCGCCGCCGCTGCCGCCTTCGCCCCGCCGCCGCCGCGCCGCCGCCGGTCGCCGTCGCCATCGCCGTCGCCTATGTTGGTCACCACCCGCCGTCCACCGCCGGTCGCCGATTGTTGGTTGCTCGCCACCGCCGATTGCCGGTCGCTGGTTGTTGCCGGCCGCCGGTTGCCGGTCCACCATCGTCCGAAAAGAAAAAATTGTGTCGTTATCAAACGGTTATTTTTGTATAGAAACTCTTTTAGAAATAGAAATAGACAAATCTATTTTTCTTCCATAACCTATTTTTGGAACAGAATGGTTATCATTCACCCCATGATTTCTCAATTTCTATTAGGGACAAGTTTCCGAACAAAGAAACCTTTTTGATAACGACTTAAAATTTCTATTTTTGGAACAGAAATCCGTTTGATAACATAATAAAATTTCTATTTCTAAAATAGAAATTGATTAGATAACAACATAGGAAATCCTCAAATACAAAATAATAGTCGAAATAATACTAATAGAAAAGCAAAGAAGCTTTGATTTGGGGCATCTCATGTTTCTGCATCAAATCAAATCATCATTCATTTGTCTTACCAAGACTGTGACCTTAGAGAGCTGAAGAAAAACGCTTCACACATTCCACTGATGCATTCAAGCAAAGAGAATGCTATTGGACAACACCAGAAAAGAACTTGACATTTATGTCACCGTTGTCTTTTTTCCATTAGTTAAATGAAACAAGAAAGAAGCATGGGAAAAAGGAAATCAATTATTCTGATTGAAGGAAGTTGGATCTTAACAGAATGGACTCTTGAGTGGGAACAACTGAATACTTTTGAAGCAAAGGAAGATAGGTGGTTAATGGAAGCACGATGACAAACGAGCAGAGGAGCAAATGGATCAGAAGAAAGAGGACCTAATTACATGAATGTGACAGTAAGTTATAGTATGATATTTTGGTCATTGATCAATAAAATAATGAGAACTCATAATATATAAAAAAATAACTTATTATTATTGTTATTTGCTTTAGTTTGTCTTTCTTTTCTCTTTGTCCTCCGATAATTGTTATGTAACAGATTCTTTTTGAATCCATTATTTATAAAAAAATTTCCTGTGACTTTTGAAACGCACAATTTCAACCAAACATTTTTACTTGAAAATAAAAACAACAATTTATTATCCAGAGAGAAAGCGGTGAATAAAGTTTACATAACAACAACTCGAATTTGATCAACTGCCATACTCGGACATTTTTTCCTTGCATCAAACTTTGGGTTGTATACCACATGGTTTATAATAGTCTATATAATTAAATCCATAACACCAACAGAGCAGCAAAGAGCAGCAATTAATAAGTGAATGAAAAGCGACAACTTCGACATATGAACGACCTGCAACCATAGAGGGTTTCTCTACACCTAAACAATTACGCTACATGCATCTTGAACACCTCAAGCTAGAAAATAAACCCGGACATACTCAACTCAGATGACGATTTAGCAACATATTTGAAGGGGTATCTAATTCGATGAGAGCAGAGCAAACCGATGCACTAAAGGAACGAGGGCTCTTGGCCACCAAAGGATGGATCAGGAGCTACGTCGCCGGCTCAACATACCAAGCAGTAACGTACATGTAACACTACACAATTCTCAAATCAATGCTAATGTGTCTGGGGCAAATTGTCGAACAGGTGGTGAACGTGAATTGTGAGAGGTTCGGTAGTTTAGTAGATAGATACATTCAATGAACCGGCATGACGTGAGGTGGTTATCTAGATGAATCAACAAATTCAAAGGCAAACGAAGAATGATCCAACATCGAAGTGCTCTCAACTAAAGATAAACAGAACATCCTAGGATATTACCTGGGATCGGCTACAGTGATGCGCGACTTGAATCATGGGGGTGGAAGAGAGCCGTGACGAAGTGGAGAATGCACTCACCGGAAATGACGGCGTCGATCGGGGGTAGGATGGTTGTCGGCATGGCGCGGTGCAATCAATGAGGGCCTAGGGTTGAAGACGGAGTTGGAGTCGATGGCAGGGAGCAGATGGAGTGGACGCTTGCGAGCGGACAAAGTGGATGCTACCGAGAGGAGTTGTCGACTGCAAGGAGGACGAAGTCAGAGTCGACAGCGAGGTGAGTGACGATGTGACCGACGAGGGGATGGAGTTGGAGTCGACGGGGGTAAGGAGGACGGAGTCACAGTTGACGGCAAGATGAGCAACGATCTAACCGGCAAGAGGACGGCGACGGCAGGGAGGGTTGCGGGTTTCAATCTCGGAGACGAACCTGAGATGGGTTCGACGTGATCGGATCTGGCAAAGTCGTTGATTGCAAGGAGGACGAAGTCAGAGTTGATGGCGAGGTGAGTGACGATGTCACCGGTGAGAGGACGTAGTTGGAGTCAATGGCGAGGATAAATAGCTTCAGAGTCGACGGCGCTAGGGTTTTTGGTTGAAGCGTTGAGGAGAAGGAACACCCCCGTATGGTGAATGAAGAAGATGCCCAAATTGGAGAAAAGAAGAAATAATTTTTATTTCTATTTCAGAAATTGAGAAGTTAAAAATTTTAGCTTATGATTTTTTCTTCAAATCTATTTTTGGAATAGAAATCTGTTCCAGAAATAAAAAAATTAAATTGCGTTACCAAATGGATTTCTGTTCCAAACATGTTTCGAGGAACAGAAAAATAGAGAAATTGAGAAATAGAAATTTTATTATGTATAGGCTAAATTGCTACATGGACTTTCCAAAGACTGGAATCATGTGAAGACTTCAATAAGAGAAACCCAGAGGATCATGCCTCTTTCAGTAGATGAATTAGTTGGCACACTTCAATCATATGAAGTGGAGCAAATCAATGAGGAAGAAGATCGCAAAGGTAAGAAGTCGATTGCCTTAAAATCTAACGATGATTTTGATAATACAGATTTAGAAGATGACTTGGATGATGAAGAACTAGCACTCATGATAAGGAAGTTCAGGAAGTTGAACAGAAAAGAAAGAAGATTCAACTAGAAGAAGCAGAGCACTCAAAAATTTCGAAAGAACTCAACTGAGGACAATGAAACCAACAAAGATGTGATATATTTCGAATGCAAGAAAAAGGGGCACATAAGACCCAATTGCCCTCTGTTGAAGAAAAAGAAAGGAAAAACAGAGAAATTCAAAAATGCTCTCAAACCAGAGACATGGAGCGATATTGAATGTGAGGAAAGTGATGAAGAATATGCCAACATATGTCTGATAGCAAATTCAGATTTAGACTTAGACTCTGAAACAAATTTAGACTTAGACTCAGACACAGAAGTCGAGGTTAGTAATTTAAAAATTTCTGCTAAAGTCTCAAAGTATATAGATGAACTCTGTCATAGTCTCAAAATGTGACATCCCAAATTTCATCGACCTTCATTAGTGTAATTAGATCATTAGAAACTTAGATTAATTAGATTGGGCCAGAAAATGAACCCGATGGATTGCGAGAAACGTGTGGGCTTGAGAAGTGAATGGGCCACACGAATTGGACTTGAGAAACCTAATGAGTGATTATGGGCTTGGACTTGGCTTGAAGCGGGCCAAGGTTCGAAATCATTAGATTTGTAGGTTTAGTTTAGTGGGCCCGGATTGTTATAGATTGAGCCCGTTGGGCCGGGAATGAATATTTAGGCCCGGATGATTTATTTTATATATTATAGTTATGATAACTTGATTAATGTTTATAATATAAATTTCTAACTTTAGCATTTGTGATGAATTCTTTATAGACTAACATTGACCATTCAATATGTTATGTTATTCGATATGTTATGCCGTCACTTTGTATAATCACAAAAGGATTGAAATCAAGTTGAAACAAAAGGGAATAAATGGAAAAATATTACAAATCAATGAACCGACTAATGACTCGGATTAAAGACTAATTAATTTTGAGTGACAAATTAAACTTGAGAAAACAAGCTTGAAGGCCACGACACCAAAATCTCTTCTCTCTTTGTTTTTCTTCACCCACGGTTTTGATTCCCATGAACCGAGACATGCAAGCTTCAAGGAAAATAATCATTACAAGATCTCATCATTACACTAGCCTAGGGATTAGTTTGTAGACTTATTTCCCCTTAAGCTTCGTACACTTCCTCTCTCTCTATAAAACCGAGAAACCCCCATCTTCATCTTCTTCCTTCTTTTTCTCTCGGCTGAGCAGCGAAAAACCAGAAGCAAACCAGCAGCCTTCTTCTTCTTGCATGCTGATTTTGAGTGTTGATCTTGAAGCATCTTAGAGTTGTGTTGTAGCTGAAGCAAGGTAAGGAAAGATCTAACTCTAAATTGAAAGTTATCCATTGTTTCATCAAGGGAGCTTGAGGATCTAACCAAACAGTGATGGATATAGCTTGTAGTTGCTGTTTTGTGATTGATCTAAGCTGAGTAAGTGTTAGATTAGAGTTAGAAGCCATTGCATGTTGTTTTTGAGGACTGCATGTTTCGAAATCCTTGTGTGAGTATGCTGTTTTGTTGAGCGAAGTGATGAAATGGATGCCGAGTGGATGGATATGGTGTTTACTGTGATGAGTGAACTCACGGATGCGTTTATACTTCGAGCCGAGTTGTGAATTGATTATTTGATAGAGAAAGACATGCTGAAGGTGTCTTAAGTTGCTGAGATTAGGCATTGAAGTATTGTAGAAGAAGTTTGTGAAAAGATAAGTGGTTTAGTTGGGTTAGAAGTAAAGGAAAACGTGAACCTATTCTGTTCTAGGTGAAAATGATTATAGAGTCTTCTGTTTGTGTTTAGTTTTCTTTATGTATGTTAATAGGAATAAGAAAGAAACTATTCTACATGATAGAACATCTATAAGATCAATTTATACACGTAGCTATAACCATATGACTATAAAAACGTAGAGATGGAAGTAAACTTAGTAAAACCAGTAAACTGTTTTTGTGAGAAACGGTATGACCTTTACTGATTATACGAATTTTCTGTATTTACCTAGTTAGATTTGGACTTCGAATCCTTAATGAAAATTGTAGAAAACATCTTAAGGAATGACGTGTCAAAATTTGAGACTAAATCGATAAGATTTGGCTAGTGAAACAATTTTCTTTGTAAATACGAAATCTGGACGTCGGTACAGGGTACTAGTAAAAATTATGGCGACTGTTACTCTTAATACAGTGAGAATCAGACTTAAGTTTCTTCACGAGAATTGTTAGTCTATGTCTTAAGTATAACATGCTAAAATTTGGTAATATTTCGACAAGAATTAATATACCTTCTGTGTTTGAAACCGAAACTGTTCATTTAGCTAGTATACTGTTTGTACCCGAGAACACATATTAGATGTAGTGTCTTGTATCTTAGACTGGTATGATGAACATAGAGTCTAATAAACCTTATACTAGATGTTGGTTGTGTATGAGTAAGTCTCATATATCATTTGAGATATAAGTGCATATAGAATCATGTGTGTGCAATGAGTGCGGTGCATAGTGCTTGATTATGGGATGAATATCTGTTCGCCATGGAATGTGACATGACGTAATGGGTTTTATCTTATAATCCGGACACGCACGTGTGCTAGGTTCATGAGAGTTAAATAGATACTTTAGAGTCTTTTTCTTTTGCATACGATAAATGCATTAATCAAAGGTGTGGTGGTGTGAAACGTGTGCTTAAGATGAATGAACCCATCGGTACCGAGATACCGGTGATGCCCCGGAAGTTTGGGATGCCCTTGCTGAGTGGTCTTGGATGCCTCGGTAGAGAGATACTGAGATGCCTGGGAGTGAGATGCCCTTGTGTGTGATCAAGGATGCCTCGGTTGTGTGATACTGAGATGCCTTGGAGTGAGATGCCCCTTGCTGAGTGGTCTTGGGAGGACCTCGGTTGTGTGATGCCGGGATGCCTCGGAGTGAGATGCCCACAATTAGAGGTATTGTGGAAGTCCGGATAACGTACTTTCTGGAAGTGACTCGATCGGCCGGTTGAATTCCGGTTAATGATTGATCGAGGGTGGATTTTATGCACACTAAATATAATTATTTGGCGAGTGAGTTCATCTATTATTGTTGTATATTATCTTGATGTGAGATTGAGTTTGTGAAGGGTAAGTATAGGAGTGGATGCATATAAGGTGATTTCTTACATGAAGTAATAGTATTGTTTATGCTTGTGATATATTCTCTTAGCATCCTAAATTGTTTGATGATTCACTTGTAACTTTGATGGCTATGGATTGTTTAAGTTAGAGTTTTTTCATTCTTTACTGGGCAAGGTTGTTTGCTCATACCTTACATTTTCAGATTGATAGCATGGATGTACCGCCGGTAGCTCGATACGGGGCGGTAGTGCGTCTTGATGTTTCTTTTCATGACGAGTATGATCCCGACATTGACATGGTTTTGTCCAAGTACGAGGCGACTTTATGGCTGGATGACGGTAGAGCTGACTTGACTTCGATGACGTTCGTTGCATGGTTTGTCAACCATGAAGGAGAGATGTTCGGGCCTTTACCCTTTGGAGTAGGAGGACCTGGAGCGGGGATGGACGGCGCCTAGACGTCTTGGATCGTGTAGAGGCTGACTGACTTTTGTTTTTTGTTAGATGTGGGCTAGTGTGGGAACTCGTGGAGTAGATACCCTCACCCTTATCCCTGGCTTGTGTTACGCCTTACTTTTGTTTTGTATATGATGTAAATATATAGGCGAAGAACATGGAATGAGTCCAGGTTGATAATTTTGTATGCCCCGATGATGATAAAATGAAAGGAAGCCTTTTATGATCTTGTCTATGTGCATTGCAAGATAACCTTGTAATATAAACTTGAGATTTTAAAATAATCCATGTTATACATGCTAACCTTTAATGGTAAACGCTATGGGTTATCTAAAGGAGATTACAAGCTAGACAAGAAGATAATAATAATTATAATTCCGCTTGCGCTTAGTACGTGACGCTCTGGGATGTCACCGCTCGTTTCGTTACACAAAACATCTCTTAAAAGGATTTCCGAGCTGAAGAGGGAGAATTCTAAGCTGAAGCAACATGAAACTTCTTGGAAAAAAAGTTTGAAAATCTTGACAAAAGTTTTATTGATTTGAAAGAAAATGCAAATTCCCTTTCAGAGGAAAATACTTTTTTTGAAAGAGGACATTTCAAATATCACAAAAAAAGGTTTTCAAAAGGATCTGAGAAGTTGAAAATGATTCTTTCAGTACAAAGACCTTATTTCAACAAATTTGATTTGGGCAGGACATAAACCATTCCTTTGATTGATTTTCCCAAAGTTAAAGAAAGAATTAAACAAAGATCTACGAAGGCGTTTTACAAAAGTCATTTTCAAAAAGTTTTTGTAAAATCTGTTAGCCGAAGTGCTCTCAAATGTTCAAAGTGTAACAGCTTAGAACATTTTGAGAAAGAATGTCATAAGATTTGGAGACCTGTTAAGAAGAATTAGGCAAAGACTATATTTAGTATTAACTTCCCTAGACCTAAGAAAATATGGGTACTAAAGAAAGCTTGAGTTCTTTTTATGATTGCAGGTCACTATCAAGAAAAAGATCAAATGGTATTTGGATAGTGACTGTTCGATACACATGACAGGAGATTCAGGTTGTTTTATAAAGCTTGTGCAAATAAATGGTGGAAAAGTTTTTTTGGTGGAAACAACAAAGGAAAAATTGTTGGATATGGAATTGTAAAGATTTGAAGTCTCACAATCAACAATGTCTCCTTGGTGGAATGATTGAATTATAATCTACTCAGCATAAGTCAACTGTGTGATACTGAATTCAAAATTAAATTCCAAGAAGGCATTTGCTTAGGAACTAGTAAAGATTTATCTCAATCTTTCACTAGACGAAGACATATTAATATTTACCTTCTAGATATAAAACCGAAGAGCTCTCAATGTCTAATTTCTAGTTAAGATGAAGCAAATCTTTGGCATCAAAAGCTTGGCCATGTTAATATGAAGCAGATTGCTAAGATATCCTCCAAGAGGCTTGTTCGTGGATTGCCCAACTTGACTTATCAAAAGTCTGAATTATGCACGCCATGTGCTTTGGGAAAACATGTTAGAAGTTCTTTTAAACCTATAAATCAAGTTTCTACTAATCGTGTTTTGCAGTTTCTGCATATGGATCTCTTTGGACCAACCAGAACTCAAAGCATTGGTGAAAAGAGATATTGCTTAGTAATCGTGGATGATTATTCTCGCTTTACTTAGGTATACTTCCTGGCAAGTAAGTCTGAAGCTTTCTCTTACTTTTCAAAATTTGCCAAGAAGGTTCATAATGAAAAAAGGATATGCTATTTTAAGGTTTACGATCAATTTATCGATTTTATTAGCGAAATAATCAAGTTTGATTTAGATATTATTTCTTGATTCGGACGATGTGTGATATGATGATTTTGTGCTTATCTTTCGATTGCTTTATTTATCCCGAAAATACAAAAAAGATTGCATTTGCATATCATGTAGATTATATTTGATTTCATATATAGAATTGCATGATAGAATAGTTAGATACCTTTTTAATTATATTAGAATGCATGTTTAGATGATATCTAGGTTAGATAATATATTGGAATTAAATTGCATGTCGAGATAAATTTTTGAGTTAAGATAAGATTCAGATTAGTCTATTTCTTCACTTAAAATAGATAATATCTCACTTTAGTTAGATTTTTATTGTTAGTAATTTTTAATTACGAATTTTTATTTGAAATACAAAAAATATTATGTGCATGTTATTTAGAATTAGATTCATGAAATACATGTCATTTAGTGATAGTTGCTTGGTCCATTTAATTAGAAATTGCATGTCATTAGAATTAGGTCATTAAGTTATATTGCATTGCATAAAGCATGATTCTCATTAATTAAATGAAAACAAAAGAAATTGCATGTTAATTAGAAATCATATCTAGGGTTGATGATGTGAATTTTAATTTAACCACGCAGATGCTTTCTTTCTACAAGGTAAGTCTCGTAGTTCATTCATTGCTTTCTTGGGTGTTAAATCGGTGGTTTGCGCATCCGCATGATCGCCTCACATGTTAGGGAATAGATTTAAAATCAATCCATGCTACATTCAAAAACATTTTTTTGAAAATAAAAAGAAATGGTACTGAAAGGGCATTAGAGAAGTCTAGTGTAACCAAGTCCCCATACCCAAAGTCTCTGGTTCGGAGGAGTAAAATAATTCTCCCATTATTTTACTTAGGTATCTAATCGATTTACTATAAACTGATTAATGTCAACTCCTAGATAAAATTCATTTGCATGTTAAGAAATTTGAACCTAAGTCGCGAATCGGTATGGGCTTGGAAAAACTCGAGCTAAGTTAGACTTAGTAATTCATTAGCCTAAATCCTAGGTGGTGCACCTGAAATTTAGGTTGCGACGGCTTGGCGAGTCCACTGGGGACTTGAGTTAAAACTCTTAGTGGACTTAGGCCAATTTTTTTTTCTTTTGAAAAATGTTTTTGTTTGGTAGCGAGGATTCCAGGTATGTCCTTAACATTTAAGGTATTAAATGTTCTTGCAAGATGGGAGGTATAAGGGGAAGTGTTTGCTAACCTTTGTTTTGTAGGGAGGTGTAGGAATGTATGGTTTACTTTCATATATGAAGTGCTGCTTGATATAAACTGTTGTGCATGCTTTGCATTTTGCACTACACTTTTGCATACACAACCTACCACTGGACTTGGGCCGCACTAGGATACATAGGATGGTATTGAGTTGGATACGATTTCGACCGCGAGGCCGCGTAGTGGAGGTTGCCTAACTCAATCCCGAAAGCTTTTTCTTGGTGTCAAGAATGTTTACCTCTGCCCGTGAGACTGCGTCGCATTGGGGTATCATTCTTGACTAAGCCGGAGTTAGGAGGACTTGACTTAGTATGCGAGGCTGCAACTAGTCATCCCACCCTGCTAACTTCACTTTGCTAAGCCTATCTAAAGTAGAAATCGAACCTCGCATTTCATGTGCTTGTCTATGTGGTTGCTGTCGATTTTTCTTGGTGAAGTAAGTTTTCTATCCTTATACCATGCAATTTATTTTGTCGTGCTTTTAGTCTGTCCATGACAATTTAGGTTAAGCATTGGTTTAACTCCTTTGTCAATTAGAGATGAAATGAGGAAATTGTCATGCAATGAATCATTTTGAAAAAAAAAAAAAACTTTGGAGAATTTGTTTTCAATTCATGTCTAGGAAATTTGATATTGCTAGGGTGTCTATTTTTCTAGCCCCTTTTTTCAGGAAATTCCTTTCTTGTACGAACTTTTCATGAATAAATGAAAAAGAAAAATGAAAAAAAAATCAATTAGATCATTGTCATGGATTGACTCTCTATTTACACCTCATGCTTATATGTTCCCATTTATTTGAATCGGGTGATTATGGAGTGATCTCACTCACCCATCCATACATGGTTAAAAGCTAAAATGGCAGATTAAAATGAGGTGCTGAACCGTATCATTGATATTGACTATGACATGAACAAGCGAATTTTACACTTCCAAAGTTAAGTCGATGAATTGTCTGCTATTGTGGCTTGTCTTGTCAAGCAAAAGTGCTGTGATGACATAGGTACTCTATCTTTAGTGAGAAACTATGACTCAAAGAAGAGAGCCAAGAGGACTTTCGAATCGTCCCATTTTCTTGAGATAGCTGAATTTGATGCCACCATGAAGAGACTAGTGACATATCTAGAGGGAAGAATATCTGACTTGAAGAGTTCGCTTCACAAGATCAAGGAGGGTGAAAAGTTCAAGTACACATGATTTATGGTGTTAAGTAGTTTGATTTCCTCATTTAATTAGGGGCATATGTTCAGTTGCATCTTCCCATGTGTGGGAATTTTTATTGCTTTTGAGAGATTGTTTTCAATTTCTTCAAGTTTCGCTTGAATATCACATTTTTCATTCCAATAAATGTAATTTGATTGATAAATATCAATAAATTTACAAGTTTTGTTTTGAGGACATGATGGGGTACACCAAACCAACTCGGTGACGATATTCAACAATGAAAAAATATCATCCAAGGATAATTATGAGGACTTGGCTTCTTCATGCTTCCTCATCCAAAAAAATTCAAAAAAATTCAAAAAAAAAATCATTTTTTTAGGCCATTTCCAAAAGCATGCATTAGGTTAGCTCTGTTTAATTTTCTGACTCATTTACTTCATGTTTCAGAGCATTACTTTCCTGGCCTCATAAGAAAGCATATGAAAAAGGTACATCGAGGTTGTAATGATAGATCAAATGGCTCAACTGTTACTCAACAAGATTGAGAACAAGTTTCTAAATAATTAATGTGGGTCACATTTCGATATTACTTGAAATATTCATCTTGAAGAGCCAAAAAAATTGTTTGGCATTTCCATGCTTGATGGAATTTTCATTCTTGCCCATTAATAAGAAAATGAGGGGCAAGTAAAAGAGGACCATCATTCTTTGGTGGAAGAGGTATGTCTCGTCCTTGAACCTAATTAGTTTTGGGAAATGACGCTCTGTTCTTTTCCTTGCAGATGACAAATTGGGGGCATGACAAATTTTGGTAATGACCCGACTAGGACAAAATCTCAATCCGAGCCAAGATGGTTGTGCAATTTGAATTTACTTTAATATTGCATAGTATTCTATTCATGCACGTTGTTTTGTGCAGAGGCAAAAGCAAGATTTTATCAAATCAAAGATCGGATTTTCATTGATTGATCAATTTATGTGTTTGTTCCCTTTTGATAGGGGCAATCCAAGGACACCCATTGCTGAGATAGTCCCTTCGTGGGACAATTCCTTGAATGAACACTTGAAATCATGTTTTTCATACTTATGAGAGCATTTTTTAGTGTAATAAATTGTCTGTTTGAAGTCACAAAAGCTTTGCATGCTTAAAGTTGCCAGACTCTTTTGAAAAAAGAATTTCGATAGTGGTTTTGCCTATTTAACTCATCAATTTCATGTGGAGATTTGTCAAGATGGACAATTCAATGGATTGAGCATACTGAATGAGACGTGTCAAGATGATGAAAGGCAAGCCTTATCCTATACACAGTCCTCTACCTATAACTTGTGAGATGAGTGTAAAAAAATTCCATATCCGTAAGGTAAAGAGTTCTCTTGCAAAAGGTATGACAACCAAAATGATGAGGGGCAATTCATTTCTCCATCCTAAACACTACAGGAGATGCATTGCTTAACTCCTTTTGAGCCTTATACACTTGTGGAGATTCTTTCAAATTACCTCTGTCAAGAACCACCCCACATTTGGGCAAATGGGAGGTAAGATGGCATCAGGAGGTGAGGAAAATGAAAAGAATTTTTCTTGGTCTCACTTGCATCAATCCTCAAGTCGTGCTATTACATTGAATTCACGTGGTAATTTAAGTGCTTTAGGATAACGAAGAACATTTCTTTTTCTATCCTATATACTTATATCATTTGCATAGCCCACTTGAGCCTACAATTTTATTTCTTTAAACCTAGTTGGTGATCATCCCCTACATTAGGGCAAGACAAAAGGTAGATGAAGGCCCTTGAAAGTTCAAGTGTCATTTAAAGTGTAATTGCTTGACGCATGCATAGAAATCAAAATAGAACTAAGGGGCATGAAAAAGCAGTGTGCCTAGTAAAAGCAAGGTCAATGCCTATGAAAAGAAAGTGAAGAAAAAAATGAACGAGAACTAGGGGCATGAAAAAGTAGTATGCTTGGTAAAAGCAAGGCTGATGGCCATAGACGAAAAAAAGAGAGAGAGTTAAGATAAGGATTATCGGTTGCGAAAAGCTTGTATCCCAATGGAGCAGTACTCAAAGAGTCAAGATCAATGGTGTATGACAATCCTTGGTGAAAAAGAAAACTGGTGGCAATGCCAAGATGATCATCAACTTTGACCCCTATACACATCTTTGAGCCTAACAATCCTTTCGTTTCTTAACCCATGAACTCAGCCTATGTTACGTCCTTTACAAAGTTTCTTCAGATTAAGGCACTTGGATTAACATGGGAGTTCATATGTTTATAAGCATCGCTCGAAGAAGTGCAAGCAAGATTATTTCTTTCTCATTTTGCAGGGTTCTTGACTTGTAAACCCGGAGATGATTACAGAATTATTCTTTCAATAGCCTTGACTCAAAGAGTCCCTTTGTTAAGCCATTGAGCAAGCCCATATTACAATCCTTGTTAAAGACTTCTTAGATTGGTAAGGTTGTATTGCTTGCGAGAATACTCGGACCCCTGTTGATATGATGATAGTGAGATGGAGTAATTCTCCTAAAACAGCCATTCTGAATGAGAGTGAGTGAAAGTCATTTCTAACTGAAAGTCTCTCATTTAGTACTCTTAAGAAATTCATGCCATTGTCTTGAATGACAGTTCTCTCCTGTGGGAATTTGGGTGATGCAAATATGGTAAAGTCATTATGCATAAACCTTGATTGAATGGATGAAAACCCCATCGAACTTTGAAATGTGCATTCTAGAGTAGCTTAAATTGTCTACGTCCTTAATGAATGCATATCAGTTTTTGCTCTAATTCATGTCTGGTTGGTAATGTTTTTTAAAGACTCGAGAGCTCCTGACATTGGGTTCCTTTCAGAATGCCTCATGATACTAGGAGATGAGAAATATTCACGAACGTTCAACGTGTATCCTTGATGTTCCAAAAATTTATTTTCTACCAGGAGGTGAAAGACCTCCACATGATATCTAAATTTTAGAAGACATCCCCAAGAATCAGAGATATCACCAGGTAAGTATGTGACATCATGATTTTCCAATTCTATTTTTAATTGAATAAGTCGAGCATTTCATCTTTACGCCTATAGCTCTCTTTTATGAGTTGGCCACTCACGAGATAACTAGTCTATCGGGTGAAGTTGTTATGGAATCTAAACGCAATAGACTTGAGAATTCGACCAGGAACTGACTGCTCGACCGTGCTAATCTACAAGGGTCATTACGGCACAGATTGATTAGAGACCGTAGATAGGTCGATTCAATAGAACCATGTAATTTAGTGTGGGTGATTCCACCTAATTGCACAATTCTTGTTGATCGGTACTATACATGTGCATTAGGATAGTGTGAGGCAGAGAGAACTTAAACCCAATGTTGATTGCATACATCAACTTCACTTCAAAGTGAGAGTGAGAGACATCAACCATTGAAGTGGATTTGGGTCTGATGCAGTTGATCACGATCTTGTGAAGTAAGATATTGGAGGCAATCATTCTAGAGTAAGAAATTCTGCCTTTAGCAAGTTTGTCTAGAACAAGAGTCAATGTTGCATGACCAACAGACACACTAATTGGTTGAAAACTTCCTCTTTCCACACCAATCACATCCGCCAAAATGTCTACATCCACCATAAACTCTTTGTCCTTTACTGTAAAAGAAAATCTATTCACATCTAGGAAGGATAGATTCGAATAGAAATAAGCAATCAATTCAGGGTAAGCGACTGCCGTCTCTGAGCAAAATCTTTCAAGTTGAAGGAAAGCAAACTTCTCCCTCAGGTTCACTTTCACTGTATCTAGAAAATCAAAGTCTACAAATCGAGGGTACATCGCCCCCTCTTCAAAAGTTTCGAATAGGTCTTCTTGTGGTCCTTATAACAGAATATCTCCACGAATATTTGTAGTAACGCCCATCCTAGGCTGAAAATGCATATACATCCTCTCATCATCATCATTTCCTTCTGGCTAATTAAAACCACTAAACTGTGGATCACTTGGAAAGTTGGCAAAACTTATTGCTGCCAAACTTTTAGGCGCAATGCCTAACCTTTCCATAGTATTTAGGAAAAAAGTTTCGTTCTTATAACCGTGTGCTCACAAAAATTCATCAATCAAAGTCATCGCAGAACCACCCTATTTTAAATTAGAGTAGAGTTTAAAGAGAAATTAGGGTTTCTGCGTTCTTACTGGTTCAACATCTTCAATGATTTCTTCTTCTGCTTGTTGCTGTGAAGGATCTTGAGTCGCTTGCTGTGAGGAATGATGCTATTGACAATGTTGTTGTTGTTGTTGCTGCTAAGGAGAATCTTCTTCTTCAGTTAAATCAAAGTGGGTAGGACCCTTTGGCATGTGTTGTGGTCCCCTGCTCGCAATTCTAGAAGATTTCCTCTAGAAAGACATTGTCACAATATTGGAGGATTTCTTGAACTCGCTCGTTGAAAATAGTGAAAGCTTTTCGGATCAAACTCGAAACAAAATTATTGCGACCTAAATTTCGGGTGCACCACCTAGGATTTAGGCTAATGGATTACTAAGTCTAACTTAGCTCAGGCTCTCCCAAGCCCATGCCGATTCGCGACTTAGGTTCAAATTTCTTAACATGCAAATGGATTTTATCTAAGAGTCGCCACTAATCAGTTTATGGTAGGTCAATTAGACTTCTAAGTAAAATAATGAGAGAATTATTTTACTCCTACGAACCAGAGACTTTAAGTATAGGGACTTGGTTACAATAGACTTCTCTAATGCCCTTTCGGTACCATTTCTTTTTATTTAAAAAAAAATTGAATGCAGCCTAGATTGATTTTAAATCTATTCCCTAACATGTGAGGTGATCATGCGGTGTGCAAACCACCAATTTAACATCGAAGAAAGCAATGAATGAACTACGAGACTTACCTCGTAGCAACGAAAGCATCTGTGTGGTTAGATTAAAATTCACATCATCAACCCCAGATATAATTTCTAATTAACACGCAATTTCTTTTTGTTTTCATTTAATTAATGAGAATCATGCTTTATGCAGTGCAATATAACTTAATGACCTTATTCTAATGACATGCAATTTCTAATTAAATTGACCTAGCAACTATCACTAAACGCATGCATTTCATGAATCTAATTCTAAATGACACGCACATAATATTTTTTGTATTTCTTATAAAAATTCGTGATTAAAAATTACTAATAATAAAAATCTAACTAAAGTGAGATATTATCTATTCTAAGTTAGGAAATAGACTAATCTGAATCCTATCTTAACTTAGAAATTTATCTTGACATGCAATTTAATTCCAATATATTATCTAACCTAGATATCATATAAACATGCATTCTAATATAGTTAAAAATGTATCTAATTATTCTATCATGCAATTCTATATATGAAATCAAATATAATCTGCATGATATGCAAATGCAATCTTTTTTGTATTTTCGGGATAAATAAAGCAATTGAAAGATAAGCACAAAATCATGATATCACACATCGTCCGAATCAGGAAACAATATCTAAATCGAACTTGATTATTTCACTAATAAAATCGATAAATTGATCTTAAGCCTTAAAGATCAAGATATCAATTTTATTCCCGCGTAATTAATTATTCGATCTAAAGCCTTATAGATGGAATAAAAAATCGGTATGCGGTTGCAAACTAGGAAATAAATCCTAATTGGGAGATATGTCTATCACTTATAAATATGCACATTAGATACTAATAGACATATATTAGGCAGTAAAATATGCAGATATACTAGAGATGTGCATCTTACCTAATTTGAGGATATTCTTTCCAAATTTGGACCAAGCGCAATTGCAACCGAGATCACAACTAGCTCCTCAACGATGAGGCGACGAGCGGCAGCGAGCGATGTTGATTGGTAGTTTATGGCCAATGAACCTACAAAAATAGAAACTTTACGGGATGGCCCGGTTTATGGGTGAGCTCAACGGCAGCGGTAGGCTCGGCATGGTGTTAGGACAACGGGTTGTCTCGTGGTGGATTGCAAGTGGCTCGTCAATGTCTTCAATTCGTTGAGGCACATCAACAGCAAAGGACAAATCAGCTGCTCTGTTGCGAACCAGGACTGGGATGGCAAAGCAAGTTTGCTCGGCTCACAATTGTTGACGGTGGCGACGCCCACGATGGACGTAATTTACCAAGACTGGAACTCGCGTTGAGGATCTCTGTGAAGATACTAAAGTTGTTGAAGAATTTACGAGCATAATGAGCCCAGTGTGTTTTCGGCTTCTCCCTAGAAATATTCTTCCTGGTTAGTGGGTAGTCAAGAGAAAATAAAAATAAATAAAAAAAACTTAAATTGGAGGCATGAATCTGAAGCGATTCATGGGATCATGGCGGTGGCTCGTAATTGAAGGACAGTGGATCGAATGGTGGTGCTCGGTCATGGAAGGTCGGAGCTAGTAAATGGTGCGGGGCCCTCTCGGTTCGGAAGAGATCGACGCGTGGTCTCAGTGCAGCAGCGTCGGTGTCGCCGGGACAGAGCAACAATGTCGTCGTTGCAGCGAGGCGAGCACCATGTCAAGGAAACAACGACTGCGTCGTCTCAGTGGAAGTGCATCAAGCTGTCGAGGCTCGCGGTAGTGATGCTGGAACCGATGCGGCGACCGCTAGAATTGCTGGATGAAACACCGGAAAGTTGCGAAGTGGGCGAGGACGGGCTTCGTTAATGTTGGTCTCGGAAAAGTGGTGTCCGAGATGTGAGAATTGCGTGAATTAATATCCATAAATCACCACTCACAATCCCTCTTTAATTCCTTAATTTTTTTTCCTCCACTCACTAATGGCGTCTCAATGCTTCATGCCCTCCTCTCTCTGGATTTTCTCTTGCAAAGTGAAGGCGAGCCAATCAAGAACGTTTTGATGAAGGCGCCCAGGCCAGCAACATGAGATGCAACCCAATACACGGTCGTGTAACTCCACTATGTGGCCTCCTCCTTACAAAGTGATAAAAAAGTTCCCCGGAGAAAATAAAACCCCTATGAAGTGATGAAAAGAAAAGCCCCCCTTTGTGCAGCCGTATATTCAATGTGTGGACTCCTTTGAAACCCTACACGAGTAACCTTTTTATAGGTAAAAAATTAGGGTTTTAATTTCCCTTTCAAATCAACATCTGCGAAGATTTCTTTCCGCACGTAATATCACTTTTTATTTTCCAACCCTCTTCTTGATTTCCTTTGCAAAAATGAATATTCTCTATTGATTTTTCAAAAATTGCAATAGGATTTTTTCAAATACAGGCTTGGGTCAATTTGCTCTCTTCGTGGGCTTAGTCCGATTTGTCAATTTAAAGCTCATAACCATTAATTTGAATCCATCTACCACCAATCCAATAAAATGCAAAAAATGTAAATTAAAAATAAATGCACCTAAATCTATATGCAATTAATATTTTCTTCAGGGATAAAATTGACCCCTAATTTTCTATGTAATAAATAAATGATCAGATCGCCAAAATTTAGGTGTCAACAGTTGCCCTTCTTTGAAGGTGAGCTCGTAGAGGTTGCCTTCAAAGACAAATTGAGACCTAAATTTTGACTATACACATGCATTGAATGATTTTTTTTTTTGGAAAATGAATTTCATTTTGAAATGCAATTTATATGATGCATGGAAATGCTAATGCAAATAATAAATGAACCTACCTGAAATAACTTACCTTCAAGGAGGATAGAGTAATTCGAGATAGTTGGTGTTACATGTCCAGGATCTGTACCATTTTACAGTCGCCCAAAATAGTAACATGGCTTTGCAAAGAGACTGCTTTCCTAAGACCCTTACCTTTCTACGGTCGCCTAGTATGATAATGCTTGGTTGTGTCTAAGACCTGTACCTTTCTACGGTCGCCTTAACAAAAATGATTTTCCAGGATCCGTACCATTCTACGGTCGCCTGAATTCGGAAATATATGTTGTCTAGGACCCATACCATTCTACGGTCACCTGAATAGGAAAATAAATGTTGTCTAGGACCCATACCATTCTACGGTCGCCTTGACGAAAAAAGTGATTTTCCAGGAGCCGTACCATTCTACGGTCGCTTGAATGGGGAAATAGATGTTATCTAGGACCAGTACCATTCTACGGTCACCTAAATGGGATTCACATTCCAAGAACCATTCCATTCTACGGTTGCTTGAATGGGGAGATAAATGTTGTCTATGACCCGTACCATTCTACGGTCGCCTGAATGGGGAAATAAATATTGTTTGGGACCCGTACCATTCTACAGTTACCTAAACAGGGATTCACCTTCCAAGACCCATACCATTCTACAATCGCCTAAATGGGGAAATAAATGTTGTCTAGGACTCGTACCATTCTACGGTCGCCTAAATTGATGTTTTGCTTTCCAGGACCCATACCATTCTATGGTTGCCTAAATAGGAAAATAAATGTTGTCTAGGACCCGTACCATTCTACGGTCGCCTAAACTGAGGTTTCGCTTGACTAGGACCCGAACCTTTCTTTGGTCACCCAGCCTTGCAATAGAGATCATTTGACCAAGACTCGAACATTTCTTCGGTCGCCTTAATCAAATTAAATTTGGAGAAAAATCTTTGGGGGACAGCTCAATTGAGTGTCGATTAAAAGGAACTTCGGGCTACGGAAGCACATCTATTTGATAAAAGGGATTCTGGGCTACGAAAGCACGTCATATCAATATAAATGACTCTAGGCTATGAAAGCATGCCAAGTCAATATAAAGGACACCGGGCTACGGAGAACGCTAGGTCGATAAAAAGGACTTTAAGCTATGAAAGCACGCCAGGTCAATATAAAGGACATCGGGCTACGGAAGCACGCCGGGTCGATGAAAGGGACTCTAGGCTACGAAAGCACGCCCGGTCAATATAAAGGACATCGGGCTACGGAAGCACGCTAGGTCGATGAAAGGGACTTTGGGCTATGAAAGCATGCCGGGTCAATATAAAGGACACCGGGCTACGGAAGCACGCCAAGTCAATAAAAGGGACTTTGGGCTACGAAAGCACGCCAGGTCAATATAGATGACAGCTTGACCAAGCCAAGTGTCGATGCACTTGAGAGAGAATACTTGCAAAATGACAAGTATTTAGAGTATAGGTAGAAATATACTTTGTCGCGCCCCGAACCTTGAGCACGCAAACATCCCACTTTGGTCGATAGAAATGCGACTTCCCAGGACACGTCGCCGACCCATTCTTTTATTTACGCATGCTGAAGCGAAACAATTCCCCTGACAACATTTAACTTGGGATAGAAAAGCAAGCAATCAATCACAATCAAGCAAGCTTTCTTATAAACACATAAGTTTATATACAACACTGAATTGTCTACAAAATAGACAGGCTCAACAACTAGGGAACTGTCTTATGACCAACTTGTCAGACACGTTCGCTGATTCTTCGGTCTCCACCTCCACAAATGTCCATGGCTTTGAGTCCTCCACGAACGCCATCTAAGGACCTGAAAATGTGGAGCCCACGACGGGGTAAGACAATGTCTCAGCGAGTCCTATCCCCTAAGACCCGATTAGGAAGAAAATGCGCCTTGAGACGCTCTAACCGCACAAAGAGGACAGATGACTTACCTTACCTCAGTCCTTTCCTGCACGTCACTACAATTCAATTCTCAATCACACAATTGATCCAATGATTCAATTCAATCATTACCTTACCTTAGTCATTTCCTGCACGTCAGTACAATTCAATTCTTAATCATACAATTGATCCAATGATTCCTTCAATCGTACTATCTTTCTAATACTATCTATCATTCAATACCGTCTATCAATCCAATCGTTAATACGACATATGCTCCCCAAAGCTGTAATATATAGACGGTAGCTCGCTCAAGCTGTATAGATAGATAGCTCACCAAAGCTGTAGCTGATAGATAATATAATAGCTCGCCCAAGCTGTAATATATATAGATCGTGCTCGCACAAGCTGATAAAACAATCTTAGCTCACACAAGCTGTAATAGATAATAGCTCACCAAAGCTGTATAAATATGTATATACTAATTGCTTGCCCAAGCTGATACATATATATAAACCAATGCTCGCCAAAACTGATCATTCAATAATAAAGCATAGAACTGGATATACTCCAATAATACCCAACAATTCAAACTAGTCATACAAACCAATTATGGTGCTAAAAGCCAACACTGGGTATTTTCAAGTTAAATACCACAACTTCATCAATATCACTCAATTCCACACTTGGAATAATTAACCACAAATATTCATTTTCACTCAATTTGTCAATTTAACATACAATTAACACAAACCGATCGCACTGCTGCGATCAGTACGAAATTCTAACGACCGGCCATCTCGGCATAATTTTAAAAATTATTAAATAATTAAATTTAATTCCGAAAATTAAATAATTAAATATTAAATTATAATAATATAATTTAATAAAATAATATTTAATAATTTGAAATCATTAATTAATTAAAAATAATTAATTAGAGCTTAAACAAGATTATGCTAAATTAAACATACAATTAGACTTAATTAAACAACCACTAAACTAATCATACAACACATCTAATTTACATTAAAACAATCTAATTTAACCATATAAACCTAATTAGACTAATCTAAACACCCCTTGAGCATCATCAACTCACTAAGCAAGGATTAGAGGATAAACTCACCCGATTAACGAGCCGAACGCTTAAAACGACAGGGACGACGCGAGGGTCTATAGTCTCCAAAGCGGGCCTAGCTTCCGAGGTCGGAAAGCCAGCCAAAACAGGCCAAAACCAAGCTGAAATATCCATTTTTCTGCTCACTGTCCGCTGTTGGTTGAGGTCGGGAAAGGGTGGATCCGGGGCTTGGATGAGACGGAGAAGGATTGGGGAAGGTTGAGGGGTTGAACTGGACTTAGGCGGGGCCCAAACGGTGGCCGGAGGTGGACAAGAAATGGCAACGCAACGAGGAGCAACATGCATAATGCAGTGGTTGGGCGTGCAACAGGCGAATGACGACCAACGGACTTTGCGGGCTTCTCCAGAAGCTGGACGACGGCAGCAACGACTTAGGCGACTTCAACAACACTCAAGGGAGCTCGAAAAACAGTGAAGAGGCTAGGGCGACTGGTGTGAGTGGCTAGGACGCGCGAACAGCGCTCGTGCTGGACGGTGGGTGCGGGGGCTCGCAGGTGGACGGACGGCGCACGAGGGGTGCACGGCGACAGTCTAACCGAACTGCTTACTGCTCCGACATCCTCAGATCTCTTGGTTCTTCGAGCAGCAACTGGAGATGGAGGAGAGAAGGCTTTGACGAGAGAGAGAGAGAAGGAAACGGAGGTGTGCGGAGTGACGGCGAGCAGCGAAGGCCTTCAGTTGGGATGAATGGCGACGGTGGCGGCGTGCAACTTCGGACGGAGCTTCTCTCGGTTCGCTCTGGGTTCCTCGAGCAACAAGAAGAGATGGGGGAGAGAGAAGCAGCGACGGGAGAGAAGGAGAAAGGGGGGAACTGGTTCTCTCTCTCTCTCTCTCTCTCTCTCTCTCTCTCTCTCAGTCACTCAAACACACGGCCTACCGTGACCTCACTTGATGATGTCACACTCCACTATCTCCCACAAACTTATTCTAATGGTTGCAATTTCATTTTCCGCTGTGGCATGAAATCTTGTACACTTAATTCAATCAATTCTCAATCAATTCCATCCAATTGAAGCTCAATTAAATTAACCCATGTGTCCTCAACTTTCTTATGACTTTTCCCCATCAAATGATCCAACTTGCATCCCAAAGATTTGATTAAAAATAGCCCTCTGACAATCTCGAACAAAAACAGCCTTACTTTGCTTTTCCGCCAAAAATCTCGATTTGTAGAAAAATCTTCTGAGATGAGTCGACGTTCCTAAAATGAATTGTGACTTAAAGAACTTCCAATTTCTGTAATCGGGTTCAATTTCACGGTTAATTTCAATCTGGCGCGACTTTAGGGCGTCCTAATCTACCGGGTAGCTTTTAGGATTTTTCAATGCAATTGACCTATGGTTGATTATTTTCAAGCCACAAAGTGCACCTTTAACACATTGGCAACTCTCGGTTGTCGTAGAAATCTGAAGATTTCAAATATGGACATAGGGTACCAAAACGACAGAGAAATCGGTCTAGTACCGATCAACAAGAGTTGTGCAATTAGGTGGAATCACCCACACTGAATTACATGGTTCTATTGAATCGACCTATCTCTGGTCTCTAATCGATCTGTGTCGTAATGACCCTTGCAAATTAGCACGGTCGAGCAGTTGGTTCCTGGTCAAATTCTTAAGTCTATTGCATTTAGATTCCTTAACGGTTTCACCTAATAGACTAATTATCTCATGAGTGGCCAACTCACAGAAGAGATCTATAGGCGCAAAGATGAAATGCCCGACTTATTCAATTGAAAACGGAATTGGAAAATCATGATGTTACAACTCTTTCCCTCTTATAAAAATTTCATCCTCGAAATTTAAACCATTAAAATTCTTCTTCAAAATGGTGGGGTATTGTCGTCTCATCATTTATGCTCCTTCATTCTACTTCGTATTGATATCCAAGACTTTCGGTGCCGACGAATCACTTCCGATGTCCGAGTAATTCTTGATTCCAAAAGCTAAGCACTTGTCCAAATTTACAAAAATGAAAGCTGCAAAAATTTTGGTTCTTTTTCTTTTTTTCTTTTTATTTTTCTTTCCACTAAGCGGCTAACTGCCGCTTCGAGGATTCAAACCCCCGATTTCAAACCTACGGCTTCATCTCAGGTACCACTCGGCTAGAGGCGCTGACGGTGCTCCAAACTGGTTTCTTTTTCCTTTTAAAGCCAAATTTCTTAATTGATCTCAAACTTGAAATATTCCACCGCTTAAACACTTCCAGTTCTCCTTTCATAACGATTTGAGATGTCCCTTTTCTAGGCAACATCCAAGGATGAACATGATTCTCAACCTAAAAATTCAAAGGTTTTCGACGCTTAACTGCGTAAATTACCCGGTGGCTCTAAGCGGTCCTTAATTTGTCACTGATAACCACAACTGCTTCCACTGACAGCTAAACTGACTCTAGGCTGCGACCTTTCATTTTCTGATCTCAACTCAACAATTGAAGTTCTAAACACTCTGCTCTGCACTAACTAAAAAGAAATTATCTGATTGATCTATTGAAACTGGGAACCTCTAGTCTAGATCTGATATAACTCTGACACTGACACTCTTATGCAAATGAATTATCTGATGCACAAACACTTCGGCATGCTTAATCAAATCAAGATCCTTCCGCACAGCCACAAGATGGGCTGATTTCATCCATCTAACAATTACTACCCGAAATGAAATTATTAACACACTGACTCTTCGATAGATCTGTCACAAAAATCCATTGTGACGTGTTCTCA
Source organism: Eucalyptus decipiens (assembly GCA_014182575.1). Classification (NCBI taxonomy): domain Eukaryota; kingdom Viridiplantae; phylum Streptophyta; class Magnoliopsida; order Myrtales; family Myrtaceae; genus Eucalyptus; species Eucalyptus decipiens. The sequence goes on along the minus strand of CM024613.1, from coordinate 5,971,241 downwards.
CTTCCTCATAGAGATATCGAGAGATTACAAAGGTCCTCTCGAATTGCAAAACCGTGCTTTCTCTTGCTAGCACATTTGACACTTGCGACCTGTCAGTGATATCTGTCTTCACAATGGTCTACTAATCCCGTTGATGCAAATTCTAACTCATCTTCGTACTGTCTGGACAACGCTAAAGCTACTATGACGAGCTTCCGATAAGATCTCTTCTTTAATCACTGTATCATTAGGTACACTCAATCGTTCTCGGAACCTTAGTGTTCCGTTCTCAAAAATCTGAAAATCAGCCTTTCTCTTAACTGTATTCTCTTACATAATCTTTTGAATATCTGAGTCTGTCCACTGAAGCGTCTGATTCTAACCTGAATATCTGGTTCAATTCTGAGGGTGGCCATAAAATTTGAAGGTGGCCTACCTCAGATTTGAAAACCGAATTTCGAACTTTCTCAAGTAAGGTCCATACTTTAACTAGCATATGCACAAATGAAGACTCTCGACTCAATGGATCAGTGACTTCTTTCATCTTTCCAAGGTGATACTAGATACCGCCATCCTAGTCCTTCAAAAAATCTAGTTCACAGCGGTATCTCATATTCAATTCTTTCTGAGAGAATAAATACTTTGAGACTGTTAACAGTCAGCGAAGATCTGGAGTCTTTCTTCACACTAACAAGATCTCTAAATCTTCAAATAAAAAATTATTGTTGCGAGTTCCAAGTCATGCGTCGGGTAATTCAGTTCATGAGGTCTCAACTGACGGGACACGTATACAACCCTACCATGTTGCATCAGCACGCAACCCAATCCTCTAAACGACGCATCACTATAGATCTCATAACCTCAAGGACCAGACAGTATGGTCAGCATAGGTGCGGTAGTCAGCTTCTACTTAAGCTCTTGGAAACTACGCTCGCACTTGTCTGTCCACACAAACTTCTCTTCCTTCCTTAGTAATCGAGTCAACGACGAAGCTAAGGCCGAAAACCCTTTTACAAACCTTCTGTAATACTCTGCTAAACCCGGAAAACTTCTGATCTCTTTCACTGTAGTCAATCTTGGCCATCTGTTCACTGCTTCAATCTTGAATGGGGTCCACGGAGATTCATTCTCCTAAAATCACATGACCTAGGAACGTAACACGAGTCATCCAAAACTCGCATCTACTAAACTTATCATAAAATCCAAAAGTCCTCAAGATCCTCAAATGTTTTTTGTGTTCCTTTGAACTTCTCAAGTACACCATGATATCATCGATTAAAACTCTATTAATTAGATCCATAAAAACAACTAGAGTGTTCGTCAACCAAATGGCATCACAATGAACTCACAACGGCCGTGTTGAGTACGCAATGTTGACTTCGGTATGTCTTTCTTCCTGATCCTCAGTGGATGATGCCCTGTCCTCAAGTCGATCTTGGAGAATATCGATGCACAAATAAAACGAACCATCTTTCTTCTTCACAAATAGAAGTGACGTTCCCCAAGGTGATGCACTGGGACGTAAGAATCCCTTACCCAACAATTCCTGCATCTACACCTTCAGTTCTTTTAGCTCTAACAACGCCATCCGGTAAGGAGCCTTAGAGACGAGCTCTGATCCAATTGCTAATTCAATCACGAACTCTATTTTTCCTTCTGACAGTAGACCTGGCAGCTCTTCAGGAAACACCTCAGAAAACTCCTATACCATGGCTATGTTCTCCATACTCGGTTCCTCAACTGTCGCATCCACCAACAACCCGATCCAGGTCGTCTTCAGTGACGAATATTAGGGATCGAAGGTCCGTTCTGACTTCTAGTAATTCAAAACTTTCGTACGCTAACTGAACAAATTGAATTACATCGTTACTACAATTCATAACAGCGGAAAGCTCCTCAAGCCAAACCTTTTTTATAAATGACTCCCAGGTCATATATAAGCAAACCTTTTAAGTACAACTATAGTTAGGGATTCATCTTCATTTCACTTTATTACAACAACGGAAACTCCACAACTTTCACTCAAAATCCAGCTGCGCTACTCTGATACTGATAGAAACATCTCAAAAACGTTCTTCCCTTGATCGATACATGGTCAGTCCATTCCTATTCCTTTCGCCATCCTAGTGGCGTCCTGTCGGTGGTAATGATGTTCGAGTTCTCTTTGACTTATGCGGAAAGTTCCTATCCCAATGGCCATGCTGGCCACATTCAAAGCATGCTCCCGTTGTACTTAGTCACCAGGCTGACTCACACTTCTTTTCTCAAAGTTGGCACACAATCAGCGAGTCCCCCTACTTACCGTTAGGTAACACCATGCATTCTTTCTTGTACTAAAGGCCTACTCTAAAAACCCCACGATGTGTTCTATGGCGCATTCCTTTCACTCTGTCCCATCAGCTTTCTAAGACCGTTTCTGGCCAGGTAACCCTATTGGTCACACACAGAACAAGCACCCGTCTTACCAAGACACGGGGCTGATCCATGTCGGCTTCTATTAGCACGACACACTCCAATATGATTCATTGCTGACCTAACCATCCCACATTTCCATTTGGATGGAAATGGATACTTTTATCCAATCATAGACTCCTTCCCAAACTAATTTCCATCTCTACTAAATCTAAACCTCAACTCGGATGCAACGACTTGCTCCCAGATCACAACTCTAGCTTGGGCCTCAACAGGTGCGGCAACAACAATGGCTCGATCATGAGCTTACTAGCTTAACGAGCTCCCAAAGAACACTAGCGCCGGAACGATCCCTTCGAACCTAGGATCGCTCGGTGCTGCTACACTAGTACCGACCTGCAGCGGTACTCTTACACTCGCGCTGGTCTAAGCCAATACTCCACCACGACCACCTCGAGTACCGACCATGGTCGGCGTACAACCCCGAGTAACTGGTCTAAAGGTTCTCTCTCAAGGAGACCTCTGCTCCTGATCACTCAACTATAGGATCTTTACAGAAACTTGTTTCTCAATTCTAATCCCAGATTAGAATTTGAGTGATCATCACCAATCAAATTACCAAACAACTATCAGACACATGCACCGGCATGAATTAAAAGCCATTCCTACTAACTATCCCATAAACAATCGCACCTTCTCACTCCATTCACAAACCCGCTCTGATACCATTTAAATGGGGATGTCACGCCCCTAACCTCGAGCACGCAAACATCCCACTCTAGTCGATAGAAATGCGACTTCCCAAGACACGTCGCCGACCCATTCTTTTATTTACACATGCGGAAGCGAAAAAAATCCCCTAACAACAGTTAACTTGGGATAGAAAAGCAGGCAATCAATCACAATCAAACAAGCTTTCTTATAAACACATAGGTTTATATACAACACCGGATTGTCTACAAAATAGACAAGCTCAACAACTAGGGAACTGTCCTATGACCAACTTGTCAGACACGTTTGCCGATTCTTCGGTCTCCACCCGCATAAATGTCCTTGGCTTCAAGTCCTCCACGAACGCCATCTAAGGACTTGAAAATGTTGAGCCCGCGATGGGGTGAGACAATGTCTTAGTGAGTCCTATCCTCTAAGACCCGATTAGGAAGAAAATATGCCTCAGGGCGCTCTAACCACACAAAGAGGACAAAGGACTTACCTTACCTCAGTTCTTTCCTGCACATCAGTACAATTCAATTCTCAATCACACAATTGATCAAACGATTCAATTCAATCATACTATCTATCTTTCCAATACTATCTATCATTCAATACCGTCTATCAATCCAGTCGTTAATACGACATATGCTCTCCAAAGCTGTAATATATAGACGCTAGCTTGCTCAAGTTGTATAGATAGATAGCTCACCAAAGCTGTAGCTGATAGATAATATAATAGCTCGCCCAAACTGTAATATATATAGATTGTGCTCACACAAGCTGATATATATTTAGATCGTGCTCGCACAAGCTGATAAAACGATCTTAGCTCACATAAGCTGTAATAGATAATAGCTCACCAAAGCTGTATATATAAGTATATAATAATTGCTTGCCCAAGCTGATACATATATATAAACCAATGCTAGCCAAAGCAGATCATTCAATAATAAAGCATAGAACTAGATATACAATCCAATAACACCCAACAATTCAAACTAGTCATACAAACCAATTATGGTGCTAAAAGCCAACGTCGGGTATTTTCAAGTTAAATACCACAACTTCATCAATATCACTCAATTCCACACTTGGAATAATTAACCACAAATATTCATTTTCACTCAATTTCTCAATTTAACATACAGTTAACACAAATCGATCGTACTTCTGCGATCGGCGCGAAATTCTAACAACCGGCCATCCCGGCATAATTTTCAAAATTATTAAATAATTAAATTTAATTCCGAAAATTAAACAATTAAATATGATATTATAATAATATAATTTGTGGCATCCTAAAATCTCATGACGACCTTTGGAGTACCATGAACCATGATTAGGTAATGGAAGTGCCATTGGATTTTGTATTAGCCATTGAATTAATGAATTTCAATTAATTTATGGCCAAGCATTGTAATGGACAATTGTTTGGATGGAGATGTGTCTACAAGTGACCCAAGGATTTTATTAAGGTGCAAATTGATATAGAAATCTTATTCTTGGTGGTGCACCTTATAAGTAGAATTTTATTGATTTGAATTACAAAGTTTTGTGGGCTTATAAGTTGAAATTAGGTGTTTATTTAAATGAGCATTAAATGGAATAGGAATAGGAGAGGGTGGGCTGATTTTTAGGCCCAAAGACCATCCAACCAGCCCACGCAGCCCCCCTATTCGACTGGCCCATGAAGGCCCAAGACCGGCCCAACATTGAAGCCCATCAACCCTTGCATGGGAGTTGCCAAGTGGCAAGGAGGTTGAGCCAAGTGTGGCTGCCCCCATTGGCTCCTTTGGGCAGCTGCATGCAATCAAATGATTGCCAATGATGAAGGGAAGAAATTAGGGGGAAATAGGGGCAGATTAGGCGAGGAAAGGGAGAGAAAGAGAGAGTGTCGTTCGAGAGAGAGGGGAGAGAAAGAGAGAAAGGAAAGGAAAGGAAGAAAGGAAGAGAGAAAGGAGAGGCCGTGCGTGCGAGAGGAAGGAGGAGGACCATCCGCCGATCGTCTGCCTAGCTCGCCACCGTTCGTTCGCCGCTTTGCCCGCCATCTTTGTTGCTGTTTGTGCATAAGTTTGAGGCAAGTAGAGTCCTAAAACCTACCCTTTGCATTGCTGCGATGTGTGTGTAGAAGATGGTGAATGTTGGTTGCAGTAGATGTGATGAAAAGTCGAAGTTATGGGGAGAAATTCGTTGGCCTAGCATGCTGTTTCTGGAAAAACCAGTCCAACCATCCATGAGTTTGTGTGCTGCATGTGACTTTTTAGTTGGAATCTTGTTTCTATCTCTTCATGAAAGTTGTAGAGAATATCTTGAGGAACAACATAAATAAAATTTGAGGCAAAACGAACAACTATAGGTTAGTGAACGGATTTTTCTTTGGAGAAATTAGATCTGGAAATTGTTGTTCTGACCTTCAGTGATTTCGTGGTCCGTAAGGTTGCTTTCTTGTAAAAATATCACTTTGATCTCTTAATGAAAGTTGTAGTGTACTTCTTGAGGTAGAACATATAAAAAATTTAGAGGAAATGAACAAAAATGGGTCGGTGAAATCGTTGTTCTTTGAAGAAACTGGATCTGGGAAAAACGCTACCTCGACCTAGTATGATTTCGTGATTTTTATAAAATCATACAGTTAAAATTTGATCATATGTCATTAATGAAAGTTGTAGGAAATATTCTGAGGAATAACATACTGAAAATTTAGAATAAACGAACATATGTAGTCAGTGAAATGAGTTTCTTTTGAAAGATGATAATCTGGGAAAAGACGACACCGAGAACAGGGGGAATAAATCGTCTATATCTAATAATCTAGAACGATCTGGGTTTATATTTCTTCATGAGATATTTAAATTTAGGACTTTTCTATAACATCTCAAAATTTCAGAATTTTTTGAGTTCATTTGTGTATTTAATTTAAATTACTTCCAAAACTGTGCAAGCTGAAATATTGAAGTTTTGAAAACTGTGATGCATGGACCGTGCTGTTTTGTGTGAGGTTTTTTTGGTATGGTGTTATTCATGAGATATCTTCCTTTAGGTCTCATCTCTAATGTGTCAAGTTTTCAGAATTTATTAATACCATTTACTAATTTTTCTAGAGTTTTAACTAGAGGAATGCATTCTGATTTATCCGAAAATTGATGTGTTTTGAAAAATAAATGAATTTATCCATGGGATGTAATACTTTGAGTGGTTGATTTTGCTGCATATGTGATGACATATGGCATGTTATATGGCATGAAAAGTTGATTGAGACTCTTGATATTATTGCATCAAATGCTATGTTGAAATTGAGATACATGTGTGAATATAAATTGAGAAAATAACGAGACCGTCAGAGGTGCGAGCCGACGATGCCCCGGGAGTGTCGAGATGCCCGGAGTGTGTGTGTTGGATGCCCTGGGAGTGTCGGGATGCCCGGAGGTGTGTGCCGGGGGGATACCTCATGATGCTAGTTGGGGTACGAGATGCCCGGAGTGTGTGTGCCGGATGCCCGGAGGTGTATGTCGGAGGTTCCTCACGATGCCAGGTGGGATGCGAGCGATAAATTGTGGGATGCAAACATTGGTCCCTGGGAAGAAAATGATGTGATCTAATTGAAATATAAAGATCGAGAATTGAATCATGCGCATGGATGTGTGCATATGGTATGGTGGTACATGCACGGCTGTTTAATGATGAGTGCATGATGGAATATGCATGTTGCATAATGGTATATGCATGATTGTTTAATGATGAGTGCATGGTGGGATATGCACGCTGCATAATGATGATATGCATGGCTGCTTGATGATACATGTATAAGTACAAGTGCATGGTGACTTATGCATGTTGCTTGATGATATGCATGGCTGCAAGGTAAGGTATGCTTGAATGCATGAATGATATGTGCTTTATTCATGATACCTTGATTGTTCTATTTGACGCATTGAGTAGTTTGATGGATCTTTACTATTGAGTGGTTGTACTCACCCCCCTTTTGGGGATTAACATTTCGGATTAGAAAGATGCCCTTGCTGCCAGTTGCACGCAGTACTTACTATGGCATACCTATTGATGTTGATGTGGAGTGTACGGAGCACATTTGTGTCGGTGCCCCTAGTTTAGTGTTTGTTCGAGTCTGTGTCCTGGTGATGTATGATGTGGGTCGACTTGATGGCCCAGTTATTCAAGAGTTTTTGTCTGTCCATGTCCGATGTGATGGAGTGATGTTAGTGATACTACCATCGCCGCTGCCCGATACACCGGATTGGGTGTGATGGCACGTATAGCTGATGGGAGCTGACACTTTTTAGAAATAGCCAACGCTTGTTGATGGAGGGTTGTACATGTTTGATGTAAGGTCGAGTCCTTTTGGCTGGTAGCAAAGTATAGTTAAAAATCTTGGCATTTTTGTTGTATCGACCTTAATGTCCATCATCAAAATATAAATAAGTGTGAATCGGCTTTATCTTTTCTTCTGGTGCGTAGTTGGTGTTCATTGCATTATGGTTATTGGAGTAAGGGATGGTGAGACTTGTTTATGCTTTCGCTAATAAGCTGTGCTAGGACCGTTTTCAAAAAAAAAAAAAAAAATAAAAAATAAAATCTCTAGTCAAAGGGTATCAATCTGCGAAATTATTTGAGATTGAGTAACTAAGAGAGAGAGATCACCTAGGCGACCTCGGGTGAATCGAGGGTGTCGCATAATTTAATAAAATAATATTTAAAAAATCGAAACAATTAATTAATTAATAATAATTAATTAGGGCTTAAACAAGATTATGCTAAATTAAACATACAATTAGCCCTAATTAAACAACCACTAAACTAATCATACAACAAATCTAATTTACATTAAAATAATCTAATTTAACCACATAAACCTAATTAGACTAATCTAAACACCCCTTGAGCATAATTAACTCACTAAGCAAGGATTAGAGGATAAACTCACCCGATTAATGAGCCGAACGGCTTAAAACGACGGGGACGACGCGAGGGTCGATAGTCTCCAAAGCGGGCCTAGCTTCTAGCATCAAGAAGCCGGCTAAAACGGGCCGAAACCAAGCTGAAATACCCATTTTTCTGCTCACTGTCCGCTGTTGGTTGAGGACGGGAAAGGGCAGATCCGGGGCTTGGATGAGACGGAGAAGGACTGAGGAAGGTTGAGGGGTTGAATCGGACCTAGGCGAGGCTCGAACGGTGGCCGGAGGTGGACCAGAAACGGCAACGCAGTGAGGATCAACGACCAAAACGCAGTTTGCTGGCTTGGCTCGCGGCTGGGCATGCAATAGGTGAACGGCGACCAGCGGACTTTGCGGGCTGCTTCGGAAGCTGGACGACAGCAACAACGACTCAAGCGACTTCAACAACACTCAGGGGAGCTCGGGAAATGCTGAAGAGGACAGGGCGACTGGCGCGAGTAGCTGGGATGTGTGAATAGCGCACGAGTTGGATGGCAAGCGTGGGGGCTTGCGAGTGGACGAACGGCGCGCGAGGGGTGCACGACGGTGGTTTGACCGAACTGCTGGCTGCTTCGGCGTCCTCAGATCTGCTGGGTCCTGGGTCTTCGAGCAGTAACCGGAGATGGAGGAGAGAAGGCTTCGATGAGAGAGGGAGAAGGAAACGGAGGTGTGCGGAGCAACGGCGAGCAGTGACAGCCTTCAGCTAGGACGAACGGTGACGGTGGTGGCGTGCGACTTTAGACGGAGCTTCTTTGGTTTGCTACTAGGTTCCTCGAGCAACAAGAAGAGATGGGGGAGAGAGAAGCAGTGACGGGAGAGAAGGAGAAAGGGGGGAACCGGTTCTCTCTCTCTCTCTGTCTCTCTCTCTCTCTCTCTCTCTCTCTCTCAGGTCACTCAAACACACGGCCTACCATGACCTCACTTGATGATGTCACACTCCACTATCTCCCACAAACTTATTCCAATGGTTGCAATTTCATTTTCCGCCGTGGCATGAAATCTTGTACACTTAATTCAATCAATTCTCAATCAATTCCATCCAATTGAAGCTCAATTAAATTAACCCATGTGTCCTCAACCTTCTTATGACTTTTCCCCATCAAATGATCCAACTTGCATCCCAAAGATTCGATTAAAAACGACCCTCTGACAATCTCGAACAAAAACGGCCTTACTTTGCTTTTCCGCCAAAAATCTCGATTTGTAGAAACATCTTCTGAGGATGAGTCGACGTTCCTAAAATGAATTGTGACTTGATAGAATTTCCAATTTCTGTAATCGAGTTCAATTTCACGGTTAATTTCATTTGGTGCGACTTTAGCGCGTCCTAATCTACCGAGTAGCTTTTAGGAATTTTTAGTGCAATTGACCTATGGTTGATTATTTTCAAGCCACAAAGTACATCTTCAACACATTGGCAACTCTCAGTTGTCGTAGAAATCTGAAGGTTTCAAATACGGACACAGGGTACCAAAATGACAGTTTCCTACTTCTCTATGTGTTAGAACCATTGCTCCAATGGTGATTGGATTGAAAATGATTTCAAAGACGTGACTGAAGGAGCTGAATAAGGAATTGGATCGCTTGCAGGAGAAGTCCCTTGTCAAGGCAAAACAAGACTCTGCAACAAGGAAGAGAAAAGGCAAGGAGCCCATGAGCGCACCAATTAAGAAGAGGAGAAATCTTATCTTGCGGGACGAAGAAGAAGATGAGGATGACATTACACTTTCCGCCTTTGCCTTAAGAAACTTACGGAGTTTTGTTAGCTTTAAGGAGCTAGATGATAGAGAGATCCAAAAGAAAGAAGAGACAGAGAAGAGAGGTGAAGAAGGAAAAGAAAGAAGAACAGAGGAAGAAGAAAGATGAAGAGAAGAAGATGAATAAGAGAGTCAAGATAACTTTTTTGAGCAAACATTTGCTGTATCCTTATCAGATGACTCGGAAAAGACAAGGAGTGGAACTACAAGAGAAGAAAGAGAAAAGCATCTCTTGGGTGCTGAAGTAGATCCAGAACAGGAAGAGGAATTCTTTTTTCCACCTGAAGGCATAAAAACAGGGGGAGCTGCTGACAAAAGAGGTACTTCTTCACCTGTTTTTACTAGTGATGTTAGTAGATCTCCAACAGACCCAGAGGATGTCTATGCCTCTCAATACCTAGAAGTAGATGTTGAGGCATCCACTCCAAGTCCTGGTGATCGAACGGTTGATGTTCCCTCACATCTCAATACTCTTGGAACTAATTCGGCTGGACCTAGTTCTACAACATAACCAACAACAGACTTTCAAAGGCTGCTAGAAATCCTTTTGGGTTTGAAGGCTCATCAATATGGAATGGAGTGTGAGATCAAGTATCTCAAAAAAGCTTTCCAATCTACTTCAGACTCTCTACATGGATAGACACAAGCACTAAAGCTTCAAGTGCAAGAAACTGTAAAGGGTGAGGATATTGAGCAGCTAGAGGAGACTTTGAGAAAGTTAGAGGAGACTGTCGAGTTTATGAGGGATTTCCAAATCGTTCACATCCCCAAACAACCATGATTTTTACCCAACTCTTTTAAAAGTTTTTCTCTACTTTTTGTTATTGACAAATAGGGGGAGAATGTGTGCATATTTTATCTTTTTATTGATTGGTACTTTTATTTTTATTGGCTTGGACTTTGGACCTATTGTAGATTGTTGTTTTGAACTGTTTGACGCTTGCATCAACTTAGTTTATGATACTGATTTTGGCTGGATAGTTATTTGTCTTATTTTGTTCAGGACTAACATGTTCTCTATGGTTGTAGAATTGATGCTATCCAGGTCCTAATTAACTTATTTTTTATAAGATATCATGTATTGCTTAAGTGCTGTTTTGCATGTCAAAAGTTTTCAAATCTGTAGAAAAGTTTTGTCACCATAAAAAGAGGGAGATTGTTAGAGAAAACTCCTTTACTGTTTTGAAGTTGACAAACCCTTTCCAAACTCTAGTTTGAAGACTCCAGACTCAAGTGTCATAGTTTGAAGAACTCCAGATTCTAGTGCCAAAGTCTAAAGACCGCCAAACTTTAGTTTCAAAGTTTGCCATCACTGACAGTTTCCAGACCGAAGAATGAAGACTTATCTAGATGTGGGATTATCTTCAAGGATTCGATTCGGATGGTTTATGGATGACCCTATGGCTGGATATAGCATTTACTTGATTGATTATTCTTATTGGAATTTACTCCGATATGAAGATCTTTTGAAAGGCAAGCAAACTTGGAAGGTTCTAATTATGGAAACTAAGATCCTAATTGTATGGGCAAAAAGTTCATGATATCTCATTTAACGACTCGAGATCACCTTGATTGATTCTGTCCAACGGGTAGATTGGAAGAATTCCTTTGGAAAGTGCTAACAGTCGTGAAGGCATGAAGGAGTACATAAGGAGGACTTGCTAGTTGTTCGAGAGTGTATGTGAAAGAAAAATTTCAAAGTCTGAAACTTTCTAGTTCCTTGCTATTTCATTTTTGAGTTGAAAGTTGTATACAAAAGAGAGAAATACATAGTGAGACTTTGTGAAAGATCGGTAGAGACTCTTCACTAAGAAAGTCGAAGATCACAAGCTGTAAAATCTTTTTTGATTCATAGTGGAATTTAGCTAGTAGGCTATTAGTGTGGGAGAGTGGACGTAGGCTTGGTCTAAGCCAAACCACTATAAACCTTGTGTTCTAATTCCCTTTCCTTGAACTCCTTACTTATATTCGTAGGCTTACTTAATTGTTTAAAGATGAATGTGTTTATAGTCTGTTATCTTTTGAAGGCAATTTACCTTTTATGAATTTTGCGAAAATTTTCATTCACACCTATCCACCCCTCTCTAGGTGTTTATATTAGCCCTTTCACAAATTACACAAGAAAAACCAGGTTTCGAACCTAGCGTGCTTGGCCATTGTAACATGGTTCCACCAATTATAGAACAAGGTCTTGAAGAAGGGGAGGTCAACTTTTGTGCTAGACATGCTCCTTATTGCCCTACCAAGCATAGTGAAGATCAGGTTCTTTGAATTTGAACTCAACCGAGATTTATATCTCTGCGCTTCTCTAGCAAATTTTTTAGGACTGGGGCTAGGGTCTGGATGACCATGAGTCCCTCAACGTCAACAAGCACCTCGTTTTCAAAAAATGTCATTGAGAAATGTGATGTCATGCTCTGATCCTCGAACCCGTGCCCATCCCTCACCTAGTCGATTAATAGTGATGTCCTAGGACACATTGCCGACCCATTCATTTAATATACGCATGTGGAAGTATAAGATAATCCCCAGACAATAAAACATTAGGATAGAAAAGTAGGCCACAATTTTCGCAACATGAAAACACATAACCACACTTTTTTTCCAAGGCAGACTATATAGTATAATTCAATACTATTCGTAAGTCTGATCTACTATACGTTCGATCAAAACCCAAAGTTTGCAAAATAGGATGAGATCTCAGTCCTCATTCGGATCACACTCAGGATCCTCCTCGTGGTCATCTTCTTCTTCAAAATCTTCCTTCTCCTCAGGTTTCACATTAGGATTCTCCTCTTTAGATTCCTCCTCCTCAGGCTTCTCATCAGGGTCCTGAAATGGTTATTCAATAACCATTGAGACCACGTCTCAGCAAGTTCTACCCCCTAAGACTCGATTAGTAAACCAATACGCTAACTGAGCTGCCTATGCACACACGGGTCAGAGGACTTACCTTGGCCTCGGATTCCACCTGCATATTAGCACAATTTAATAGGCACCCAAGAAATCACATCACAAATAGATATTTCGATCAATCGACCTAGTTGATTTCATGTCAATCGGACCATTCACTGGTCATTTCCATTTAATCAATCAATTCACAACATTAGATTAAAGCAATGATCAATCGGCCTAGTCGATTATATGTCAGTCGAACCATTTCTAGGTCATTTCACTCCACACTATATAACCTCCAATAGTACACTTAGTCATAGAGCTACCTTAATGCTCTCGGGCGTCATTTTCGCCAAGGTAACGTATACACTAGACAATTGCGTGCGTTCTTTAAGGTGTCGTTTTCGCAAGTGATATCTTAAATCACCGAACCATGCATGCCTATAAATCACGTACATTCTTTCTCTCTGGCCCGTTTTCGCCAACGTGATGTATATAGTAAGCAATTTACGTGCATTCTTTCAGGCATTCCAATTACTTTCGGCCACACGAGCAGATACTTGACACACAGAAATACAGCCACACAAGCACAATACTTGACACACAAAAATACGGCCACATAGGCACGATCTACGCCACATAGGCATGTTCTACGCCACACAGGCATGATCCTATGCCACACAGGCACGATTAATTATCGCCACATAGGTATGATATATATTCAACAATTTATGTGCATTCTCTAAGGCATCCTATATGCCAAAGCGATGCCACACAGCATTTCTTCTCATCCATTATCATACGTAATAAAATATCATGCGTGGGCACACGGTTGACCTTATCCAAAATATAATATTTTCCTTTCCATAACTCCCACATTTTCTGTAGTCCACTAAATATAATTATGGCATTATCAATCGATGCCTGGTTATTTTTCAATTAATAACCAACATTAATTAATTCAGGAATAATTCCTAAATTCACAGATAATTCAATTCCGCACAAAATAAAGCTCAATTAAATAAACGGACTACGCCACGACAATCAGCATAAAATTTCGGTCATCGACTATCCCTACCTAATTTCCTGAAAATAAATAATTAATTAAATAATTTCAAAAATTAATATATAAATACTAAAAATCCAATTTATGCCCGTAATGCATAATTGAAGCCCTTGATGGGTCGGGAAAAATCCCGAGATGCATTCAATAAATAATAGTACGTCTCTACTCGCTAATTGCACAATCAAATTGCCTAACATGCAGCACAAACTCACCGGAATAACTCGCAAGTCGGATCAAATCGACGGGAAGGCTGCGGGGAACAACAAACTCCAAAGCGGACCTAGAAACCGAGGTGCAGAACACCTCCAAAACGGGCTAAAAAGTTGTTGCGAGACCCACTTATGAACTTGCTGATCTTGGCGATGAAGAAACGAAGAAAACCAGCTCTGGTTGAGCTTCCACAAACCAGAAACAGTAGCTGGGCGAGAGAGAGAGATGGCCAAGGGGAATGACGGTGCACGGCGAGGCGGGCGTGTGCGCGAAGGGCGAGGGCGGCGGTCTGGCGCAACGAGCTATTACTGTTCTCTCCTCCTTGCTGGCTGGTTTTTGCACAAATAGAGGGGAGAGGGGGAGATCTTGGCTGGTTGAAGAGATAGGAAGAGAGAGAGAGGATAGAGATGAGGGAGACAAGGGCCCCATGTGCCTTATTTTCCAATGTTTTGTCCCCCACAACTTGCCCAAGAAGCTAGCCCTCTATGGCTGTCATCCACCAGCCATTTCCAGCTCATTTTCCCTTCTAGAAACCTTTTCAAATGGTCCAAAAGTGGAGGATGGAGGGGAGCTACGGATTTTGAGGAAAAATGCTTCAATTGGATTCAATTCTCTCTCGATTGTCTCTCAATTGACTCTTATAAATTCAATTGATCCACCATTGATCATCTTGGCATTTTTCCTCGCCTATACATCCATTATGCTTCCTAAATTTGCAACCAAAAACAACCATCAACTTTAATTGGATGAAAACGGCCCTAGACCAACTTTTTCCCGAAAAGTTTCGGTTGCCAGAAAAATCTTATGACACTGATTTGTCACTCATAGAATTTATTGTGACATGAAAGAATCTTCAATTTCTGAAATCGGACTTGAATTCGTGGTTAATTTTCATTCGGCTCGTTTTTAGCATGACCTAGACTATCGGGTAGTTTTCAGAACTTTTTAGGACAAATGACCCATGGTCGATTTTCTTTGAGCCACTATGAACCCGCTTGACTCAATGGCGACTCTCAATTATTGTGAAAATCTCGAGGATTCAATTATGGATACAGGGTACCAAAATAACGGTAAAATCATATTAGTGCCGGTCGACGAGAATTTTCCAATTTAGTAGAGTCACCAATGATCGGTCACAGATCTTAGTCGAACAGACCTATCTCTGATCTCAAATTGATTTTGTATTGTGTTGTAATGGCCTCGAAAGATAAGCACGGTCGAGAAGTCGATTCTTAGTCGAATTCTCAAGTCTTATTGCCTTAAAATTCCTTAATGGCTTCCCTAGATAGTCTAATTATCTCGAGAGTGATCGGCTTTGAGAACATCCCTATAGACGCGTCAATGAAATGCCCGATTAATTCAGTAGAAGATAGGGTCAAAAATCTGGGATGTCACAACTCTTCCCATCTTATAAAAATTTCGTCCTCGAAATTTAAACATTTACGAATCCTTAAACAAAAAGGTGGGGGTATCGTCATCTCATCTAGTCTCGCTTTCCCCGGTTGCTTCTACAATCCCGTGGTGTTGTCAGACCACTTTGACCAAGGGGACTATCTTGGTTTATCGAATCCGATCTTTCTGATTCCCGATCTGAACTGAGCTTTCCACGTACGAAACTCTATCATCCACGTCTAATTCTTCAAGTGGGTTGGGTTAGGCTCATACATTCTCACCTCGACTCATGAAAGATGTCATGCACTTGCGCCAATCTCAGCGGTGACACAAGACGATATGCTAGGTTCTTGATTCTTTTCAAGATCTCAAAGGAACTTATGTACCTCGATTTCAAATTTTCCCTCCTCGCCGCAAGGTATTCCTCATTGGTGACACATTCAAAAAGATGTAATCACCAATTTGGAATGCTAAGAGCCTTCAATGATCAACGATATAACTTTTCTAGTGGCTCAGAGCGGTCTTTAATCTGTTTCTGATCATGACAACTGTAATAACTGACTACTGAACTGACTTTGGCCTGTGATCTTTCTTTCTCCGACTTTATCTCCGCAACTGATGTTCTGCACACTCTACTATGCATGCTTCAATAGGAACCATCCAATCTAGATTTGATATAGATCCATCACTAACACTCCATGTAGACGAACTATCTGGCGCACATACAACCAAGAAGTGAGCCGACTTTGTCAATCTATCGACCACAACCCCCAAATGGAATTATTACCCTTCTGTCTCATCGGTAAGCCTGTCACAAAATCTCATGTGACATACAACCATTCCCACTCGAGAATCTCGAGAGGTTGTAAAAGTCTTCTTGGTTTGCATTATTGAATTTCTACTTACTGACACATCTGACACTTGTAACATGTTCGACGATAACTATCTTCATATCGGTCTACCATTTGAGCTAACGTTGATTCTGACCTATCTTGCACTGTATGGTCGAACTGCAACTGCTACTGTAACTTCCTGACCAAGTTTCTTCCCTGAGTGTTACATCGTCAGGTACACCCAATCACCCTCAGAACTTGAGTATTCCATCCTCAGAAATTTGAAAGTCAGCCTTTCTCTTATTAGTGTCCTCCTGAAGTATCTTCTCTACATCTGGATCTATTGGTTGGAGTAACTTGATTCTGATTTGAACATTTGGTTCAATTCTAAGGGTGTCCATAAGACTCGAAAGGTGGCCTACCTCAAATTTGAATACCAAATCTCGAGTTCTTTCGATTAAGTTGCACTCCTTAATCAATATATGGGCAATTGAAGACTTTCGACTCAAAGCATCGGCAACTTTATTCACCTTTCCGGGTGATATAGAATATCATAGTTGTAGTCCTTCAGCAACTCCATTCGTCGACGCTATCTCATGTTCAACTCATGAGGTCTCAACTGACAGGAGGCATATACAAAAACCTTGCCATGTTGCATCAACACGCAACCTAGTCCTCTGAATGATGCATCATTGTAGATCTCGAATCCTCTAGGACGAGATGGAATAGTCAGTACAAGTGCAGTAGGCAGCTTTTCCATAAGCTCTTGGAAACTACTCTCGCACTTGTCCATCCACACGAACTTCTCTTCCTTCTTCAGGTGCTTTGTTAGAGGCGATGCTAACGATGAGAATCCTTCCACAAACCATCCATAATACCCTACTAAAACCCAGAAAACTTATGATCTTTGTCATTGTAGTTGGTCTTGGTCAGTGGATCACTGCTTCTATCTTGCTTAGGTCCACTGAATTTCCTTCGCTTGAAATAATGTGCCCTAAGAAAGCAACACGAGTTAACCAAAACTCGCACTTGCTAAACTTAGCATACAACTAATGAACTCTCAGTTTCTGCAACACTAGTCTCAGATGACTCTCTTGTTCTTCATCACTCCTCGAATACATCATAATATCGTGAACATGATCACAAACTGATCTAGGTATTTCTCAAATACTTGGCTCATCAGTTCCCCGATAGTAGCCGGAGCGTTCGTCAGACCAATTGGCATTACAGTACTCTCATAAATGCCATATTAAGTACGGAACACTACATTGTGTATAACTTCCTTTCTGATTCTCTCTGATGATTTCTAGTCCTCAGGTCGATCTTTGAGAAAGTCGACGCTCCTTGAAGCTGATCAAACAAGTCATCGATCCTCGGCAATGGATACTTGTTCTTGATTGTTACCTGATTGAGTTGCCGATAGTCGATGCACAGGCGCAACGAACTATCTTTCTTCTTTACAAACAGAATTGGTGCTCCCCAAGGTGATGCACTGGGATGAATAAATCCTTTATCCAGTAACTCTTGCATCTACACCTTCAGTTCCTTTAAGTTAGATAACGCGATCTAATAAAGAGCCTTAGAGATTGGCTCTATCCCGGATGCTAACTCAATCACGAATTCTAGTTACACTATATACTTTCCCAGTTGTTAATTCGACCACAAGTTCTATCTCTTTCTCTATCGACAGACCTAACAATTCCTTTGACAACGGATCTAGAAATTCTTGGACTATTGAGATGCCCTCAACCTTCAGTTCTTCAATTTGTCCTACCTATGACAATCGCCAAGCAACCTTGGCAACCTCCGTCTAACAAATGGGTTGTCTTCAGTCAATGAGATTAATGAAATCAAAGATTCTTTTCGACTCTCAATATCCTCGACACTTTCACCTGCTAAAGGACTAAATTGGATTATTCTATGACCATAATTCATTACCACAAGATGCTCCATGAGCCCACTCTACTCATGTGGCGTCCAAATTACATTTCAGCAACTAGTAGAACATGACTATAACTAGTGTTTCCCCTTTCTTCCACTTTATTTCAACAATTGAAGTTCTACTAACACAACACAAAACTCCACTGCGCTGCTCTGATAAAATCACCTCCAACACATTCTAGTCATTCTCGGACACTGGATTTATCCATGTTTCCTTCTACAAATCCAACACCTATTTGGTGAGTCTTCTATCTCCTATCAAGTGATAGCATGCACTCTTTCTGGTTGTCCCATTGGTCTACTAGGACCACTCCTAACCAGATATCCCTATTGGCTACACTCCAAACAATTTCTTGTCCTAGGAAGGACATAAGACCGATCTCTGTCATCACATCCGGAAACAAGACGATCCATTAGACTCAGTGCTGACCTGACTGTCCCACCCTTCTTATTGGGTGGAATAAGATATTTTTCTCTCAACCTCGGTCTTTTCCCTAACTGATTTCCATCTCTACTTGAACTGGATCTGTACCTTGACTCAGATGCAACGGCTCACTCCCAGATCATATCTCCACTCTGGATCTCAGTAGTTGTGGCAACAACAGCGATTGTGGCACTGACGGCGGTAGTGATAGCGACAACAGCGGTGGTTTGGTCCTGAGCTTGCTGGCTCAACTAAATCCAAGGACACTAGTGCCTAAACAATCCTGCCGAACCTAGGATCACTCGGTGCTGCTACACTAGTACTGGCCTACAACGGTACTCTTATACTCACGTTGGCCTGCGCCAATAATCTGCCACGACTGCCTCGGGCACCGATCCACGTCGATGTTCCACTTGAGTCATAAAGGTTACAACCCTCTTACCATGAGTCCTCAGCTCCTGCTTGCTCATGATTCAGCCTTTACACTTAAACCTATCTTCCAAATCCACACACGACAAACAATTCTAGCATCCAGCTAATACAAACATGCACCAGCATGAATTTAAAGGCCTTTCTTACTACTATCCCAAGACCCATCGCTCCTTATTACTCCAATCTTGAACTTCGCTCTAATACCACTTAAAACGGGATGTCACGCCCCAATCCTCGAATGCGTGCCCATCCCTCATGTGGTCGATTAATAGCGACGTCCCAGGATGCATTGCTGACCCATTCATTTAATATATGCATACTGAAGCATAAGATAATCCCCAGACAATAAAACATTGCTATAGAAAAGTAGGCCACAATTTTCGCAACATGAAAACACATAACCACACTTTTTCCAAGGCAAACTATATAGTATAATTCACTACTATTCGTAAGTCTTATCTACTATACGTCCAATCAAAATCCAAAGTTTTCAAAACAGGATGGGATCTTAGTTCTCATCCGGATCACACTCAGGATCCTCCTCATGGTCATCTTCTTCTTTAAAATCTTCCTTCACCTCAGGTTTCACATCAGGGTTCTCCTTTTCAGATTCCTCCTCCTCAAGCTCCTCATCAGGGTCCTAAAATGGTTATTCAATAACCATTGAGACCACGTCTTAGCAAGTTCTACCCCCTAAGACTCGATTAGTAAACCAATACGCTAATCGGGTTGCCTATGCACACACGGGTTAGGGACTTACCTTGACCTCGGATTCCACCTACATATTAGCTCAGTTCAATAGACACCCAAGTAATCACACCACAAATCGATATCTTGATCAATCGACCTAGTCGATTTCATGTCAATTGGATCATTCACCGGTCATTTCCATTCAATCAATCAATTCACAACATCAGATCAAAGAAATAATCAATCGACCTAGTCGATTACATGTCAGTCGGACCATTTCTAGGTCATTTTACTCCACACTATATAACTTTCAATGATTCCCTTAGTCACAGAGCTACCTTAATGTTCTTAGGCGTCATTTTCGCCAAGGTGACGTATACACTAGACAATTGCGTGCGTTCTTTAAGGCGTCGTTTTCGCCAGTGATATCCTAAATCACTGAACCATGCATGCCTATAAATCACGTACATTCTTTCTCTCTGGTGTCATTTTTACTAACGTGCATTCTTTCAGGCATTTCAATTACTTTCGGCCACACAAGCACGATACTGGATACATAGAAATACGGCCACGTGAGCACGATACTCAACACACAGAAATACAGCCACACAGGCACGATCTACGCCACACAGGCATGTGCTACGCCACATAGGCATGATCCTACGCCACATAGGCACGATTAATTATTGCCATACAGGCATGATCAATAATCGCCACACAGGCATGATATATATTCAACAATTTACGTGCATTCTTTAAGGCAACCTATATGCCAAAGCGATGTAATAATCGCTGAGTCATGCCACACAGCATTTCTTCTCATCCTTTATCATACTCAATAAAATATCGTGCGTGAGTGTGACATCCGGATTTTCGGGTTCTGATTTTGATTAGATAAATTGACAATTTTTGTTCAGTTGAAGTCAAGGATTAATTCTGGTTATGAAATTGAGAAGCATGAGGGATTCTTGGATGAGGACAATAATCAATTTGATAAGTGAAACATCAATTGATTTTTATGAGAGTCTTTTGAGAGAGAATTAAGAGGGAATTTGGATGCAAAAGTGCAATTGGGGACCAAGTGCTCTAATTTGAATTTTCTTTGGAAATCATAGACCTTATTAAAAGAAAATGGGATGAGAATTTTCTATTTTAAGAAATTCTCTTAGCTTTCTTCCCATTTCCCATTTCTTTTCCATTTTTGGCTAAATACCATTTTTACTTTTTTTGCTTTTCTTCTTTCTTCTTTCTCCTCTCCCTCTTGGCCGAAATCTCTCTCCTTCTCTCTCTTTTCTTTTCCCCCTCATGCGGAATTTCCCTCCATCGACTGCCCCCTTATCAATTTCAACTTTGCTTCTCCTTTCCCTTTTTACTTTTGACTTTTCAAACCTCACTCTCTCTCTTATCTTCTTCTCTCTCTCTTGGTACACTCTCTCTCTCCCTCACCGTTCAAACGAAGACAGAAACAGAGGAAGAACAGAAGCCACCGAGAGAAGAGGAAGACCGGATCAACTCGTCGTCGCCGCACACTCTCTGCCACCTGCACATCGCCCATGCGCTCCACCACTCGCCGTTCACCTCTGCCTCTCCCTTACTGCCCTCAGTCGCTGTCGACACTCTCTTTCTCTTCCTCTCTGTTTCGGATGAAGACCAGTGGAAACGGAAGTAGAAGCAGCAGCGAACATCGCCTAGGACCGGAGTTGCTGTCGTCACCGGTCACCCTTCCTAAAGTGCGCGCGTGTGCAGCCGTGTGACTGCTTGCCCTCTCCACCGTCCAAGTGTCCTCGTCGTGCAACCCCAGCTCCTGTTCTGCCTCTGTTCAGTCCTGTTTGGCCACCTCAGGTTGCGGTTCGACCACCTCCGGCCATCGTACGCCGCCACCTTGACCCACCGGAGCCCCGCTCGCCATCCATCAGCCTTGCCTCGCTATCTCAGCCCTGAATCCACCCCCAACCAGCAGTGCATAGAGAGTGCAGAAATGGGTATGACAGTAGCTTCGTGGCCCGTTTTGGCCGTCTTCCCGAGCTCGGATGCTTAGCCCGCTTTGAGGAAAGTCGATCCCGTCATGTTGAGTGCATTTTGCTCACTAATGCCTTCTTAGTTTGCTAATTATATTTAAAGGTTGATTAGTGTTAATTAAGTGTAATTATGTGGCTAGATTAGAATTGATTTGTGATTATTAGTTAATTGCATTGCATATTAGTTGTTTGATTAGTGTACTTAGATAGAGAATTGCCTATAGTATTTATTGGATGCTTGTTGGGATTTTTCCCGACCCTTATCGGGTGTTAATTAGGCAATTCGGGCGTAAATAGAATTTTTAGGAATTAAATATTTATTTTCGAAATTAATTATTTAATTATTTATTTTCTGGAAATTCAACCGGGATGGCCAAAGTGACCGGGATTTTATGCTGATGATTGTGGCGCAGACCGTTTATTTAATTGAGCTTCATATTGTGCTAAATTAGAATTATTGTGTTTATTTATTTTATTTTCGAAATTAATTATTCAATTATTTATTTTCTGGAAATTCAACCGGGATGGCCGATGACTGGAATTTCATGCTGATTGTCGTGGAGAAGTCCATTTATTTATTTGAGCTTTAATTCGTGTCGAATTGATTTAATGATGCATTTTTAAGTTATATTTTTTAAATAAGGCAATTTTGGCTATGTGATTGAGAATTGGTCGAGTATTGGTTGTCAATATCGAAAGTGAGTTGGTAAATCACCTAGAGAATGCACGTGGCCCGGTGAATTGGAATGTCACTTGGGAAAGACATGTGGCTCGGTGATTGGATATGTCATCTTGGTGAAAAGGTAGCCTTAGAGAATGCACGTGGCTCGGAGACTCGGTATGTCTTCCTGGAGAATGCATCGTAAAAAGGGTCGGGTAGGACCGTAAATCCATCAGATGTTGAAAGGGGTTGAGTGGGACCGTAAAGCCATTGAATCTTGAAAGGGTTGAGTGGGACCGTAAAGCCATTGAATCTTGAAAGTGGTCGAGTGGGACCGTAAAGCCATTGAATATTGAAAGTGCCGAGTAGGGCCGTAAAGCCACTAAATCTAAGAAAGTTGCTTGGTGGGGCTGTGATTACCACCTATAAATAAGTTGTGTCCTAAGGATCGTGATTTATATTTGGAAATTGAGTTGAAATAGTTGAAATGACTGGAAGTGGTCTTATTGATATGTAATTGACCAAGTCGATTGATCTTTGCTTTGATTTGATGTTGTGAATTGATTGACTGAATGGAATGATCGGTGAATGGTTGATTGAGACGTAATCGACTCGATTGGTTGATCGTTGCCTTGATTTGATGTTGTGGATTGATTGATTGAAGGGAAATGACCGTGAGTGGTTTTGTTGCCGTGTAATTGACTAGGTCGATTTGATTAATGCTTCAATCTGTGATGTGATTGCTTGGGTGCCTATTTGATCTGTGCTAATATGCAGGTGGAATCTGAGGCTAAGGTAAGCCCTCTGGCTCATGTTGTGCATAGGCAGCCATAAGGTATATTAGTTTACTAATCGGGTCTTGGGGTAGAACTTGCTGATACGTTGTCTCAATGGTTATTGAATAACCATTTCAGGACCCGGATGAAGAGCCTAAGGAGGAGGAATTTGACGAGGAGATCCTTGTTGAGGAACCCGAAGAGGAGTACGTGGAGTAGGACCTCGAGGATGACCTCGAGTACGACCAAGATGAGGACTGAGATCCCATTCTGTCTTGTTAGACCTTATCTGCATGTGAATAGATGTTAGATCAGACTTACGTATATATAGTATTGTAGAATACTATGAGATGTGTGTAAAAAGGTGTGGTTGTGAATTTTCGCTATGAAAAATATGGCATGCTTTTCTATCTCATTGTTTTATTGTCTGGGGATTTATAATTGCCTCCGCATGTGCATATATAAATAAAAAGGGTCAGCGATACATAGTCCTGTGATATCGCATTTTAAAATCGACCAAAGGTAAGGGATGTACACGTGCCTGAGGATCGGGGCGTGACAGTGAGCACACGGTTGGCCTTAGCCAAAATATAATATTTTCCTTTCCATAACTCTCACATTTTCTGTAGTCCACTAAAAATACTTTTGGCATTATCGATCGATGCCCGGTTATTTTTCAATTAATAACCAACATTAATTAATTCAGGAATAATTCCCAAATTCACAGATAATTCAATTATGCACAAAATAAAGCTCAATTAAATAAATGGATTGCGCCACGACAATCAGCATAAAATTCCGGTCATCGACTATCCTTGCCTAATTTCCTGAAAATAAATAAATAATTAAATAATTTCGAAAATTAATAAATAAATACTAAAAATCAAATATAGGCTTGTAATGCCTAATTGAAGCCTGAGACGGGTTGGAAAAAATCTCGAGAATCATTCAATAAATAATAGTATGTCTCTACTTGCTAATTGCATAATCAAATTGCCTAACATGCATTACAATTATCTAATAATCACTAATCTAATCTAATCTAACCACCTAATAGCACTTAATTAAATCTAATTAACCTTTAAGCATAATTAGAAAAGTAAGCAAGGATAAGTGAGTAAAACTCACTGGAATAACACGCAAATCGGATCAAACCGATGGGAATGGCGCTAGGAATAACAAACTCCAAAGCGGACCTAGAAATCGAGGCCCGGTACACCTCCAAAACGGGCCAAAAAGTTGCTGCGAGACCCACTTCTGAACTTGCTGATCTTGGCGATGAAGAAATGAAGAAGACAAGCTCTAGTTAAGCTTCCACAAACCAGAAACAACAGCTGGATAGCAGCTGGGTGAGAGAGAGAGATACGGCCAAGGGGAATGGCGGTGTGCGGTGAGGGGAGTGCGTGCACGAAGGGTGAGGGTGGCGGTTTGGCGCAATTAGCTGCTGCTATTCTCTCCTCCTTGTTGGCTGGTTTTCGCACAAATGGAGGGGAGAGGGGGAGATCTTGGCCGATTGAAGAGATGGGAAGAGAGAGAGGATAGAGATGAGGGAGACAAGGGCCCCATGTGCCTTATTTTCCAATGTTTTGTCCCCCACAACTTGCCCAAGAAGCCAGCCCTCTATGGCTGTCATCCACCGGCCATTTCCAGCTCATTTTCCCTTCTAGAAACCTTTTCAAATGGTCCAAAAGTGGAGGATGGAGGGGAGCTACGAATTTTGAGGAAAAATGCTTCAATTGGATTCAATTCTCTCTTGATTCTCTCTCAATTGACTCTTATAAATTCAATTGATCCACCATTGATCATCTTGGCATTTTTCCTCGCCTATACATCCATTATGCTTCCCAAATTTGCAACCAAAAACAACCATCAGCTTTAATTGAACGAAAACGGCCTTAGACCAACTTTTTCCCGAAAAGTCCGGTTGTTAGAAAAATGTTCTGAGACTAAGTCGTCGCTCAGAATCTTCAATTTCTGAAATCGGATTTGAATTCGCAATTAATTTCCATTTGGTGCATTTTTAGCGTGACCTAGACTACCGGGTAGTTTTCAGAACTTTTTAGGGCAAATGACCCATGGTCGATTTTCTTTGAGCCACTATGAATCCACTCGACTCAATGGTGACTCTCGATTGTCGTGAAAATCTTGAGGATTCAATTATGAACACAGGGTACTAAAATGACGGTAAAATCAGATTAGTGCCGGTTGACAAGAATTTTCCAATTTAGTGGAGTCACCCACAATCGGCCACACATCTTAGTCGAACAGACCTATCTCTAATCTCAAATTGATTTTATTCTGTGCCGTAATGGCCTCTAAAGATGAGCATGGTCGAGAAATCGATTCCTAGTTGAATTCTCAAGTCTATTGCCTTAAAATTCCTCAATGGTTTCCCTAGATAGTCTAGTTATCTCGAGAGTGATCGGTTCTAAGAACAAGCCCTATAGATGCGTCAATGAAATGCCCGATTAATTTAGTAAAAAACAGGGTTGAAAATCTGGGATGTCACATGTGAGTTCCCCGTCTTAGGCTTTAGCATGTTCCTGAACTGGGAGAAAGCTTGATGCGAAAATGGGGAAGCTTTTGGAATGCCGTCCTTACCTTTCAACGGCTCCCAGAAAGATTCAAGTCCTAACCCACACATTTCCTTCGTCAAGATCCGAAAAGCATCTAGGAATTTCATTTGCTCCTCTTCAGGGAAAGCATCTAGTAAATTCTCCAATGTGGAGACATCTTCCGTGCCCATTTCCCTTCCAAAATCGACCCGACCATCAGGTTTGGACTCAATTATCTCCTGGTCTTCACTCATTAGTTTCCTAGAAGTGCGTGTGCCAAGGGTTCTTAACTCTATTTCTTTCTGCACACCCTTCAATATAATGTGACCTGACAAGCAAACACAATTAAAGGCAACACGGGCTAAGCATATTATGGCATCACAAAAGAAGGAAAAATAATTGAACATCATGTGAAGAGGAAGACTGTTTACTTCCAAACAGGTCCACTGGTCTATTCTAATTTATAACTTGGATCTTATGGGGATATATACACTGTTTCTTTCTCCTTATGGCCATGTGCTTCAGCTTCTCACAGTTTTCCGAACATACCATCGTTCATTGTAATATGCTTATCTTGTGCTTGACGTTTACTCTGAAGTTGGATTATGTAGATTCAATTCAGAATGGAAATTGCATAAAACATCTGATTCTGGGCTTCTGGCTTAAAGATCACGTTTTCCAGCAAGTTACACAAATCTCGAGCTATAAAAGGACTAGAAATACCTCAGATTTCATACAATGAAAATGAGCAACATATGGGCATTGTGCTCGTGTACATCTGTAGATGCTCTCTTCTGGATTCCTTTTTCTCTCACAAGCATCACAATAGTATACACCTGACTCATCTTCACGAAGCTCATCCTCAAGTTGGATGTCGTGTTTGTGGTCCTCAGATTTGATTGTACAAGGTAATGGACCACATACAAGATGTTGATTGTAATTGCAACGAACACAGCGAACTACTTCCTCTTTGCTTTCCATTTCCCCTTTGTTTTTCTTGCCGGAACATGGGACTATTTCTCTTCTGCAGGCATTGCACCTAACTTTGGCATATAAACTGTCAAAGAAACAAAGGTAGTGGTCGTGAGCATCAATTTGTATTTTGGGCTTTAGATTTGCACAGCCAACATGGAGGCTGAAGGGGCATGAACGGCAATCATAAGTGAAGCCAGAACTTTCTTTAAGACAGGCTTCACACGTGAATCTGTCTTTGATGCGCAGCTCCAACTTGTGTTTAGAATGAAAAGGGTGAGAGGGTTGAAAGATTACTGGGGTCAGTTTTGTGCAGGATTCATGGACGAAGAACTCACATAGTCTGCACTCATAAGTTGCATCGACACAACGATTCTCGCATACAGAGCACCAGCGAACTGTAGCATCTCCATTGATTTGACGTAGCTGTAGAGGGTGCCCATGGCCAGAAAAAAAATTTGTCTGTGTACCTTCAGGAATGATAGATGGCATTAAAGCGCATTCTACGTCCAACTTGAACCGACAGAGCTCACAGCGGAATATAAACCCCTGGCATTCTTTGTGACAGGCCCGACGCTTTACCTTTCTTAGCCTGGGCTCCAGGGTGGGTCGAGCTACCAAGCTGAGATGACCCGGGCAATCTTTATGAAAGAAGTGTTCAATCTTCTGTGGCAATTCAGCGCATGACTTATGGAGCCACACCCTGCACTTCTTGCAACCATATATCAGGCCTGAGTCCAAGCGCTGTTTATTGCAAGCTAAACACTTCGTGTTCAACTCCTCATCAATGAGTTTTAGGGGATGCCCATGACTGAAGTGTGGAGTATAGCGACCGCCAGCGTGAATTACTTTTTTGGCCATCATAGCGCACGCAACATCCATATGGAAATTGCATTCTCGGCAAGAGAAAGTAAAGCCACGGCACTTTTTTTCACAGGCTCTACAGTAAACCCCCGAATGGCTATTCTGGAGGGAGAGCTTATGGAGCGGATGGAAAAAGTGATTGTACTGTCTGGGTAACTGATAGCACGCTTCATGGAGATAAAACTTGCAATTATCACATGCATATGTAGGACCGTAGCAATGTTTCTCGCATCCGCTGCAAAGAACTCTATCCTCTTCGCTCTTCACGCTTCCTGTCAACACATGCTCATGACAGAAATGTCGCTTTTTTATGTCTTCAACTTTCTTCCTCGTACGTGTCACTATTCTTCCAGGTCTGGTGGGGGGCATTTGAGCACAGGAAACGTCCAGGTCAAAGTTACATTGCTTACAGCTGTACATGTAGCCCTCAATTTTCTTTCCACAGAGATCACATTAGTGGTACATTGCAACCTGAAGCTTCAAGGGATGCCATTCGTGATAGAGGTGTTCCCATGGCATGAAGACTGACGTCGCAAGACATGTGGCAAAGTGTTTAACATGCCAACAAGTAAAAGCCCAACACTGCAAACCTAGTGGACTGCTGCGACTATTGGAAATCCCGGAATGGAAGTGGCAACATATCATGATGGACTTTGTGATGGGACCGCTAAAGAGTTTGAGATGTAATGATTTCATTTGAGTTGTGGTTGATTGACTAACCAAGTCAGCCCACTTCATCGCAGTAAGAAAAGATTATGTCATGGATAGGTATGCCAAGCTATACATGAGGCAAATAATTTGGTTGCATTGGGTTACAGTGACGATCACTTTTGATTGGGATCCCAAGTTCACCACCACATTTTGAAAAAGCTTACAGATAGCCATGGGAACGAAATTGCAGTTCTGTACAGCTTATCATCCACAGACTGATGGACAATCCAAGAGAACGATTTAAACTCTTGAGGATATGCTACGAGCCTGTGTTATAGATTTCAAAAGAGGATGGGAAGACCAACTGCATATTGTCGAGTTCACGTACAACAACAGTTATCAACAAAGCATCGGAGTGGCACCATCTAAGGCATTGTATGGACGTGCCTGTAGAACGCTCATCTGTTAGGATGAGGTCGAAAAAAGAAATATTACGAGCCCTGAGCTAATGCAACAATTCGTGGATGTAGTCTAGATCATTTGAGAAAAGTTAAAGACAGCCCAAAGTCGCCAGAAAAGTTATGCGGACAAATAAGGGAGACCTCTGGAGTTCCAAGTTGGCGATCATGTGTTCCTCAAAATGTCGCCAATGAGAGGTACATCCCGTTTTGGCTAGAAAGGGAAGCTAAGCCCCAAATTCATAGGACCCTTTGAAATTCTAGAAAGAATTGAGACTTTAGCCTACGATTTGACACTACCGCTAAATCTTGCCTAGGTTCATAACATGTTCCACGTATCCATGTTGAGAAAGTATGAACCAGACTTAGCACATATGCTAAGTTATGAGGAGACTGAGATGGACGATAGAGTGACGTAAATCGAGCAATTAGTGCGAGTCGTGAACAGAAAAGAACAGGCATTGCACAATAAAGTCATTCCCTTAGTGAAAGTCGTTTGGCAGCATCACGGCACCAAGGGAGCGACCTGAGAAAGCAAGGACATTATGTGGAGCCAGTACCCCCATTTGTTTGAAGAAGTGGTTGATCCCATAAATTTCGAGGACAAAGTTTCTTTAATGGGGGAAGAGATATGACATCCTCGTTTTGACCCAGTTTTTTATAATGAAATTGTTTCGGTAAGCAATTGTCAGACGAGATCATCTTGAGGATTGATAAACCACGAGGGCATCGGAAAAGGCCACTTTGGGGTGAAAAGTCGGTTTTTCATTGGCAAATGTAAAAGTTCGAAAAAGTGCAAACAGGCCATGGGTGGGGACCCAATGGGTTCAAGCCCAAGTGGGTGGCCCAAGGCCTCATGCCCAAGGGGTGGGCAGCCAAGGGAGGCCCACGGGCCTTTAAGCCCATCAAGCCCTTTTTGGCAAGATCTTGGCATTCAATGCTTGTAAGGATGTGAATAGTGCATGAATAGTGCAAGATCTTGGTGAATGACCGAAATGCCCTTCCTATGAACTAAAGACAAAAGGGTAAATATGGAATAGGGCAAGTGAGGAGGCGGCACTTGCTTTGGGTGGCAAAGAAGGTAGATTTAAAGACCTATCTAGCCATTTAGCCTAGTATAGTCTAAACCTAGTCACTTGAATGCAATATATCCCTCATTAATGCTAGGATTTTGCTTCTTCCATAAGCCACCTTTCATTGACATGAGCCCAAGAGATTTGATGGACATTAATGGGACTTGACATCACACACTCTCTCCTCTCTTCCTCTCCCCACTGCCGGCTCCCTCTCTCTCTAACCCTCATTCTCTCTTATTTCCTCACTTTTTGATTTCAAACACTCTCTCTCTCTCCTTTAACCAATAGCCAAACCCCACACTTCCATTTCTCTTTTTTGCAAGCTCATTCTTTAATTTTTCCCCTCGTTTTCCTCACTAACGACCGTCCATCGAATCCCCGATGCCGGGCCACCCTTTGCGCCAACGAATCACCACCCAAACTGACCTATCAGCCCTCCTCAAGAATTGTTCAGTGCTGTTCAGCCCTTGCTAGAGCTCCCTCTCTCTCATTCTTCTTTGTTTGGTCCCCCGTGAAGCTTGGAGGCCATACCGATGCCAAACAGCCACAAGACCACCATCGTGCCATTCAGCCGCTGTCCAACTCACCCACCTGCTGTGGACGTGGGACCAGCTGTTGTCCAGTCTTATCACTCCTTCCCTTGGCGCGTTTCAAAGCTCCGATCATTTATGAGTAGCTTTCTAGCCCTTGATTAAGGTTATTGTTGCACTTAGGGAGTAGTTTAGGACTTGTTTGTGGTTAAGTGGTGATTTATTAATGTGATATGTGAATGTTGTGTAACAAGTGTTCATTGAATTTAGATAAGCTATTTTTGTTTAGGGCAATCGGTTACTAGACTTTTGAAAATAGGTTATCGGATTTTTGGTTATAAATTATTGGGTTTTAATATGTGTTATAGGGATTATTTGTTAGAGGGATTATACGGGTTATGTGTTATAGGGATTATTTCTTAGATGTATTATATGGGTTATGTGTTATAGGGATTATGTGTTAGGTGTATTATTTGAGTTATGTGTTGTAAGGATTATGTGTTAAATGTGTTATATAGTTTATGTGTAAATGTGCTATGTGAGTTACGTATTATGTGTTGTATGTGTCACGGGTGTTCTATATGACACGACGTTGTGATATGGCATGTTATTAGAGTATGTTATGATAGGATGATATGTTATATAAATAAAAGATGGATTATGTGATGGATTTGATGACACGTGATAAATGATGTGAAAGTATTGCGGATTATGATGACTTTATTCTATTTTGATAAGTAGTCTATATGCCATGAGTTTATGAAGTAAATGGTGCATATATGTATGATATAATGTAATGCACGTGTATGACATGATGGCATATGGCAAATGATGTTCCATATTGCATGGGCATCACATTGGTTAACTGAGAAATATAAGAAATACATCGTGTGATGGTATGCTCGTGTGATCACCTAAGACCTTGAACTATATTGATGCATTTTTGAAAGAGAAAGGGTATCGAAATGAAACCCATTTCTTGCAAACAATGGAACGATTGGGGATTGCTTTTGCATGGTCGGCAGAATGAGCATTTGCGAATATTCCTAGTGATCCACATGTTGGAGGTCTTAGTCAGCCTGATGGGAATAATGATGACAAAATGTACACTCATTTTAAGCCTAGAATGGGTGTTGGGGCGAATATTCGAAGCAAAAGGACAAACTTGTTTCGCTCGAAGGAACACAAGTGGCTTTACTCCAATTTGCTAAAAAGAGGGGTGATCAATCCAAGAAGTGTAGACTTTGATTTTCTTGATTCTTTGAATGTGAAGTTGCGAGAGAAATTCACTCAACTTCAGCTTGAGCAATTTTGTTCTGAGACGATAGAGGCATATCTAGAACTTACTGCTTATTTCTATTATAATTTGAGTTTCTTGGATGCGAATAGATTTTATTTTAGTGTTTGAGACCAGGACTATATTGTTGACATGGACACATTGGCGGATGTGATTGGAGTAGAGCGAGGGGCATTCTAATCGATTAGTGTGTCTGTTGGCCGTGCGATGGTAGAGCTTGTTCATGATAGAATGGCGGAAGGAAGAATTTCGTACTTGAGGATGAATGCCTCAAATATTTTTCTTCACAAGATCGTGATCAATTGTCTTAGACCCAAATTGACTTTGAAAACCGACATCTCCAACTCGGAAGCAAAGTTGTTGTATGCTATCAACGCTGGGAAAAAGTTCTCTTTGCCTCACATAATCATGTTTCACATGTACAGAACGATGGAGAAAGACAAGAAACAACTTTCTTACTCAACACTTGTTACAAAGTTGTTCAGACATTTGAATATTCAGCCTCCCAAGATTCTGTGTGTTCAATCCTGTGATCAAATGGTGGTGGGACTGAAAATGGTTTCCAAAATGCGTCTAAAAGAGCTGGATAAGGCTTTGGAGCAATTAAAGGAGAAAACCCCTGTCAAGACTCACCAAGTTTCTTCGGCAGCAAAAAGGAAAGGGAAGGAGCCCATGACAGCTCCATCCAAGAAAAGAAGAGCACTGGTTCTGGAGGATGAAGAGGATGAGGACGATATCGCCATTTCCCCCCTTGCACTGAGAAATCTTCAATGTGCTGTTCCAGAGACTGAGGAAAGAGAGGATCAAGACAGAGACGAAGAAGAGCAAAGGATTGGAGAGAGAGAATCAATACGAAAAGAAGTAGAGGAAGAAAAGATTATAGAAGAAAAAGAAGGCAAAGGTGAACAAGAGGAAACAGAGCATGAAGAGTACTTCTTCAATTGCTTTTACTAATGAAGGTGTTAGTCATTCACCTACAGATCCATAAGAAATCTATGCATCTCAATTTCCAGAAGAAGGTCATGAGGTTTCATCGCCATATCTGAGTGATCATGCTGGTTTGCCATCATTTACAAATACTCCTACTGATCATGCAGAAGCTAGCACTCAGATTGATAATTCACCAGACTTTCAAAGATTGCTTGATATTCTTATGGAGATGCAAGGACAGTTCTATGCCTTGGGATGCGAAGTTCAAAACTTGCATAATGCAGGTCAAGCCTCTTTAGTTTCCTTACATGATCAAATCCATGCCCTTACTTCAAGTTCAAGCAAATGCCAAGGGTGAAGAAGTGGCTCAACTGAAGGAGGATTTGAAAAAGCTGGAAGGGATTGTCCAGTCGATGGGAGATTTCCAGCTCATTCACGTTCCCAAGCAATCCTAATTTCATTATCTTTTCGTCTCTACCTTTTTCATGTTGACAAAAAGGGGGAGATGTTGCAGATTTGAGATTTAACTTTTGTTTGACTTGATTTTTGATTGACTTTTACTTTTGTTTGGTGGTTTCGTTGTGACTGGATTTGGATTTGGTTTGTTTGATCGTTTGAATATTTACTGCAGTATCTTAAGCACTGTTGGTATTTTATGGCAAAGATAGTTGTTTGTTTACAGGACTAACTTTCTTATTTCCTGTGGATGCAGATCTAATGTTATCTTTACTAAGCCAATTATCTTTTGTGAAATATTCATTTTTGCTTGAGTATTGTCTTGCAGGTCAAAAGTATCCAAATCTGCAGGAAAGTTTTGTCACCATCAAAAAGGGGGAGATTGTTGGAGAAAACTTCCGTATTTGTTTTGAAGCTGACAAAACATTTCCATCAGTCTAGTCTGAAGACTTGTAGACTCTTTCGTCAAAGTCTAAAGACCGCCGAACCTCCAGACTCAAAATTCAAAGTCTACCCTCATTGATAGTTTTTAGACCGTCGAAGAAAACTTATCCAGAATTGAGTATTTCATTAAGGATTTGATTCTATCGACTGAAGAAGATCTCTCGGCTGGATATAGCATCTTGGAATCTATTATTTGTTTTGAATTTAATTCGGGTAATTTAGATCCACTGATTGGCGAAGCATACTTGGAAGGTTCTACTTATGGAAACCTAAATCCTGATTGTATGGGTGAGCATGATTGATGGGCTATCGTCATATTCCCTAAATAACTCGAGATCTCCCTAATTGATTCTGTCCAATGGATAGATTGGAAGAACTCCTTTGGAAAGTGCTAATGGTTATGAAGGCATGAAGGAGTATATAAGAAAGATGTTTTGGTTATTTAAGTGTGTGCGCGGTAGAAGAATTCCAAAGTCTGAAGCTCCTTGTTCTTTATCAATTCAATTGTTGAGCGTAAACTTGTACTCAAAAGAGAGTTTATACATTTGTGAGACCTTGAGGAAGTGTAGCGGAGTCTCTACACTGTGGAATCAAGGACGTGATACTGTAATGACTCTTTTGATTCATAGTGAAATTCAGCCGGTAGGCTGTCAGTGCAGGAGAGTGGACGTAGGCTTGGATTAAGCCGAACCATTATAAACCTTGTGTTCTTATTCTCTTCTCTAAACTCCTTTACTTTACTCGTAACTTTATTTAACTGTTACAATCGCACTTCTAATTTAAAGTATACTATTAAACAGACTCAAGTTAAACTTAGAGTTTTAGTCGGTCCTTCGCAAAAGTTTGTTTTCGCACCTATTCACCGCCTCTAGGTGCTCATACTAGCATTCACACCACCGCACTAGACTCTTCTTGCCTTTTGGATCTGGTATGAATCGTTCATTAATATCACCAATAATGAGTTCTTTGGGATGACTAGACTTATGCTTCCAGTTGCTGGTCATTCTGACATATTGTTGGTCTTCTTCTTCAGTTGAATCTTCAACATCCATTCGTTATTTTTCTTCTGGAGTCTGAGTTGCTTTAGGGGAGGTAGAGTTTGTAGAGTGTAGAGCAGGTTCAGATTCTTCAGTTTGCGTCTGAATCGATTGATTTTGCAGAGAATCTTGAAATCTTACATTCATCAATTCTTCCACAGACTGAGTCTTCTTGTTGAATATTATGTAGGCTTTGCTAGAGGTTGAATATCCAAGGAAGATTCATTCGTCTGATTTTTCTTCAAACTTACCAATTTGATCATTTGCATTTTTTAAGATAAAACATTTGCAACCAAACACATGAAAATAAGAAACAATTAGCTTCTTTCCTTTGAATAACTCATAATGAGTTTTCTCCAGAATAGGCTTTAAGAATACTCTGTTAATAATATAACACGATGAAGAAACTGCTTCTGCCCAAAAACGAGAAGAATTACTTTCAATTAAAGAGTTCTTGCCATCTCTTGTAAAGATTTATTTTTCCTTTTCACAACTCCATTTTGTTCAAAAGTGTATGTAGAATAGAACACGTGCTGAAAACCAGATTCATCACAGAATTTGGCGAAGTCTTGATTTTCAAACTCATCTCCATGGTTTGTTCGTATTCTTGAAATAGCTTAACCTTTCTCATTCTGTACTTTTTTAGCAAACTTTGAAAAATAAGAGAATGTTTCAGATTTACTTGCTAGAAAGTAAATCCAAGTAAATCGCGAATAATCATCCACTATTACTAGGCAAAATCTCTTTCCACTAATGCTTTGAGTTCTAGTTGGTCCAAAGGGATCCATATGAAGGAGCTGTAGCACACGGTTAGTGGAAACTTGATTTATTAGCTTAAAAGAACTTCTAACATGTTTTCTCAACACACATGGTGTACATAAGTTAGATTTTTGGTATTTCAGGTTGGGTAGTCCTCGAACAAGCTTCTTGGAAGAGATTTTGGTAATTTGCTTCATGTTGATATGGCCAAGCTTTCGATGCCAGAGATTTGCTTCATCTTGTATTGATATCAGGCATTGAGGTCTTTATGGTTTTATATCCAGAAGATAAATATTCCCATATCTACGCTTGGTAAAAGATTAAGAGTGGTCTTTACTGGTTCCTGAACATGTCCCTTCCTTAAAATTGATTTTGAATCCAGTGTTGCACAGTTGGCTTATGCTGAGTAGATTGTAGTTTAATCCTTCCACCAAGGAGACATTATTGATTGTAAGACCTCCAATCTTTACTGTTCTGCATCCAATAATTCTTCCTTTGCTATTTCCACCAAAAGAGAGTTTTCCTCCATTGATTTGAACAAGCTTTGTGAAACATCTTGAATCTCTAGTCATGTGTCTCGAACAGCCACTATCCAAATACCATTTAATTTTCTTCTTGATAGTGACTTGCAATTAAAAAAGAATCCACCAAAAGAGACATTATTGATAGTAAGGTCTTTGTATCAAAAGAATATTTTCTAGCTTCTCAGATCCTATTGAAAACCTTTTTGAAATATGTGAAATGTCATTTTTCAAACATGTATTTTCTTTTGAAAGAGAGTCTGCATTTTCTTTCAAAATGATAAAATTTTTGTCTAAATTATCAAACTTTTCTTTCTAAGAGATTTCTTGTTGCTTCAGTGTAGAATTCTCTCTTTTTAGCTCGGAAATCCTCTTAAGAGAAGTTTTGAGACTAAGACAAAGTTCATTAATGTATTTCAAGACTTTAGTAGGAATTTTTAAATTGCTTACCTCAATTTCACTATCTGAGTCTGAGTCTGTATCTGTCTCCAAGTCTGAGTCTAATTCTGATTTTGCCATTAAACAGATATTGGCATAATCATTATCACTTTCTTCACATTTAGTATCGCTCCATGTTTCTGCCTTGAGAGCCTTTCTGTATTTCTCAGCTTTTCCTTTCTTTTTCATCAACAAAGGACAGTTGGATTTGATGTGTCCCTTTTTCTTGCATTCAAAGCAAATCATATATTTATTCGATTCATGATCCTCAATTGATTTGTTCTGAGACCTTTGAGTGCTTTGTTTCTTCCAATTGAATCTTCTTCCCTTTTTGTTCAGTTTCCTGAACCTTTTTATCATAAGTGCTAGCTCTTCATTGTCTAAATCTTCTTTAGAGTCTGTAATATCAGAATCATCGTTAGATTTTAAAGCAATAGATTTCTTACCTTTAGGATCTTCTTCATCATTGATTTGTTCCACTTCATAGGACTGAAGTGTGCCAACTAGTTCGTCTATGGAGAGCAGCATGATCCTTTGTGTTTCCCTTATTGAAGTCTTTATGTGATTCCAGTCTTTGGAGAGTTCACGCAGCAATTTGTTAACTTTCATGGGTCTTGTCGCGACCAATTTTTCGGGTGTGAACCACCTAGAGTTTGGCTAATGGATTGTTAAGCCTAGACTTAACTCGGACTCTCCCAAACCCATATCAACTCGCGACTTAGGTTCAAGTTCTTAACATGCGATTGATTTTCAATTAGAAGTCACCACTAATTTATTTTTGGTGGGTCGATTAGCAATCCAAGTAAAGTAACGGGACTTTTATTTTACTCCTACAAACTTGAAATTTATGAGATTAGGGACTTGATTACGCTAGATTTCTCTAACGCCCTTTTGGTACATTTCTTTTTATTTTGAAAAATGTTTGGCAAGCATATTGAATTAGTTTTAAGCTATTTCCCTAACATGTGAGGTGATCGCACGGGTGCGCAATCCATCAATTTAACACCAAGATACACAATAAATAAATTACAAAAATTTACCTCAAAGCAACGAAAGCATCTGCGATGTTAAATTAAAATCCACATTAATAACCCTAGATATGATTTCTAATTAACACACAATTTGTTTTTTTATTTTTTTCACTTAATTAATGAAAATTATGCAATATGCAATGCGATATTAACTAAATGACCTAATTCTAATGACATGTAATTTCTAATTAAATGGGCCTAGCGAAAATACTAAATGACATGCATCTCGGTGAATCTAACCCTAATGACGTGCATATGACATTTTTCCTAAAAGAATGCATTTTATCCTAAATAATAAAACTAATTTAACCTATGACATTTTTGTATTTTTCATGAAACTCGAAATTTGGTGAAATGTGAAAATTGCTTAGCTAGATTAAGATCCTATTCCATCTACATTAGGAATTAGGTTGAGCCAAATCCTAATTTAAACTAAAATATTATCTTAACCTAAATAATCCTAAAATGCAATCTATTTAATAAGATACCTAAACCTATAATAAATTGAGAAAAATATCATCTAAAATTAAACTAAATGCAATTTTACCCTAATATGCAATGACGTGCAAAAGATGCCCTAATTTTACATGACATATGCATAATGACCTTTTTTTTTTTTTTTTTCCTTTTTTCCTTTTTTTTTTTTAAATTTCGAAATTAATAATTGCCAAATAATTAAACATGCAATTCAAGTTAAAAAACTAGCAACCTAAATTAATTGATTTGATCTTTGATTTTTTTTTTTTTATAAAATTCAGAATAAAATTTCTAGTCTAAATATTGAAACCCTAAAACAGGAAATAAACCTAATTCTAACCTACATTTTTTTTTTATGAAAGCAAATTTAATTAAACGGCATGACAGCAAATCAAAGCAAGATGATATCTAAATTGACGAACCATATCTCACGCATGAGATCGGGTTGGCCAATTTTACATAAATCGCGAATCGAATCTCGAGCGGGAGATCAAATTATCGATTTTTTAACAAGTAATTGCGAGTCGGATTTTGGGTGCGAAAATTGGACTGACAATCATAAACTTCGTAGGCTATTTCATGTTGCACAATTCATCATTGCATCAAGGAATAATTGTACAAAAATAAAATAAAATAAAGAGTAAAATAAGGCAAATAAATAAAAGAAAGAAGAATAGTAAAAAAAAAACTACCCAAAGTGATTTTGCTTTTTTTCTTTTTCTCCTCCCCCTTTTCATGATTTGGCAGCTTCGTGGAGGTTCACTAGGAGTTGGTTGTTAGAACTTCAATGATGAGGACTAGCAGCAAGTGGATCGGGGGCGAGGGATGGCATCGCGAGGAGCAGTGGCGAGCGACCTCACTCGGACTCAGGCAGAGAGCGGAGCGGCTCAGCTCGAGCTCGAGCGAAGGCATCAGATCGCTGGTAGGTCACTAGCCGGAGTAGCACCGGTGGAGATTTGCAGGCAGAGACAAGACAGGGACAGCAGCAGTAGTGTCGTTAGAGCGGAAGGGCTACGATTCGACTCGTGTCGGGCTCCAGGATAGGGCCGCAATGGGGAAGCAGCAGAGTTGGACGCGGGGCGGCTCGGTGAGTGTTGCGAGCTAGACCGGCAAAGCGACAGTGAAGCAAACGCGACTCGCGGGCCGCCGGTGAAGCAGCGGTGGGTGGCGGCTCAACTGTCGGCGCGAGTGGTACCTGACAAAGATGGTACCGGCGTAGACCAGGGGGCGGAAAGCAAGGAAGACGATGTCTTCCTCCTTTTCTTTTTTTCTTTCTTCTCTTGCTGCACGTCACTTCTGTCCTCTTTCTCTTTTTCTCTTTTTTTCTCTCGAAACAGAAAACCCCTCACCTTATTTTATTTTTTTTTGCTCCCCCTCGCCCCTCCGTATGCGACTCCTTTTATACACCAACAAATTGTATCTCTGTGGTATATTTCATTGCCAATTTTGCTCGTGGAAAATACTATTTAATATATCATTCCACCCTGTGCGATATTCTTTTTGTGTTTTTTTGAAATATTTCATTCGAGAATTTCCTTTCCATAAAAAATGTATCCCTCGATGTATATTGCCTAAATGTATGAAAATCCCAGCGGAATTTGTGAAAAAATTTGCACTCGCTGTCGCTCCAATAAACAAAAATGTTGCTAAACTATATGCCATGTGATTTCTTATTTTGGTAAAAATTAACCCTAAAAATTATGCAAAAATTTAGGCGTCAACAGCTACCCCTCTTTGAAGGTAAGCTCGCAGAGGTTGCCTTTAAAGACAAATTGAGACCTAAATTTTGGTCATGCACATGAAATGAATGATTTTTGGTTGGAAAATGAATTCCATTTTTTTAATCAACTTATATGATGCATGGAAATGCAAATGCAAATGATAAATGAACCTACTTGGAATAACTTACCTTCAAGGAGGATAGAGTAGTTCGAGGTAGTTGGTGTTACATGTCCGAGACTCGTGCCATTATACGATCGCCTAGAATAGTAACATGACTTTATGAAGAGACTGTTTTCCCAGGACCCGTACCATTCTACGGTCGCCTAAATGGAAATTCATTTTCCAGGACCCGTACCATTCTACGATCGCCTAAACAAGGAAATAGGTGTTGTCAAGGAACTGTACCATTCTACGGTCGCCTGAATGAGAAAATAGGTGTTGTCTAGGACCCGTACCATTCTACGGTCGCCTGAATGAGAAAATAGGTGTTGTCTAGGACCCGTACCATTCTACGGTCGCCTAAATGGGGATTCACTTTCTAGGACCTGTACCATTCTACGATCGCCTGAATAAGGAATAGGTGTTGTCGAGGACTCGTACCATTCTACGGTCGCCTTCACGAAAAATTGATTTTTCAGGACTTGTACCTTCTACGATTGCCTGAATGGGGAAATTGTTTTTCCAGGACCCGTACCATTCTACGGTCACCTGTTAGAGCAAAATAGTGTTGTTTAGGATCCGTACCATTCTACGGTTGCCTAAATGGAGATTTTGCTTGGGTAGGACCCGAACCATTCTTTGGTCGCCTAGCGTTGCAACATAGATCATCTAACTAGGACCTGAACCATTCTTCGGTTGCCTTAATCAGACTGAATTTGGAGAAAAATCTTCGAAGACAACTCAATTGAGTGTCAATGTATTCAAATGGGGGATACCTGTGCAACGACAAGTATTTAAGGTATGGATAAGGATATACTTACCTGGTGACATCTCTATTGCTTGAGGATATGTCTCCTGCAAAACATGATCGTAGGAGAGGCAACATGCATTTGTAATCACAGATATGCATTAATTCCAATAAGGTTCATGCGTAATGATTTCTATCAACCATGCATCATCCTAATTCTAACAAGAATGATTTCGAAAGATGATTCTAATCTAAACGTATGAATGTCATGGATGTGTCAAATGAGGGATCCTTTAGTCTGAAAGGACTTTTCACTCATCCTCTTTAAAAGGGGCTATTTTATCTTGGCCTTTGATGCAAGACCTTGACAATCATTCCATCTCACCATTGTCATGCCAGACAAAGTTTTGAGTAATCTCACAAGTGGTACGCCCTTACCAATCTTAGGGGTCTTTAACAGGGACCGTACTGTCGACTTGGTCAATGGCTTAACAAAGGGGGCTCTTTGAGTCGAGGCTATTCGAAAAATGACATTTCGTAACTGTCTTGGGATTTTCAAGTCAAGAAACAGATGAAATGAGGTAGTAATTGTCCTACTCGCACTTCTTCAAGCGATGCTTTCAAGCATGTGAACTTTTACATTAATTCAAGTGCCCTAATCTGAAGAGACTTTGAAAGGGACGTAACGTAGGATTGGTTCATGGGTTGTGAAATGAAATGATCATTAAGCTCAAAAAGTGTTTAGAGGGTCAAAGTTGGTGATCATCTTGACATTTCCACCACTTTCCTTCTCTACTGTCGAAAATTTTTTCTCATCAAATCTCCATTGATTGCAATAGCATTTGAGTTTTAGTACCGCCTTGTTGGGGATACGACTCATTATATCAAGAGTTTGATTTTTTTTTCTTTAGGCATTGGCCTTGCTTTTACCAGGCACACTGCTTTTTCATGCCCCATTTTTTGTACTTATTTTCCTTGAACAGAGTCTCCATTTTTTCAGCATTCTAGTTCATGCTACTTGAATGTTTTTGTCTTGCCCTAGTGTGGGGGATGATCACCAACTGGGTTAAATATGAAATGAATTCATAAGCTCAAGTGGGCTATGCAATGGATAAAAGTGTGTAGGATAGAGAAAGAACCACTCTTCGTCATCCTAAAACACTTTAAATTATCGTGGAAGTTACACTGTGAAGGCAATACTTGAAGATTGATACAAGTGTAAGTAAGAACATTCCTACCATTCATCTCAAATTTGTCTCAACGTGGGATGATCCTTGATAGGGATAATTGAAAAGCTTTTCATGTGCGTGGGCTTAAAAGGGCTAAACGATGGGTATACCTGTAGTGTTTCGAGTAGAAGAAAAAATTGCCTCTCATCACCTCGGCTAGCGTACCCCTTGCGAGATCACCCTTTTCCACACAACTCACTGAGGATTAGTGTATGGGATAGTGTATGGAATAAGGCTTGCCTTTCATCATTCCAAGGTATCCCATTTGACACATTCAATTTATCTCACATGATTCATTAAGGAAGAAGAATGCAAAATTTATGACAAATTTGAACAATTCAACTGATTGAGGCATCTTATTCATCATAAAATACTTGCAGTTCAAGACAAGACATGGAAAATTCTATCATGGATAATACTTCTTGACAGCATCGGCATCGACTGGAGTAGAAAACTCACGACCATCCATTTCTGCCAAGATCAGGACACCTCCACGAAGTACCTTCTTCACCACATATGGGCCGTCGTAATTTGGAGCGAACTTGCCCCCAGGATCTGGAAATATTGGCACCAACTTTCTCAAACAAGATCATTTATCTCGAAATGTGGCATCCTAGAATTTCTTGTTAACCCTTAGAGGTGCTCTAATTCATGTCTTGCATTGAGATTTTGGCCAAGCTTTTGATGGGTAATTATTTAATAGGAAAATCCTATTTTTTGGCCATGTGATTTATGGGTTGGAATTTATTAAATTAGGTCACAAAATTTTGTGAATTATAAATTTCAATTAGGTGTTTATAATTAAGGATTAGGTGGATTATTAGGATGAGGGTGGGCTGGACATTTAAAGGCCAAACCAGCCCATAGCCTCACCCCATTCTTGACCGGCCCACAAAACCCAAGGAGGAGAGCTACCGTCAGCCAAGCTGGCCCAAGCCCAGCCGAATTTGGAGGCCCATCTTGCATGGAAAAGGGTCATGTGTTTCCTCCTAGCTGCCAAGTGTTCTCCATGCAAATGCTAATGATGGCTAATGATGGAGGGGAAGAAAATTGGGGGAAGATGATGCCGGTTTAAGCGAGAGAGAGGGAGAGAGAGAGCGAATTTGTCTGAGAAAGAGAGAGAGGAGAGAAAGAGAAGGAAGAAAGGAAGAAAGGGAGAGAGGAAGAGAGGAAGGAGGAGGGCCGTTCGTCGACCATCCGCCTTGCGTCCGTTGTCCGTCACCGTGTCCCGTCACCGTTGTGCTCGTTGCTTGCTCGATTTAGAGGCAAGTGGGATCCTTGATCTACTCTTGCATGTTGTACCTAGTGTGTGTGATTGAATGGTGACAAATTTCGGATGTCTAGGGTGTGAAAAAACTGAAGTTTTAAGAGTGGTGTTCTAGGCTAGTAAACTGTTCTTGAGAAAACAGCTTGACCTTGAATGTTCTAGTGATTTGCATGTGATGATTGAATTGGATTTTGGCTTTGAATTATAAATAAAAGTTGTTAAGGACTAATTGGAGTATAACATACTCAAATTTGGGATAAAAAAAACAAGTATAAGTGGTTGAAATCGTTATTCTTTGGAAAGAATGGATCTGGAGATTTTGGTACCCACCTTTGATGAATGCATGGACTGTTAGGCAATTTTTTTGTTGAAATTTCACTTTGATTTCTTAACAAAAGATGTGAATGACATCCTGAGGTTTAACATATCAAAAATTTAGAGAAAACCAACGAGAATAGGTAGGTGAAATCGTGATCTTTCGAAGGTAGTTAGATCTGGAAATTTCGGTACTAGGAAAAGAAGTTTTAACCGCCTATATCTAATTACCTAGGACGAATCAGACTTTGATGTCTTCATAAAATATCTACCTTAGGGACTTGACTATCATATAGTCGAATCTAATAATTTTTGAAGGTCATTTGGGTATTTAATCGGAAATGTTTCTAAAACTGTGCAATCTGATGTGTTCGGTCTTGGTAATGTTGCAATGCGTGGTCTATACCGTTTTTTATAAGATCCTTTTGGAAAAGTGTTCTGCATGGAATATATTTTTTCATGTCTTGCCTACAACATATTCAAATTTTGTAATTTTTGAAGTTCATTTGTCTATTTAACTAAAAATGTTTCAAAAACTGTGCAAGTGGAACGGATAGAATTAGTAGTGATGTGATGCGTGGTCTGTATTGAACTATATGGAGATCTTTTGGTGTAGTGTTCTTCATGAAATATCTGCCTTTATGTCTTGACTATTATATGTTCGAATTTCATAATTTTTGAAAGTCATTTGGGTATTTAATTAAAATGTTTTTTAAAACTGTGCAAGCTGGATTGTGTGAATTTCAAAAGCTGTAATGCATGGACTATTCTATTTTGTTTGAGCCCCATGAATTATATTGTTTAAGTGATTGAATCTTGTTGGACATGTGATGATATTTGGCATTATATATAAGATCAAAAGCTGAATTGACTTTGTTGCCATCACATCTTGTGTCATGTTGATATTGAGACACAAATGTGAATATGAATTATGATAAATGAGCATACTGTCGGAGGTGTGAGCCGACAATGCCCTGGGGGTGTCAGGATGCCCGAGATGTGGGGGTACCGGATGCCCGGGATGTGGGGGTGCCGGAAGCCTCGGAGGTGTGTGCCGAGGGGATACCTCGTGATGCTAGTTGGGATACGAGATGCCCGGAATGTGCGGGTGCCGAAAGTCCGGTGGTATGTG
Source organism: Eucalyptus decipiens (assembly GCA_014182575.1). NCBI lineage: Eukaryota > Viridiplantae > Streptophyta > Magnoliopsida > Myrtales > Myrtaceae > Eucalyptus > Eucalyptus decipiens. Next base: position 5,927,024 of record CM024613.1, on the reverse strand, counting down.
CCGGAGGTTCCTTGCGATGCCAGGTTGGGTGTGAGCAATAAAATGTGGGATGCAAATACTGGTCCCGAGAAAGAAAAATGTGGTAATCCAATTTAAGGATAAAAAGTTGAAATCGAATCATGCATGGTATGGTGACATGTATGCATGGTTGTATGATATGATGTGCATGAGTGCATGGTGGTATGTGCACATAAGGCATGGATACGCATGAATGCTTGATGATGAGTGCATGGTTGTATTTGCACCTATCGCATGATGGTATATACATGAATGCTTGATGATGAGTGTATGATGGTGTATGCACATATGGTATGATGACATATGCATGGCCGCAAGGTAAGTTATGCTTGGATGCATGAATGATATGCACTTGTTTATGATGCCTTGGTTGTTCTGTTTGATGCATTGAGTAGTTTAATGGATTTTTACCTGCTGAGTGGTTGTACTCACCCTTTTAGGGACCAACATTTCAAAGTATAAAGATGCCTCTCCCTCCGGTCATGCAGGGTACCTTTTATGGCCTTCCATTTGATGTGGAGGTCGATTGTATGGAGCTTGATTGTATCACCATCCCTGGTCTGACATTTATAAGGCTACGTGTCCTGGTGATGTATGATGTGGGCCAGGCTGGGGGCCCGGTCGTCCAGGAGTTCTTGTCGGTCCACGTCTGCCGTGACGGAGTGATATGGGAGATGTTGCCGCCGCCATCGCCTGATGCACTAGGATGGGTGTGATAGCCCGCATGAGGAGTGGGAGCTGACTTTTTTTGGATATAGCCGACACTTGCAGATGGAGGGTTACACGTGATTGAATATAGGGGGTCGGGATCTCTCTTTTTGAGCTGTGGCCAAGTTTAGCTAAAAGTCTTGGTTTTTCTTTTTGGTTGTACCGACCTAAGATGTCCATCTTAGAAAATATAAATAAAAGTGGCTCGGCTTTATGTTTTCCTTCAATGTGTAGTTGGTGTGCAATTGTCCCATCATTAAGAGAGTAGAGGGATGTTGAGATTCGTCTTTAACTTCGCTATGAGCTACGCTAATCTCTTTTAAATATATATATATATATATATATGCTTGTGGACCTCGGTCCTTCTGTAAACCCCTTTATATCAAAGAAATGTAACTAGTATTCATAAGGTGGAGCGATGGGTATCTGTGGCGACCTTAGCTATTTGGGGTGCCACACGAAATGTCTCGGTCGTATCTTTCGGTTGAAGGATCTAGCCACTCTCTGCTGATAAGTCTGGCCATGGCAAAGAGCCTTCAATCTTTTCTCATCTATCAAGTTTAACTGCTCAAGTCTTTGATACACCCATTTAGTTTCAGACAACTCCAATTGGGATAAAACTCTCAGAGAAGGAATCTCCACCTCCACGGGCAGAACTGTTTCCATGCCGTACACCAGAGCAAAAGGGGTTGCCCCAGTAGAAGTGCGGATGGATGTCCAGCATGCCATTAGTGCAAGAGGTAACCTATCATGCCAATCTTGATAATTCTTGGCTGTCTTAGCCAAGATCTTCTTAATGTTCTTATTGGCCGCTTCAACAGCCCCGTTCATTTTAGGTCGGTAAGGGTACAAATTCAAATGCATAATCTTGAACTCGCTGAGCAACTCATCAACAATTTTATTGTTTAGAATTGTTCCGTTGTCAGTGATGATTGCTTCGGGGACGCCATAGCAGCGAGCAATTATGTTACATTTGATGAACTTCGCAACATTACGGGCAGTAATACTTGCAAAGGATGTAGCTTCAATCCATTTGGAGAAATAGTCCATCGCTACCAAAATGAATCGATGCCCATTGGAAGCTTTTGGATTTATTAGGCCGATCACATCAATGCCCCACATTAAGAAGGCCCATGGCTCGGAAAACTAATGCAGCTCAGTTAGAGGAACATTTATTTTATCACCATGAATCTGGCAACGGTGACAACTTCGTACGTGCTTGACGCAGTCACTTTCTAGTGTGAGCCAATATTAGCATAATCTCATAATCTTCTTAGCCATCATGTGCCCATTCATATGAGGGCCACATATTCCTTCGTGCACTTCTTGCATGATTTGAGTGGCTTTAGTTGCATCCACACACCGCAACAAGACTGAATCATAAGATCTCTTGTACAAATTCTCGCCACTGACGAAGAATTTTGAGGCCATCTTCTAGATGTACTTCCTATCAGCGGGAGTGCTTCCTTCAAGAAATTCATGCATTTTAATGTAGTTCATGATATCGTAATACCATGGATTTCCATCAGGTTCTTCAGTCATGATCATACAATAAGTCGGCTTTGGCAAAACCTTTATTTTCAAAGGCTCAACCTCTAACCCGTCAGTGACTTGCAACATAGACGACAAAGTCACGAGTGCATCCGCAAATTGATTATGAGACCTCGGCAAGTATTCGAATGAAATTTCCTTGAACTCTTTTACCAGATCTTCTAAGTACTTATGGTACATGAGCAATTTAGCGTCTTTAGTCTTCCATTCACCTACGGTCTGAAGTATGATCAGTGCCGAATCTCCAAATACCATTAACTTGGGCACACCCATCTCAATTGCGGCTTGAAGTCCAAGGATGCAAGCCTCATACTCGGCCACATTGTTAATGCATGGGAATATCAATTTTGGAGCTACTGTATAGTGCTGTCCATCTGGGGATATCAGAACTGTCCCAGTACCAGAACTAGACAAGTTTACAGCTCCATCAAAGAACATCTTCCATGAGTTTTCATTTACACTCAAGACACGATCATCAAGGAAATTGTCATCATCATTAGAGACTCCTGAATTTTCGGCCAATAGATCAGCGATCGCTCGACCCTTAACCGACTTTTGTGGCATGAATTACACATCAAATTTGGAGATCAAAATTTGCCATTTGGCCAATTTACCCACCAAAGCTGTCCAATCAAGTAAATACTTGATGGGCCGTTCTCAGTTATGAGAAATGTCTAGTAATGTAGTGTATATTGTCACAATCTATGCAATACTCACACCAATGCGGCACAAGTCTTTTCAACATCAGAATACTTCTACTTTGATACAGTGAACTTCTTACTTAGATAATAAATGGCTCGTTTTTTTTATTGACAGGATTTTCTTGAGCCAACATTGCGCCTAACGATTCACTATGAATGGTGAGGTAAAGAATCAAGGGATGCCCCGGTGATGGCGGGACAAGAACTAATGGATTCATCAGGTACTACTTCAACTTATCGAACGCTTCTTAGCACTCATCATCCCAGTTGATTCGTGCATTCTTCTTTAGGATCTTGAAGAATGGCTTGGCAGTTTCAGAGAGCTAGGAAATGAATCGAGCTATGTAATTCAGTCTTCCCAAAAGGCTCCGAACTTTTTTCACCGTTGCTGGAGGTTGCAACTTGCATATGGCCTTAGCCTTGGATGGGTCGATCTCAATCCCCTTACTACTTACAATGAATTTGAGTAATTTATCGGATGTTGCTCGGAATACGCATTTAGTGGGATTTAGCCGAAGCTTGAATTCATGAAGTCGATCAAACAACTTCTTTAGGGTTCCTACATGGCTTCTTTTGGGCCAAGTCTTTGGAATCATATCATCAACATAGACTTCAATCTCCTGATGCATCATATCATGGAATAGTGTTACCATGGCTCGTTGGTAAGTTGCCCCTACGTTCTTAAGTCCGAAGGGCATGACCTTGTAATGAAAGGTCCCCACGGGGTGATAAATGTAGTCCTCTCCTTGTCTTCCTCCTTCATCCTTATTTGGTTGTACCCGGAAAAACCATCCATAAATGAGAATAATTCAAATCCGGCAGTACTATCCACAAGGACATCTATGTGAGGCAGTGGGAAATCATCTTTTGGGCTGGCCTTGTTCAAATCTCGACAGTCGACACAAACTCGAACTCGAACTCGACCATCCTTCTTCATCACCGGCACGATGATAGCCACCCATTCAGGGTATTGCGAGACTTCGATGAATCCTACCTTCAAAAGCTTCATCACCTCTTCCTCTATCTTCTTTGAGAGCTTGGGTTTAGTTCTCCGTAGCCTCTGCTTCTTAGGTGGCACGTCCAGATTAATAGGCAAGCAATGCTCAACAATTGATGGGTCTAACCCAGGCATGTCAGTGTAGGTCCATGAAAAGACATCCTGATATTCCTTCAATAGTTGAATTAAGCGCTCGGCTTCGTCTTTGGAGAGGTTTGCCCCAATTTTCACCTCATTGGCCTCTTCAGCATCACCTAAATTAATAGCGAAAATTTGCTCGGATGTAAGGGCCTTGGCATTTTCATGTTGTTCCCAGCTACGCTGCAACTCAATGGAATCTTCACTCAAGTCCTCGAGGTCGTCAATGTCAGCATTTGTTGCATTGGATTGGACCCTTTCCACAGATTTGCACGCTGTAAGATTGTTCCTGAAACATGAAGCACTTGCAAAAGCATTTTTGAAACATTTTGACACGAGTAAGCATGATGAACTCCAGGCCTTAGAATTCTCCTTGGATTTTTCTCTCTTTTTTGTCGGTTGGATATCGTCATCGGGCTGGTTTGGTGTACCTCATCATGCCCTCAAAAAGCAACTTGTAATTTTATTGATATTCATCAATCAATTACAAATTACATTTATTGAATGGAAATGCAATTTTCAAACCCTAGAAAGAAGAAATAAAAAAACAAGCCCTAGAAAGTGATAAAAATTCCCGCGTAGGGGAATGTGAGAAAGCAGTAAATGAGTTACTCTTGTGGGCCAGAGCCCATCTCCTCCAGAGGCCCTTCGTCAATGGTCCCTATGAAGACGTCATCGAAGAGACTAGAGATTCCTTTCAATGCATCTTTAGGGTTTTCCGTCTCCGGGAGTGTCGGATCATCCATGTCACCCCATCCATCTGGGACAATGTTGCAGGAATCAATGTAGAAACTAGGAGGAGCCGAATACTTCACCATATAGTCGAATTTTCTGCTTGGCTGCCCTAGGGTGTCCATTATTTCTGCTTCATCCTACATCATTATTGGAGGACCAGGGAATGTTTCACAAATGTTCGGAGGTAATGGGTTTTGCCTTCCTCCCCTTTGGTCAGGTGGCGGGTTTTGTCTTCGTCCTCAAGAACCTCCCCCACCTCTTCCATGGTATCCTAATCCAGCAGCACGGGACCTCTGAGGGACTTCAATGGGGTTTCGAATCCCCTGACCATTTCTTCCAAGGCCTCTACAAGGAATAAAACCATTCCCAACCATCATCCTTCCCACCATAAGGGCAGCATTTGAAACTTCAAGAATGGGTGGCGGTGAGTCTCGAGATGCATGTATGGTGGACACCAACTCAAATGAGTGGTAACTTGACTCGAACTCGGAGTCTGGCTCTATATAGGGGATAGCTGTCTCATGGTAAATTCGGTGATTCTCTTTGCCATAGACAGTGACCAGTTTCCCTTTGATCACGAACTTCACAGCTTGATGCAGACTTGACGGTACAACTCCAGCAGTATGAATCTAGGGACGACCCAGTAGAAAATTAAAGGCAGTAGGGATATCCATTACCTGGAAGGGAACATTGAAAACCACCGGCCCTATTTGCACATCAAGGTGAATCTCCCTAAGCATCTCCTTCTTTGTACCATCAAAAGCTCGAATAGAAGTCTTTGCAGCATGTATCCTAGATGGGTCCACCTTGAGGCGATGAAGAGTGGCTAGTGGACATATGTTCAATGCGGACCCATTATTAATGAGTACTTAGGACATATGAGAAGCCTTATGCTTGACAGATATATAGAGTGCCTTGTTATGCCCCCTACCCTCAAGAGGGAATTCCTCATCAAAAAAGGCAATCATATCCTTAAGAAGGATCGATCCCACAAAATCTTCCAGCTTGTCCGCCTCGATCGTTTCAGGTACACGAATTTCACTTAGTACCTTCATTAGTGACTTTCAATACACAGGGGATGTAAGCAAGTGTTCAAGCAAAGAAATCTGGGCGGGCATCTTTCGTAATTGTTCGACCACCTTATACTCGCTTGCTTTGATCATGGCAAGAAACTCCTTAGCCTCTTCATCGGTGACAGGTTTCGCGGGTTGAGCATTGACTTGAGAATAAATCCGACCAAACCTTGTAACGAGGTCAACATCTAGATCATAGGACTAAGGGACCGCCTTATTGTTGACATATTCATACAATTGGGGCATTTCAATCATTATCTCATCGTTGGATGCATCTTCAAGTGGGGGCATGTCCATGAGTGAAGGATCAACTTCCTCCTTATTAGCATCGAGCGCAGTTTGCTCCTCTTCCCAATCGATAATGATGGGGGAAATAGTGGAAACTATGCGGTTATGGTCAACATAGACGATAATTCCGTCATCCACCATCCTGGTGACTCTTTCCTTCATCAGTGATAGAGGAACATCCTCTTGATCTAGATAATATCCAGCTCTCACCAGCCCGTTGTAAGCGTCTGCCATGTGCACCTTTGAGTTCTTGATTCGACCGACTTCGGGCTCCAAGATAGCATTGACCATACCTTCATGTTTTGGTAGTGGATTCTTTTGGACGTTCGGTCAAGCAGTTTGAAATGAGAAGGCCTTCGTGCCCAAGAGGTTTTGGATCTTATGCTTAAGAGTGAAACATTAATCAGTTGAATGCCCTAATTTGCCGCTATGGTAATCACACTTCTTCATTGGATCGTAGCCTCGGATGCTTTCACGATTAGGACGCTTCGGTTCGTTAGTAAGCAAACCTTTCTTTCTTAGGATAGCCAACACTTGGGATGGAGATCAGGGAGAGGAGTGAATTGCCTTCTTGCTTGGGCGAATGGTTGATGGCCAGTGGTTTGTTGTTGCCTTTGATTCGTCTGGATAACCGGGGTGCAATTGGTACTTTCTTGGCCATAAGCCACATTCACGTCTACAGCAGCTTCCTTCTCCTTCTTGGCAAAGAATCTTCTACTCGATGGTTTAGTGAACCATCCTTCCCTTATCCCCGTCTCGATTTGTTCCCCCATAGGAATAAGCTGATTGAAGTTTTCAACGTACGTGTTGGCCATCCGATTATGGAATTCGAACGGGAGAGTTTTGATAAACAACTTCATCAGCTCATTGTCAGTAGGCTTGGGGGTGATTTGAGCTGCCAGATTTTGCCATCTCACGACATACTCTTTGAACGACTCGCTCTTCTTTTTCTCCATCCTCTCAAGATCCTCTTGGGAAGGTGCAATATCCATGTTGAACTTGTATTGTTTGAGAAATGCGTCAGCCACTTCATTCCAGGTGTCGAGAAGATTCACGTTCTTCATAACATACCAATTCAGTGCAGGCCCAGTCAAACTCGCATGGAATAATTGGATCATGAGGGGCTTGTTCTTGACATACTGGGCCATACGCACGTGGTACATATGCAGATGAGCTTTTGGGCAGGAAGTACCATTGTATTTCTCAAAATCTGGCATTTTGAACTTCTTTGGCATCTTGACTTTCTCGTACATGGACAAGTCGAACGGGAGTGAACTCTGTGACTCCTGCAATTGTTTCAACTTTTTTTCCAATTTCACGAAGCGTTCATCCTACTCCATCTTAGGGATGTTGATGATATATGATATGGCATGATGATATGCCTGATGATGATGATGATGATGATATGCATGATGATGATTATGATGATATATGATATGGCATGATGATATGCCTGATGATGATGATGATGATGATGATGATATATGATATGGCATGGTGACATGTGTGATGTGATGATGCCATGATGATGATGACATGTATATGATATGATGATGCCACGATGATGATGACATGTGTGATGTAATGATGTCATGATGATGATGACATGTATATGATTATGAGATTGATGCATGATAGTATGCGCATGGCTTCAAGGTAAGTAACGCCTGCAATGCATGTATGATTTGTATGATGCATTGAATGGTTATTGGATTCCTTTACTTGCTGAGTGGTTGTACTCACCCCTTTTGGGGAATAACATTTCAGACTATATAAGATACCTCTGCGCCGCTTGCTACCGGTAGATGAATCAAGTGGTTGGTTATGATTGCAAGGAGGAGGATAGCAAAGGGAGGAACTTTTGGACGCCGACACTGATCGATGGACTTTAAGTATTCAATTGTTGGAGAAGATGTTGGTCATCCTTTGAAGTGTAGCCGAGTATAGAAAACTATGGCATTTTGATGTACCGACTAAAGATGTCCATCTGTTCTATGTAAATAAACGTGTTCGGTTTTAACTTATATAAGATGTTTAGTAGGTGTGCATCGTTTTCTGAATATAGGGAAGGGAGTTGTTGGATGTGCTTCCGCATATAAATTGCGCAAGGGACCGATCGAAAAAAAATGTAAACCCCCAAGTTGTATGGACCCGCTGCAATTGAAATAGTATCAGAGTGACATGTTATTAGGAAAAGTGAATGGTAAGCGAACTGTGGCGACCCTAATCGAATCGGGGGCCGTCGAGGGGTGCCACAAGAAGTCTTGGAGCACCAACAATGGGCAAGTGCTTGGATGAGGCCGCCATGGATGTTGATATGCAGCAGTGGAAGTAGTCGACCAATGTGCGACTCTACGAACTGACGGCCATCTTGATCTAACTTGTCCCTCCAAGTGCTAAGCTCTTCCTTTGGAGGGAGAATAATTCAAATGTCTGGTGTCCCCATTGTATATTGATCAGGACTCAGGACAATCCTAATGCCATGGACCGACAAAATAATGCGATAAAGTAAGTAAATTGCAAAGGCAAAATTTTAGATAACTTACTTTACCAATGATGGGCAATCACATAGACATGCACATGGTAAGTGGCTCGATCTCTAATCTATAAAGCTTATCAAGGTGGAGCCACAAGGATGACAGACTAGCCACGGGCTTGTGGACTATGTCGGGTCCTCATGACTCTGGCTTTGTCAAAGAGCCGACCTAGGTCGCGGGCTTGCGGACCGAGGTGGGTACTCTTGACACCACATAAGAAACTTCGGGATTGAGATGGGTGACTCGTACCGTGGGTGGGCTGTCAGAGTGGCATTCATCTCAATACCATCCTAGATGATCCTATGTGGCCCAAGTCTAGCGGCGGGTTGTGTGTGCAACAATGTAGTGCTAAACGCAAGGCATACATGACAGTTTAAATCACACAACAGTTCGATAACTTGAATTTAAAACATTCATTCTCAACTCCAACTTGCAAGACAAGGGTTAACAATCACTACTCCCCTTATACCTCCCAATCTGCAAGGACATTTAACACCTTAAATGTTAGGGACGTACCTGGGATCCTCGCTGCCAAACAAAAACATTTTTCAAAAAAGAAAATTGGCCTAAATCCACTAAGAGTTTCAACTCAAGTCCCCAGTGGAGTCGCCAAGCTGTCTCGACCAATTTTTCGGGTGTGAACCACCTAGGGTTTGGCTAATGGATTGTTAAGCCTAGACTTAACTCGGGCTCTCCCAAGCCCATACAAACTCATGACTTAGGTTCAAGTTCTTAACATGCAATTGATTTTCAATTCGGAGTCGCCACTAATCTATTTTTGGTAGGTCGATTAGAAACCCAAGTAAAGTAACAGGAGTTTTACTTTACTCCTATGAACCGGAGATTTATGAGTTCGGGGACTTGATTACGCTAGATTTTTCTAACGCCCTTTTGGTACATTTCTTTTTAATTTGAAAAATGTTTGGCAAGCAGATTGAATTAATTTTAAGCCATTTCCCTAACATGTGAGGTGATCACACGAGTGCACAATCCATCAATTTAGCACCTAGATAAACAATAAATAAATTGCAAAAACTTACCTCAAAACAACGAAACCATCTGTGATGTTAAATTAAAATCCACATCAATAACTCTAGATATGATTTCTAATTAACACGCAATTTCTTTTTTATTTTTTTCACTTAATTAAAGAAAATCATGCATGCAATGCGATATTAACTAAATGCCTAATTCTAATGACATGTAATTTCTAATTAAATGGGCCTAGCAAAAATACTAAATGACATGCATCTCAGTGAATCTAACCCTAATGACGTGCATATGACATTTTTTCCTAAAAGAATGCATTTTATCCTAAATAATAAAACTAATTTAACCTATGATATTTTTTGTATTTTTCTTGAAACTCGAAATTTGGTGAAATGTGAAAATTGCTTAGCTAGATTAAGATCCTATTCCATCTACATTAGGAATTAGGTTGAGCCAAATCCTAATTTAAACTAAAATATTATCTTAACCTAAATAATCCTAAAATGCAATCTATTTAATAAGATACCTAAACCTATAATAAATTAAGAAAAATATCATCTAAAATTAAACTAAATGCAATTTTACCCTAATATGCAATGACGTGCAAAAGATACCCTAATTTTAAATGACATATGCATAATGACATTTTTTTTCCTTTTTTCCATTTTTTTTAATTTCGAAATTAATAATTGCCAAATTATTAAACATGCAATCCAAGTTAAAAAACTAGCAACCCAAATTAATTGATTTGATCTTTGATTTTTTTGATTTTTTTGATTTTTTTATAAAATTCAGAATAAAATTTCTAGTTTAAATATGGAAACCCTAAAATAGGAAATAAACCTCATTCTAACCTACTTTTTTTTTTTTTATGAAAGCAAATTTAATTAAACAGCACGACAGCAAATCAAAGCAAGATGATATCCAAATTGACGAACCATATCTCACGCATGAGATCGGGTTGGCCAATTTTACAAAAATCACGAACCGAATCTCGGGCGAGAGATCAGATTAGTGATTTTTTAACAGGTAATTGCGAGTCGAATTTCGGGCGCGAAAATCGGACTAACAATCACAAATTTCATAGGCTATTTCATGTTGCACAATTCATCATTGCATCAAGGAATAATTGTACTAAAATAAAATGAAGAGTAAAATAAAGCAAATAAATAAAAGAAAGAAGAATAGTAAAAAAAACTACCTAAAGTGATTTTGCTTTTTTTCTTTTTTTCTCCTCCCCTTTTCATGATTTGGCAGCTTCGTGGAGGTTCACCGGGAGTTGGTCATCGGAACTTCGGCAGCAAGCGGATCGGGTGCGAGTGGTGGTGTCGCGAGGAGTAGTAGCAAGCGACCTCGCTCGGACTCTGGCGGCAGAGCGGAGCGGCTCGGCTTGAGCATAGGCGGAGGCGTCGGATCACCGGTAGGTCGCTAGCCGAAGTAGCACCAGCGGAGATCCGTAGGCGAGACATAATGGGGACAGCAGCAGTAGCGTTGCCAGAGCGGAAGAGCTGCGATCTAACTCAGGTCGAGCTTCGGGACAAGGCCATAATGGGGAAGTAGCGGCTCGGACGCGGGTGGCTCGGCGAGTGTCTCGGGCGAGACCGGCGAAGCGGCTGTGAAGCAGAGGCGACTCGTGGGCCGCCGGTGAAGCAGTGGTGGGCGGCGACTCAGCTGCCGACACGAGTGGTATCTGACAGAGACGGTATCGGTGCAGACCAGGGGGCGGAACAGCAAGGAAGACTTCGTCTTTCTGTTTTTCTCTTTTTTTATCTCGAAATTGAAAACCCCTCACTTTTTTTTTTTGCTCCCCCTCTCCCCTCCATACGCGACTCCTTTTATACACCAAAAAATTGTATCTCCGTGGTATATTTCATCGCCATACAAGGACAGGTGCATGCGGTCACCCAAGAGGAAGCGAAAGCTTCCGAAAGTGTTATCTCGGGTACAATTTTGATAGATGGATAAGAAGGCATATGCGTTATTTGATATGAGTGGCACGCATTCATTTGTGTCCAAATAATATAGATGATTTTGAGAAATAGGAACCAAATCTTTAGATATGCCTCTTCGTATTTCTACATCACTGAAAGACATGTTGTTATCTATGTTAGCTTGTGAAATGAGTGAGATAACCCTAAGGGAATGAGATCTGGAAATGGACTTGATAGTGATAGTTATGTATAACTTTGACGTTATTGTAGGAATGGACTGGCTTCGTAAGCAATGGACTAGGATGAATGATCTCCTAAGATAATGCTTGCCGATGTGCTAAGATTAAAACCGTGAGACTTAGTATGGGATAGGCTTAGTGGATAATATCTCTGTAAGTTAGTTCCTATCAAAACGAGACCCTCCAGTAGATGTGTAATTTGGGTTCAAACCAGGTGAAAGCTGGTGTACCTATAACGACCCGATCTGATGAGGGCGGCGAGTGGACGCCGAGGTTAGAGCGCCTGAACAAGGAGTGGCTCCCGGTAGGCTTCTAGGATGGCAAAAGGGGGCAGGAATGAACCGAACTATGAACTGAACTGGGAAGGCAGTGTTTCTGGGATAATTTTATCAGAGTGGCGCAGCGGAAGCATGGTTAAGCTTGTAGAACTCTTGTTTGTGAAAAAGAAGGACAGGTCGATGCGTTTGTACATTGATAATAGGCAATTGAATCATGTAATTGTTAAGAGTAAGTACTCATTACCTAGAGTTGATGATTTATTTGATCAGTTGCAAGGAAGTTCAGTCTTTTCTAAAATTGACTTAAGGTCAGGATACCATCAGTTAAGGATTAAGAAAGAAGACATTCCTAAGACCGTATTTAGGACTCGCTATGGACACTATGAGTTCCTAGTTATGCTATTTGGATTGACAAATGCCTTAGTTGCATTCATGAATTTAATGAATAGGATATTTAGGCCTTATTTGGAACAAATTGTGATTGTCTTCATTTGATAATATCCTGATGTATTCTAAAGGACCTAAAGAACATGCGCAGCATCTAAGCATAGTGCTGCAAACAAGGCTTAAGAAGTGAATTATGGAGAGCGAGTTATAAATTTGAGGATTAAGTTATGATCATTTGAGCTAAGTTGTGACTTCCTATTAAAGGATCTCATTGGAAGTCTTGATGTATTACATGGAGGCATTTAGTATGTATAGATTGATCTTGGAAGTTATGAGTTTGAGTGGTCATATGAGACATGAAATTATTTGTGGTTTATATGTCAGAATAATAGGTTTAATCGACGATGGTCAACTTTTAATTTAGGTGTTGATCTCAGTTTGAGAAGGTTTTGTGGAATTAGTGGATATGATCAATTGTGGTTATAGTCTTTCCAAGGTGAAAAGGTGAAAGTTCAAGTTATGGATTTGATGAATGATTAGTCCAAGTGATGATCTTTTAGGGTGAGACACGAGATATACTCGATGGAAACTAGACAAGTGTCATTTTGGTGAATTGTTGATCTTTGAATTGAATAAGTCTTGGTGGATTATTGATATTTGAACCGAATGAATGGTGCTGTATTTTAGGCTTGAATCTATGTTGCAGTGAAAGCATAGTGAATTTCTTTGTTGGACTAAACCAGATGAGTTGTTAATGGTGTCGATTTTGATGGTTCTAGGCTTGAATTGATGGTGACAAAGGTATAGGAATAATTTGGCTAAATGGTGTGTTCGAGTGAGACCGTTAGATATTCCAGAATGGAAATGGGATCATGTGATGATGGATTTTGTGCAAGGATTACCAAGGACATTAAGTGGTCATGGCTTTATCTAGGTGATAGTAGATCGCTTGATTAAGTCTACCCATTTCCTAGCAGTTTATGTAGATTATTCGATGGATAAATTTGCTGATTTATGTGTAAGCCAAGTGGTACGCTTACATGATATTCCTGTAACGATTACATCTGATAGAGACTCTAGGTTTATTTCAAATTTTTGGAGAAGTCTCCAAGATGCTCTATGGACGAAGCTTCAATTTAGTACTGTTTTTCATCCTCAAACAGATGGACAAACGAAAAGAGTGATCCAAGCATTAGAGGACATGTTAAGAGCTTGCATCCTTGACTTTACAGGAAGTTAGGATGAAAAGTTATACTTGGTAGAATTTGTGTATAACAATAACTTTCAGAAGAGTATAGGCATGGCTAAGGAAGTATCAGCCAGACCCTGGTCACATACTCAATCGTGAAGCCATCAAAGTGGATAAGGAAGTAAGGTACATTGAGGAAGCCACACGGGAGAGTGGAAACGAGATGAGGGAAAGGTACCCTCACTTGTTTGAAGAGACATAAGTGATGTCTAATTTCGAGGACAAAATTCTCTAAGGAGGGGAGAATTGTGGCATCCAAAATCTTAGACAACCCTCGGATAGGTGATAGTCACTGAATCGTGGCTTTGCTTTTATTTTATGGGATAATACCCTAAAAAACCCCAAACTGGTACACTTGTGACAAATTTACCCCAAACTATTTTTTTGACCACCAAAAACCCAAAACTGGTATACTTTTGACAAATTTATCTCAAACTGGTACACTTGTGACAAATTTACCCTATGTTAGTTTTCGTTAAATTTTATTCTCAAATTATTAAGTTAAATGACACGTGACAGTTAACCAAAGATACCGATTTAGGATTTTACGTTCCGTTTGTCACAGTTTACAATTTTTATGATTTTTTTGTGGTATTAATCCAATTAAGCATAGGGTATATTTGTCACAAATTTACCAGTTTAGGGTTTTTTGCAGTCGAATAACTTAGTTCAGGGTAAATTTGTCATAAATGTACCAGTTTAGGATTTTTTATAATCAGTCGTGGTAAATTTGTCACAAGTTTACCAGTTTGGGGTTTTTTATGGTCAAAAAAATAGTTTGGGGTAAATTTGTCACAAGTGTACCAGTTTGGGGTTTTTCAAGGTATTAACTCTTATTTTATAAGCATTGATTTGTATTTGTTCATTTGGAATAGTATTTCAATTTTATCCTTTGAACCAAAAGGATGGGATTTGATCTTGCATAAGAATTATATGCGCTAAAAATTAAAGAATTAGAACTTGAGGGATATTAAGCGGGCTGTAAGAATTTGGAGTATATATATATGTGTGTGTGTGTGTGTGTGTGTATACTTGTATATAAATCAATCTGAATTTTTGTTATTAAATTGAATTTCATAGAGATAAAATACTATATATATAAATAAATTAAAATAAAAGGGAATTAGGGCCTTATTTCATGGACTCTTGGGCCCAAGAATTCAGGCCCAAGCAGGCCCAAGAAACACCCCAAGGGTGTCGCACGAACCAAGAAGGGGAGGGGGGAGTGCAAGTCCTCCAACACTTGTCTTCAATGTTGCCACTTGTTCTCCTCATGAGAACACTTGTCTCTTACATGCAAAAATGGGAGCATGCAAGGGTTTTATTCAACCCAAAAGGAAAAGGGGAAGTGGGTGGATAGAGAGAAAGGGAAGTGAGCCAAGGGAGAGAGAGAGGGAAATTGAGAGAGAAAAAGAGCGAGCATGCGAGAGAAGAAGAGGAAGAAGGAAGAGCTTGTTCACCGCCGTTCCTTCGCCGCTTTGCCCGACATTTGTCGCTGTTTTGTGCTTAAATGCGAGGCAAGTGAAGTCGTAAAACCTACTCTTTGCATTGCTGTGTGTATGTGAAGTAGATGGTAAGTCTTGGTTGTGGTAGATGGGATGAGATTTCGGAGCTTTGAAGAGAAATTCGTTGGTCATGCATGCTGTTTCTGGAAAGACCAGTCTGACCGTCCATGATATTGTGTGTTGTATGTGACCTTTTAGTCGGAATCTTGCTTTAATTTCTTCATAAAAGTTGTAGAGAACACCTTGAAGAACAACATACTAAAATTTGAGGCAAAACGAACAAGAAATGGTCAGTGAAATGATTTTCTTTGAAGAGACTAGATCTGGAATTCGTTGTGCAGACCTTCAGTGGTTTTGTGGTTTGTAAAGTAACTTTCTTGTGAAACTATCACTTTGGTCTCTTAATGGAAGTTGTATTATACTTATTGAAGTAGAACATATCAAAAATTTAGAGGAAATGAACAAAAATAGGTTGGTTAAATCGTTGTCTTTTGAAGAAACTGGATCTGGGAAAAATGCTGCTTCGACCTAGTATGATTTCGGGATTTTTATAAAATCATACATTTAAAATTTGATCGTGTGTCCTTAATGAAAGTTGTAGGTAATATTCTGAGGAATAACATACTGAAATTTCAGAGTAAATGTACCAGTAATGACTAAGGAAACGATTTTTTCTTCAACATGGGTAGATCTGGAAAACGATACCGAGAATAGGAGAAGTAAATCGATTTCATCTTTTAATCCAGAATGGATTGGACTACAATTTCTGCATGAAACTTGTACCTCTAGGTCTTAAGTACAGCGTGTCCAAATTTCAGAATTTTCTGAGTTCATTTAAGGGTTTAATCGAAATTATTTTCAAAACTGTGTATGGATAATGTTAAAACCCTTTTTTGGTGATGCATGGACCTGTACGTATTCTGTGAAGCCTTTTTTGATATGGTGTTCTTTATGAAATGTGTTTTCTTAGATCTTATCTACAATGTGTTAAATTTTCAGAATTAATTTCCATCATTTACTAATTTTCCAGAATTTTTCATAAACAGCACGCATTCTGTTTAAGTTGAAAAACTGTTCTATTTACAGGTTATTGATTTGCTAGATAAATTGTGATATCTTGGATTATCATTCGTGCAATGATGTGGTGACATTCATGCATATCATATGACATCAAAAGATTTATGGATTTTCATGAATTCCATGAAGTTTCTCAAAACCATTGCATCAAATAATATTTTTCCCAATGCATATTATATGATTTTAAAAAGGGCTGATTCCAATCATTGGCATTATTGCATCAAATGCCATGTTGAAATTGAGATACATGTAAAAATGTAAATTGGGATAGTAACAAGACCGTCGGAGGTGTGAGCCGACGATGCCTCGGGAGTGTCGGGATGCCCGGTGGTATACAGTACGTAATTCCAGGGGAGGGCTGGTGGTATGTCGATACGTAATTCCGGAGGGTAGGGGTAACCATTTTCATGGCGAGCCCCAGAGATTTCCCCGGGAGTGTGGGGATGCCCGGTGGTATACAGTACGTAATTCCAGGGGAGGCCTGATGGTATGTCGGTACGTAATCCTGGAAGCCTCAGAGGTGTGTGCCGAGGGGATACCTCGTGATGTCAGTTGGGATACGAGATGCCCGGAGTGTGTGTGCCGGATGCCCGGAGGTGTGTGCCGGAGGTTCCTCGCGATGCTAGGTTGGATGCAAGCGATAAATTGTGGGATGCAAACATTGATCCCTAGAAAGAAAAACTGATGAGATCCTTGTGAAAGATAAGAATTGAAAGTGAATCATGTGCATGGGTTTATGCATATGGCATGATGCATGATCTGCTTATGAAAATAAATTGATGCTATTTGACATTGAGAATGCGATCATGAAGGCTTGAATGGATCTCATGGTGATGCATGCTTGATAGCATGGATGATACAAATCATGGTGATATATGCATGATGGCATGGCAAGATATGCATGACTGCATGGCAATATATGCACGATTGCATGGTGATGTGTGCTTGATAGCATGGATGATAAGAGTGCATGGTGGTATATGCACGTTGCATGGTGATATATGCATGAATGCTTGATGATGAGTGCATGGTGGTATATGCACATATGGCATGAGTATGCATGAATGTTTGATGATGAGTGCACGGTGGTATATGCACATATGGTATAGGTATGCATGAATGCTTGATGACGATAGCATGATGATATACATATGGTTGCGAGGTGAGGTATGCTTAATATGCATGAATAATATGTGTTTTGTTATGATGCCTTGATTGTTCTGTTTGACGCAATGAGTAGTTTGGTAGATCTTTACTGCTGAGTGGTTGTACTCACCCCTTTTGGGGAATAACATTTTAGACTAGATAAGATACCTCTGCTGCCACTGCTACCAGTAGATGGATCAAGTGGTTGGATATGACCGCGATGAGGAAGATAGCAAAGGAATGAACTTTTGGACGCCGACACTAATCGATGGACTTTAAGTATACGACTATTGGAGGAGATGTCGATTATTTTTTGAAGTATAGTCGAGTATAGAAGACTACAGCATTTTGATGTATCGGTGAATGATGTCCATCTGGTATAAGTAAATAAAAGTGTACGGCTTCTACCTATAAATATTTAGTTGGTGTGCATTGTTTTCTGAATATAGGGAAGGGAGTTGTTTAGATATGCTTCTGTTATATGAATTGCGCAAGGGACTAATCTAAAAGATGTAAACCCCTAGGTTGTATGGACCCGCTACAATTGAAATGGTATCAGAGTGAGATGTTATTAAGGAAAGTAAAAGGTAAGTGAATTGTGGTGACCCTAACGGATCGGGGGTCGTTCAAGGGGTGCCACATATATTGCCTAAATGTATGAAAATCCCAGTGGAATATGTGAAAAAATTTGCACTCGCCGTCGGTCCAATAAACAAAAATGTTCCTAAACTATATGCCATGGGATTTTTTATTTTGGTAAAAATTAACCCTAAAAATTATGCAAAAATTTAGGTGTCAACAGGTCCTAAGATTGGTTGTCCCTGATCATCTAGACCATTTATAATTTCAGTGAAGCGACTAAATATATCAGTGATGGATTTTCCTAGCTTCATCTTGAAGGCTTCCTACTGTCCGAGTAGAATATTGATCCTTATTTCTTTCACTCGATCAGTTCCTTCATAGGTAATGTGCAGCCTATCCCAGACTTCTTTGGCTGTTTCACAAGAAGATATTCTATTATATTCAGTGTGAGATAACGCACAATATAAAGAATAAATCGCTTTTGCATCAAGAGCTTGTCTTTTGGTTATCTCTTCTTAAGTCATCTCGCCAACTTCTGCAACTTCTTTTCCCCTCTCTAAGATTGATGTAGCTTTAAGAATGATTCCTTTTTCTACCACATCCCATTCTAGAGGATCTTTCGATCTTAGGAAGGCCTTCATCTTGTTTTTCCATATGTTGTATTCCTTTCCATCAAAGTAAGGAGGTCTGGTGTTGCTTTGGCCTTCAACCAAACCTGGAGCCAACATACTAGTCATAGATCTTTAACTCAGAAGTAAAAATGCTTCAATTTAATGAGTACACAGGCTCTAATACCAATTGAAAGGGCTAGTACGAGCACTTAGAGGGGTGAATAGGTGATCAAAGAAGTTTTTGTAAATCTTATCAAAACAAATTAACTTCTAAGAATAATAAATTAAAGTCGTGAACAACTATAAACAATTATATAGAGTTGCAATTTAAAGTAAAGAGTTTAGGGATAGAGAATCAAAATACAAGATTTATAGTGATTCGGCTTAGACCAAGCCTACATCCACTCTCCCATACTGATAGCCCACTGGCTGAATTCCACTAAGAATCAAAAGAGATTTTACAGTCTCATGTCCTTGATTCCACAGTGTAAAGACTTTGCTATACTTCCTCAAGGTATCTAATCTTTCTTTTGAGTACAAATTTAGGCTCAATCAATTGAAACGACAAAGAACAAGGAGCTTCAAATTTTAGAATTTATCTATCTTTTTCTCACTCGAATAACTAGAGCATCTTCTTTATATACTCCTCCATGCCTTCATAATCGTTGGCACCTTCCAAAGGACTTCTTCCAATCAACCCGTTGGACAGAATCAATTAGGGGAATCTCGAGTTATTTAAGGAATATGATGATAGCCCACCAATCTTGCTCGCCTATACAATCAGGATCTAGGTTTCCATAAGTAAAACCTTCCAAGTAAACTTCGCAAATCAACGGATCTAAAATACTCGAATTAATTTCAATACGAATAATAGATCTTGAGGTGCAATCTCCAGCCGTGAGATCTTCTTCAACCGCACGAATCAAATCCTTAAAGATATACCCACATCTGGATAAGTCTTCTTCAACGGATAATTCTTTTTCTTCGTCGGTCTGGAAACTGTCATTGAGGACAGACTTTAAATCTTGAGTCTGGAGGTCTTCAGACTTTGACGATAGAGTCTTCAAGTCTTCAAACTAGACTGATAGAAACATTTTGTCAACTTCAAAACAAATAAGAAAGATTTCTCCAATATCAAGGACAACCAATCTCTGGACCAATGAAGGTCAATAAATTGCTGCGTGGACTCTCCAACGATTGGAACGATGTGAATACTTCAATAAGAGAAACCCAGAGGATCATGCCACTTTCAGTAGACAAACTAGTTGGGACACTTCAATCATATGAAGTGGAGCAAATCAATGAGTAAGAAGATCCTAAAGGTAAGAAGTCAATTGTTTTAAAATCTAATGATGATTATGATGATACAGACTTAGAAGATGACATGGACGATGAAGAGCTAGCACTCATGATAAGGAAGTTCATAACGATGAACAGGAAGGGAACAAGATTCAACTGGAAGAAGCAAAGCACTCGAAAATTCCAGAAGAACTCAACTAAGGACAATGAAACCAACAGAGATGAGGTATGCTCCGAATGCAATAAAAATGGGCACATAAGACCCAATTGTCCTCTGTTGAAGAAAAAGAAAGGAAAAATAGAGAAATACAAAAAAAAAAAGCTCTCAAAGCAGAAACATGGAGCGATACCGAATGCAAGGAAAGTGATGAAGAATTTGTCAACATATGTCTAATGGCAAATTCAGAATCAGACTCAGACTCTAAAATAGATTTAGACTCAAACTTAGACAAAGAAATCAAGGTCACTATCAAGAAGAAGATCAAATGGTATTTAGATAGTGGTTGTTCGAGACACATGACAGGAGATTCGAGTTATTTTATAAAGCTTGTTCATATAAATGGTGGAAAAGTTTCTTTTGGTTGAAACAACAAAGGAAGAATTATTGGTTGTGGAATTGTGAAGATTGGAAGTCTCACAATTAACAATATTTCCTTGGTGGAAGGCTTGAATTACAATCTACTCAAAGATAAGTCAACTATGCGATACTGGATTCAAAATCAATTTTCAAGAAGGCATTTGTTTGGGAACTAATAAAGATTTCTCTCAATCTTTTACTGGATGAAGACATTGGAATATTTACCTTTCAGATATAAAACTAGAAAGCTCTCAGTGTCTAATATCCATTCAAGATGAAGCAAATCTTTGGCATCGAAAGCTTTGTCATGTTAACATGAAGCAGATTGCCAAGATCTCTTCCAAGAAGCTTGTTCGTGGTCTTCCCAACTTGGCTTATCAAAAGTATGAATCATGCACGCCATGTGTTTTGGGAAAATAGGTTAGAAGTTCTTTTAAACCTATAAATCAAGTTTCTACTAATCGAGTTTTGCAGTTTCTGCATATGGACCTCTTTGGATCAACCAGAACTCAAAGTATTGGTGGGAAGAGATTTTTCCTAGTAATCGTGGATGATTACTCTCGCTTTACTTGGGTATACTTCCTGGCAAGTAAGTCTGAAGTCTTCTCTCATTTTTCAAAATTTGACAAGAAGGTTCAGAATGAAAAATGATATGTTATTTCAAGCATACGAATATATCATGGAGGTTAGTTCGAAAATCAATAATTTGCGAAGTTCTATGATGAATTTGGTTTCTAGCATGTTTTCTCTTCTCCATACATTGCAGAACAAAATGGGGTTGTGGAAAGAAAGAATAAATCTTTGTAGGAGATGGCAAGAACCCTCTTAATTGAGAGTAATATTTCCTCTCGATTTTGGGCTGAAGCAGTTGCTACAGCTTGCTACATCATTAACATAATATTCTTGAGGCCTATTCTAGAGAAAACTCCTTATGAAGTGTTTAAATGGAAGAAGTCAAATGTTTCTTACTTTCATGTGTTTGGTTGTAAGTGTTTTATTTTGAAAAATGCAAATGATCGAATTGGGAAGTTTGAAGAAAAATCATATGAATGAATTTCCCTTGGCTACTCAACCTCAAGCAAAGCATATAGAGTATTCAATAAGAAGACTCAGTCTGTGGAAGAATCTATGAATGTGAAGTTTCAAGACTCTATGTAGAATCAACAGGATCAGACTCAACTTGAAGAATCTGAACCTACTCCAGACTTTATAAAGTCTACTTCCCCTGAAGTGGTTCACACTTCTGAAGATCAAAAACAAGAAGAAATTAGAAGATTCAACTAAAGCATAAGATCAACAAACTCTCAAACCAACCAACAACTGGAAGCATAAGTCAAGTCATCCCAAAGAACTCATCATTGGCAACATTGATGAAGGTGTTTGTACCAGATCTAAAAGGCGAGAAGAGTCTAGTGCTTTAGTACTTGTCTTCGAGATTGAACGCAAAAGTATAGAAGAAGCCTTGGTTGATGAAAGCTGGATTGAAGCTATGCAAGAAGAACTCAGACAGTTTAGCATCAATGATGTTTGTGAACTAATTCCTAAACCTAAAGGTAAGTCTATTATTAGAACTAAATGGGTTTTCAAGAACAAGGTGGACGAGAAAGGAAAAGTGGTTAGGAAAAAAGCAAGACTCGTGGCCAAATGATATACGCAAGAAGAAGTGATAGACTATGATGAGACCTATGCACCGGTAGCGAGGTTAGAAGCAATAACATTATTACTTGCTTTTGCTTGCAATAAAAACTTCAAGTTATTCCAAATTGATGTAAAAAATGCATTTCTATATAGATTTATCCAAGAAGAAGTCTATGTGGAACAACCACTTGGATTTGAAGATCCAAAAAAGCCAGACTCAGTCTATAGACTGAAAAAGACCCTATATGGACTGAAGCAAGCACCTCGGGCCTAGTATAAAAGGTTAAGTAAATTCCTAACCCAAAATGGTATTATTAAAGATAAGGTAGATACTAGTTTGTTCATAAAAAGATAGGGTAAAGATTTTTTATAGTTCAAATTTATATTGATGATATTATTTTCGGATTTACTAATGAAAATCTATGCAAGAAATTCTCTAGATGTATGTAGGATGAATTTGAGATGAGTATGATGGGTGAATTAACCTTCTTTATGGGATTACAAGTTAAACAATCAAAGAAACGTATTTTTATCCATCAAGAGAAGTATGCAAAAGATCTCATCAAGAAGTTTGGATTGGAAAACTGCAAAAAGACAGAGACACCAGTGTCAAGTTCTTCGAAGCTAGATAAAGATGAAGGAGGAAATAATGTAGACCAAAAGCTTTACAGGAGCATTATTGGTTCGCTTCTTTACCTTACTGCATCTAGACCTGACATTTTGTTTAGTATTTGTATCTGTGCTAGATTCCAATCAGATCCCAAAGAATCTCACTTAAGTGCTGCAAAACGTATCATCAAATACGTTGCAATTACTTCAAAGCTTGGTTTGTGGTATTCCAAAGAAGGAGAATTTACTCTCCCTGGATATTCAGACATAGATTTAGCAGGATGTAAAGTTGATAGAAAAGTACTTCTGGCACTTGTCAACTGCTGGGTAATAAGCTAGTATCTTGATTCTCAAGGAAGCAGAGTACCGTAGCTCTTTCAATGGCTGAAGCAGAGTATGTAGCTCTTGGGAGCTGTTGTTCTCAAATTCTGTGGATAAGGCAACAGCTAAGAGACTTTGATATTGAAGAATCGTGCACCGAGATCAAATGCAATAACACCAGTGCCATCAATCTCTTGAAGAATCTAATTCTTCATTCAAAGGCAAAACATATAGAGATTCGACATCATTTCATTAGAGATAATGTTCAAAATGGAGAAGTTATGATTCAGTTCATTGACTCGAAGAATCAGCTAACAGACATATTTACAAAGCCACTGGAGAAAAGCCTATTTGAGTCTATTCGCACTGGATTGAACATTATATCTTCTACTAGTTAAAGTCTGAAGGAGTTCAAACTTAGAATGTCCAGAAGTTAAGTTTGTAAGTTAATATTTTCTCAATACAGGTAATTTAATTTTATAATGAAGATTTGAAAAGGTACGTTATTTTCTGAACCGCTACTTGCCTATTTTATTTTTAGAAATTATCATTTTCAAATTTTCAAATTTTTGGCAGTTTTTATTTTCGAAAAAGGCAGTTTTTATTTTCCTTCATGACAGTCTATATGCCTCATTTCACTTGCTTTATATGTTGTCGAAATCCTTCTTCTCTGTTTACACTTTCATAAACCCTAGAATACAGAAATCCTATTTTCTCACTTTTTCTCTCGAGTTTGATCTATAAAGTTCTCACATTTTTCAACGAGCGAGTTCAAGAAATCCCCATCGACAGTGACAATGAATTTCCAGAGGAAGTCTTCTAGAATTGCGAACAGGGGGCCATAGCATATGCGAGAGAGTCCTACGCACTTTGACTTAACTGAGGAAGAAGATTCTCCTCAGCAGAAACAACAACAACAACAACATTCTCAATAGCATCACTCTTCACAGCAAGGGACCCAAGTTCCTCCGCAGCAACAAGCTGAAGAAGAGATCATTGAAGATATTGAACCAGTAAGAATGCAAAAACCCCAATTTATCTTTAAACTCTATTCTAAGTTACAGGAGGGTGGTACTACGATGACATTTATTGATGAGTTTATGAAAGATCATGGATACAAAAATGAAACTCAATTTCTGCAAATAATGGAAAGGCTAGGCATTGCGCCTAAAGGGTTGGTAGACAGGACTTTTACCAACTTTCCAAGTGATCCGAGGTTTGGTAGTTTTAATTAGTTAGAAGGAAAGGATGATGATGAGAGGATGTACACACATTTTAAGCCTAGGATGGGCATTGCTGCAAATACTCATGGAGAGGGAACGGATTTATTTCATTCTAAGGACCACAAGAAGACCTATTCGAAACTTTTGAAGAGAGGGGTGATATATACTCAAACTGTAGACTTTGATTTTCTAGATTCATTGAAAGTAAATCTGAGGGAGAAGTTTGCTCTCCTTCAGCTTGAAAGATTTTGCTCAGAGACTGCAATCGCTTACCTTGAATTGACTGCTTATTTCCATTCAAATCTATCTTTCCTAGATGTGAATACATTTAGTTTTACCATAAGAGACAAAGAGTTTGTGGTGGATGTGGACACTTTGACAACTGTGATTGGTGTGGAAAGAGGGAGTTTCCAACCAATCAGTGTGTTTGTTGGTCATGGAACATTGGCTGTTGTTCAGGACAGATGTGCTGAAGGCAGGATTTCTTACTCTAGAATGACTACCTCTAATATCTTGCTACATAAGATTGTAATCAACTGCATCAGACCCAAATCCACTTCAAAGACTGATGTTTCTTACTCTGAAGTAAAGCTAATGTACGCAATCAACATTGGGTTTAAGTTCTCACTGTCTCACACTATCCTTAAGCACATGTATAGAATAGTTGTGAAGGACAATGGGCAACTGCCTTACTTTGCGCTCATCACTCGACTATTCCAACATTTCCATGTTCAGATTCCAACTTCTCTATGTGTTCGAACCATTGCTCCAATGGTGATTGGATTGAAGATGATTCCAAAAATGAGACTAAAGGAGCTAAATAAAGCATTGGAACACCTTAAGGAGAAGTCCCCAGCCAAAACAAAACAAGACTCTGCAATGAAGAAGAGAAAAGGCAAAGAGCCCATGAGCGCTCCAATTAAGAAGAGGAGAAACCTTGTCTTGTAGGATGAAGAAGAAGATGAGGACGACATTACACTCTCTGCCTTTGCCTTAAGAAATCTACGGAGCTTTGTTAGTTTTGTGAATCCAAAGGACAGAGAGAACAGAGAAAGAGAAGAGACAAAGAAGAGGGGTGAAGAAAGAGAAGAAAGGAGGAAAGAAAGAGAAGAAGAAGGTAGGAACACTCAAGAAGAAGAAGGTTAAGATGACTCCTTTGACCCAACATATGATGTATCTTTGTCAGAGGATTCAGAAAAGACTCGGAGTAGAATTGTAGGAGAAGAACAAGACAAACATCACTTGGGTGCTGGAGCAGAGCAAGACAAAGAAGATGAATTCTTTTCTCCACCCGAAGAAATAGAGACATGGGGAGCTGCTGATAAAAGAGGTACATCTTCCCTTGTTTTTACTAATGATGTTAGTAGATCTCCAGCAGATCTAGAGGATGTCTATGTCTCTCAGCATCCTGAAGGTGATGTTGCGACATCTTCTCCAAGTCTTGGTGACCAAACTACTGATGTTCCCTCACTTCTCAATACTTATGGAATTGATTCGGCTGGACCTAGTGCACCATCAGATCCTACAGTAGATTTTCAAAGGTTGTTAGAACTCCTTATGAAGATGAAGGGTCAGCTATATGGATTAGAGTTTGAGATGAAGAACTTCAAAACAGCTTTCAAGTCCACTTCAAACTCTCTACATGAACGGATACAAGCCCTAAAGCTTCAAGTGTAAGAAACTGCAAAGGGTGAGGATATTGAGCAACTGAAGGAGACTTTGAGGAAGCTAGAGGAGACTATCAAGTCTATGGGGATTTCCAGATCGTTTGCATTCCCAAATAGCCCTGATTTTATCCCACTCTTATTTTTAAATCATTCTCCACTTTTTGCCGTTGACAAAAAGGGGGAGAGTGTGCAAATTTTATTTTTCTGATGATTGGTACTTTGGTACTTTGAACTTGGTATTTTTTTTTTTTTATTGGTTTGGACTTTGGATTGACTTTAACTTTGGACTTACTTTTGATTGTTGTTTTGAACTTTTTAATGCTTGCAGCAACTTAGTTTGTGATACTGATTTTGGCTGGATAGTTATTTATCTTATTCTATTTAGGATTAACACATTTTCTATGGTTGCAGAATCAATGTTATCCAGGTCCTAATCAACTTATTTTTAAGATATCATGTATTACTTAAGTGCTCTTTTGTAGGTCAAAAGTTGTCAAATTTGCAGGAAAGTTTTGTCACCATAAAAAAAGGGGGAGATTGTTGGAGAAAACTCATTTACTGTTTTGAAGTTGACAAAACCTTTCCAAAGCAAAGTTTGAAGACTTCTAGACTGAAGTGTCAAAGTTTGAAGACCGCCAGACTTTAGTTTCAAGTCTGCCCTCACCAACAGTTTCCAAACCGAAGAATGAAGACTTATCTAGATGCAGAATTATCTTCAAGGATTTGATTCGTATGGTTTATGGAAGACCTTATGGCTAGATATATCAACTACATGATTGATTATCTTATTGGAATCAATTCTATAAATCAAATCTTTTGAAAGGCAAAGCAAACTTAGAAGGTTCTACTTATGGAAACCAAGATCTTGATTGTATGGGCGAACATGATTGATGGGCTTTCATCACAACTCATCTAACGACTCAAGATCACCTTGATTGATTTTGTCCAACAGGTAGATTGGAAGAATTCCTTTGGAAAGTGCTAACGGTCGTGAAGGCATGAAGGAGTATATAAGGAGGACTCGCTAGTTGTTCGAAAGTGTGTGTGAAAGAAAA
This sequence comes from Eucalyptus decipiens, assembly GCA_014182575.1. Classification (NCBI taxonomy): domain Eukaryota; kingdom Viridiplantae; phylum Streptophyta; class Magnoliopsida; order Myrtales; family Myrtaceae; genus Eucalyptus; species Eucalyptus decipiens. The sequence goes on along the minus strand of CM024613.1, from coordinate 5,899,894 downwards.
TTTTCAAAGTCTGAAGCTTTCTAGTTCCTTGCTATTTCATTCACTGAGCTCAAAGTTGTAAACAAAAGAGATAAACTCTTAGTGAGACTTTGTGAGAGACCTATAGAGACTCCTCACTGTCAGAAATACTCGGTTTTTGTAACCTCTAATTGATTTATTAGTGAAATCAAGCCAATAGACTGTTAGTGCAAGAAAGTGAACATAGGCTTGTCATAAGCCAAGCTACTATAATTGTTTTGTGCAATTTTCTCTATCCTTAATCTCTCATTTATTTGTTTATTGTACACAGTAAAAGTCTAATAAGCAAATAGTTCTTTATCAGATTTGCAGAAGATCTTATCACTATGAAGTTTTTCATCAGACTTTGTTCTTTTGTGATATTGAACTTGGTTGTTTTAAATTCTACTTTAATTGTTTATAATCACCTATTGACCCCTTCTCTTGGTGATAGTACTACCCCTAACAAGAAGAAAGTGTGCCTTCACTTCCCGTGTCTTGTATACCAATTGGGCTAATGTCATCTTTCCGATGCGGCTCGTGTCGATGATTGCTATTGCTTGGAAAGAGTCGGACAGTTTTCCTGGTCGGAGAAGCTTTGTCTCCCAAGTCACCACTTCATTGTTGAGCCCGTGGACATGTGGAGCTTCCTCAAGAAGCTTCTACCCTCTGGGTCAGAAAACAGAAGCTCTCTTGCGAACTTGCTATGGATTGGTCGATCTGGCGAAATTCCTGTTTGATCTTGTCCAAGGTTCTACTGATTTGAAACTTTGAGGGACTTAGAATTGTTGGAAGAGAGAGGCTTTGCTTCCTTGCTAGCACTTGGCACTTTTTCAAGACTTTATTGAGGCAGTAGAGATCCTCTTTGATTGATCTCTTTGTAGGGGACTCAGACGCTGTACTTTTGTTGAGCAGAGACTCCAGTTATGCGAAACAGCAATAGAATCGAACTCTCGGGCCGTTGTGCAACTTCATTTTAAATTTTTCAGAGAGATATTTCTCAATGGTTTCTTCCATTTTGATTCCCTAAGTGATGAGCACTCTTCTCTCCTGAAAATTATCTCAACGCGATGTTGCAGGAAATGGCAGCCTAAATGCAGGGCATGAATATTTTCCATGCTTCATGACCCATGGAGGAGTCCAGATGTGGAGGTCACGTAATAGTCTCCATAAATTGATGAATATACTCGTACTCATTGTTTGAGTTTTGAGTGTATAATTAAAGGATATGTTTAGTAGAAATCCTAAAATTCATCCAAAAGTAGAATTGAGTCTTAAAACTTGCAAAAGGTCCACAAGTCCTAAAAAGTGTCAAATTTGTCCAATCAAGTCCTAAAGTTAATACCGTCAATTTAACTAACGGAAAATGTTGACGTGGTATTTTTATTTAAATTTTTAAAAAATTAGATTTAAAAACTAAAAGGAAAAGCTAAAATTTATTTGAGAAAAACTGTAAAGAAAACAAAAAGAAGAAAATGGTAGGTCACCGGTTCTTCTCTTTTCTTTCTTTACAATTTTGTTTTTAAAATAAATTTTAGCTTTTGTTTTTTATTTTTAAATCTATTTTTTAAAAATCCATATGGAAAATAAAAATTAATTTAAAAATGTCGTGTAAAAAATAAAATTAATTTTAAAAATGCCACGTCAACATTTTCCGTCAGTCAAATTGACAGCGTTAATTTTAGGACTCGATTGCACAAATTTGACAAGTTTTAGAACTTCATTATATTTTTTGTAAGTTTTATGACTCAATTGCACTTTCATGATAAGTTTTAGGACTTTTAATGAACATACGCCTATAATTAAAGTAGCCACTAACATGAACCCGTAAGTTGTAGAGTTCATGGACCCCATATGATCAAAGTCTTACAGAAGACCTACTATGTGGCCCAATTTGAGGATGAGTGTTTTACACAACACATTCAAGAAAGAAATTCTTCATTGGTGTTTTTGTTCTCTATATTGCATACCCACCACGGAGTTCAGTTTGTGGGTGTGTTAAATTATGTCTTGAGTTTGAATCTAAGCGTGATACGAGACTTGATGCAAACATGGAGCATTTATTGCTCAATGTCACATACAACAATTGCCATTGTTGAGCGAGTAAATAGAGCGAAGCCCGAACGTTATTCATGCTTGGGAGGAGTGCTGGTCATGTTTGTTTTTCTGTTTGATTAATGTACACATGGGTACTTGACTCTCTCTCCCCTTCAATTAATGCATGCACAAGACTCCTGCAATGCTCACTTTACTTCTCTCCAGGAGCAAGATCTTTGAAGACGGCGGCCCACCCCATTTCGTGGCTGTCTTCAAAGATTATGGGTGCATGCTTCTTCATTTGTCATCTCTCATTTCTTCTGCCTCATTAAATGCATGCCTATAAATTTGATGGGCATCGATATTGATTGTGGACTTGTCTTGTGCGTGTGTTAGAGTAATTAAATATTAAACCACGCATTCATTTAACAGCTTAAACTTTTATAGTTTACAATGAGCCCACAAAAATCTCACATGATTTCAGAGCTAGGATCATGAGTTCAAGTCTTTCTAGACCCCATTTGCCTTGCCAATTAAATACGTCCATGTTTAGTATAGGCAAAAAGATTAGACTAAGTGTGAGGGGAGTGTCAGAGTAAATATTCATTTGGCAGTAGTTTCATAAAAATCTTACAAAGTGCTCGTGTTGCATTTAATGAGGCCATTTAATTTAATTTTTGTCTTGTTTCCTACCCTTCTCCCTGTAAAAGGAGAGGACATCTAAGGATGTGAGCAAAGCAAGAAGTGTGAGCTCAAGAGTTAGAAAGGTGAGAGCTCTAAAAGATTTGTGCATGAAGTTGGGTCCATTGAGTTGAGTTGTTAAAACACCATGGGTACTAGGTGTACATTAGGGCTGGGAAACACTCGGGTGTGTGAGTTATTATACCCTCATAATACTTCGGTTTATAGTGAATTATTTGCTAGCTCTTCCCGTGAACATAGGTTACGATATTCGGATTGAACCATATAAATTTCTTGTATCCTTTTATTGTTCCCCATTTTATATCTGTCGATTTCTATAGCTTCCGATATAATTGCAAAGTTACTATCTGCTTGCCGTTCTGCCAATTACAACAGGTATGACTGCATACATCACTGACCATATCAAGAAGATTTGGGATGCATGGAACCTGAGGGGAGCCATACTCAGTCTCTCGGTCCAGGTCTTTTCTAATCTTGTTTGCAACCTTCAGGAAACAAGCCTCCAAGGCCGTGGACGTAATGCTAATCTGGATCACCTACTTGCTTGCCGATTGGGTTGCTAGTTTTGCAGTTGGTCTTATCTCCAAAAGTCAAGGCGACCATCTGGGCCCCGACCATAACGGTGACCTTCTCGCTTTCTCGGTACCATTTCTCCTGCTCCACCTTGGTGGTCCAGACAACATAACCTCCTTCTCAATGGAGGACAACGAGTTGTGGCTTAGGCACCTCCTTGGACTCATATTCCAGGTGATTCCTGTGGCTTATGTGTTCTATCAGTCACTGCCCAACAAGTTATGGATGCCGATTGCCCTAATCTTCCTATCGGGAATCATCAAGTATGGTGAGAGGACTCGGGCATTGTATCTTACAAGCATAAGCGGATTCAATTATTCAGTGCACACGAAACTGGACCCTGGACTGAACTATGCCAAACTCATAGAGTACTCCAAGAAAGAGGCCAATTATCCGGTCAAAATTAGTAGATCTAGGAACCTGACAAAGAATCTAGTATCCTGGACACCGTAGTTAACCTTGATATGGATGTTATCGAGGTGGTCCAGGAGGCTCGCCACTTTTTCAAAACCTTTAAGGGACTGTTTGTAGACATTGTCTTCGGCCTCTGTGAGAGAAACGCAAGCCGGGAATTCTTCCATAGGAGAAATGTGGAGGATACTCTCAGATTGCTGGAGGTAGAACTCAACTTCTTTTATGATGTTCTCTGCACAAAGGTTATGGTAGTGTAGGATAAGTTCGGATACTTTCCCTGCTTCATTTGTTTCAGTTTGATGGAGATTGTTCTGGTGCTCTACCTTTTCATGGACAAGGATCGCTTCCGGAGATTCAATGTTGAAGTTACCTATACCATGCTCCTTGGTGCTATAGCCTTGGAAGTCTTAGCATTCCTCCAACTTATCTTCTCCGATTGGACGGTTTCGGCATTGAAGAACCCCAAGAAACACAGTGTTTTAGCCGCAATCTTCAGGCATTTTCTATCATGACCCCAACTCCATCCCTAGGGTCACGAGTAACAAGGGCTATTTTCGTGATGTCCCAGGCACGTCGTCGTCCCATTTCTTTTTTTTTTTAATCTTTTCATTAAGCACGTGCAGAACTATACATATAACACCAAACAACAACAAGCAACTAGGAAAACAACCATTTACAAGCACACAATTACAACAGCTACGTTTACAAGCCCTTCTATCACGAGCCGTTATATTTACAACTATCACATCTTCAAAATGTTGGGGTAAACCTTAACTCCTCTAGCGAGATTACAACTCCTAAAATTGACGTGAGACTTCCACGCCTACAAGACTGAAAGGATGAGGGCTGAGTTTTGGGGAAACTCAGTAAGTAAAACCCCTAATTCTCTACTAGGAAAACATCTGATCATCAAAATCTAGTAGGCACAACACTCACAATGCAATATTAATGGTAGATCATTAGCAAACTTATTGCTACATCTCGACTACATGCAGATGTCCATTACTTCATATGTCAATGCATGCTTACCTTCTACTTGTCAATGAACATATTAATGTGTCATGCTTATGCATAAACCGGCACTCATGCAAATTCATTTATCGTCGTCCTGGCTCAACCAGGCCTTCCTAGCTCAACTGAGGTATCTAGCTTCAAGCTAGGCATATTGGGTTAACCAGGGCATCCTGGCTTAACCGAGGCATCCTGGTGCTAGCTCACTAAGGCATCCAGGTTCAGTTAGGGCATCCAGGGCTAGCTTACCCGAGGCATTCAGGCTCAAACCCATGCATCATGGCTCAACCATGGCATCCCGTTTGATGGACTAGGCATCGCCACCAACGCTATGTGGCGACGGACGCTTTTTCCTCTTTAAGTGCACACACAAGTGTATCACACAAAAGCCGATTTTTCATCTTTTATCTTATATGCAAAGCCCGAGGGCATGCTCATTCAAGTAAGTGTGCCATGACCCTCAATATTACATTATAAAATATACTGAGAACAATTCTTGGTTCGTGGCTTGAGTTGCATGCTCAGGCCATTGCAACTTGACGTCGATTCCAAGCCAAGCAAACCTTGACCTCGCCCTAGGGCGTGAACACACTCAAGCATGCAAACATGAGCAAATACACAAAAGAATTACAACATACATACGGCTTACACGAGTGAGCACACCGCTAAACTCGATGATGTAGGCTATCGCCCTAGCCAAGAGTTAGAGATTCTACTTACCTTCGATGAACCTCGAGCTAAGATATGAACTACAAAAGAAGAGCGACTTACTTTGAAGACTGAGAGAGAGAGAGAGAGAGACATGAGATGGAGGGCGTTCAAGGAGATGGAGGGTGGAGAAAATGGGAGCAAAGTGAGTAAAATGAAGAGAGCTCCTCATACTTATAGCCCTTGGAGTCATCATTACCATGCCAAGCAATCCATTCTGATGTTTCCAAGTGTCCTGCCTAAATTCCTTGGGTGGCAAGGCTATGGGTCCAATAATTGAAGCCTACATGATGAGTTGGAAGGCTAAAAGGCTTTACTTGGCAACCTAAGTTCATAGGCGTCATCGATGATGACCCACTTTTCACTTTTCCATTGGTCCACCAATACCCCACATTAAATGAGCATTTAATGAACTTTGACAATAATAATGCCAAAGTTACCAACTCGGTAAATTCTAGAATTTTCGATCATTAATGAGGGTCCATGTATTGCTCTCCAATTGGTCCATGTGTGTGCCACTTTTCTAGAATATCCAAGGTATTTTAGACCACAATCATGACCTTTGAAAAGTCAAGGGACACCTCACCTTCTTCATGAAGGAATTCTAGAGTTTTCCTTGTACTTTCCTTTCATTCTTTAAGAAGGTAAATTTTCCTTCCTCAAGAAGGTAATTTAGAAAAATCTATCATCCAAGTTGATTTTGGGGCCAAGGAAGAGATCATTAGGTACACCTCAACATGGCATTTGAGAACTTGAGTTCAAGTTTGGGCGTGACTCATACCTCTTGGGTGAGAAAAACAGTTTTGAACAATTTCCAAAATTAGTGTCTTTACTTTATCAAACGGAATCGAAAACTTATGAAATTTTAAAATATTTTAGAGAAGACCTTAAAAGAAATTTTTCATGAAGGAATTCAAGTCAAATTTGTGTTGTGGAAAGAGCAGCAAATCATTGAACACAACCCAAATATTCATCCATCGAACAAATTCAACAATCAGAGAGAGAGACTCATTTCAAAATCCAAATCTTCACAAAAATCTTTGAAATTATAGTATGTTGTAGATATGGATGTCATTTACAACTTTTATGGAGGAAGTATGATTAAATTGGAAAAGGAAAAGTTTATAAAAATTCGAGAAGGCAACCTGGTCACCGTTTTCACTACGCTGGACAGGTTTCAGATGGTGGATGATTGGGCCTTTGTCCCTAACATTTTATCTCAGAAAAATTTGAAATTTAAGTATGTTTTAGATTAAGATGTTTAGAACAACTTTCATGAGGTAGTTTCTTTAAATTCGCACCACAAAAATCTATGTAAAATTGGCAAATAATGCAGGTCCAGTAATTTCGAAAATCAAAGGTGGCGGTCTTAAAAGGAGGTGTCCTACTTGGTCAAGAAGCATTAATTGTAAGGTATTCTTATCTCTCAAGTTTTCAACTAGGTCCTAGGTTAGCTTGGACACTTCATCTTAGTATTGAATAACTAGAAGCCAAATGTAATTAATGTGTTCTTAGCTTGTCTAAGAAGGTTTGACTTGCTTGCTCTTTCTTCCAATGGATGTGTAGTCCATTTCTTGGCCTCGAAGATCTCCTATTTAGTTTAGGGTTATAACTAGGCTAGGCTATAGGGACACATAAGCCTTTACATTCATCACCCTCATTTAATGCTTTCCACACTCGTTCACACTTGTTCACACTTCTTTAAGAATGTTACAACTCTTAGCCTCCTAAGGCCTATCTAGCTTAGCCTCCTAGTTGGGACCAAAATAAGGGTCAAAATCAAGAATGTTACAACTCTCCCCCCCTAAAAAAATTTCATCCCTAATATTTTAAATGCGTACCTGATCATCCAAAAGATGGGGGTATTGGCATTTCATAACTTCCTCATTTTCCCATGCTAAACCTTCCATTCTATGATGTCACCATAGGACCTTAACTACGGAATTGACTTTATTGTGTAAGACTTACTCTTTTCGATCCACAATCCACACTGGCTCTTCAATATACGATACTCTGTCGTTTATTTCAATCTTCTTGAAGTTCAGCACATGTGTTTGATTGGACTCATATTTTCTCGACATCGATACATGGAATACATCGTGTATTCGAGCAAGTCTCAGTAATAAAGCCAATCGGCAGGCTACATTCCTTATTCTTACAAGAATTTCAAAGGTCCTACGTACCTTGGCCTTAGCATTTCCTTCGCATTTCTGCTGCGCACTCTGATTATTATTTCTCAAAATGGTACATAGTCAACACCACTGGATCAATTGTTTTCTCTCGTGGTCACCTAGTCCTGAGTACTCATGTGACAAACCTATAGAAAAACTATAGGAATTCTAAGGGAACTTTTCTATACCACAATAAGAAGTCAATAATAATGAACAACCGTCAGAAAATCAAACAAGCAATCACATGCACAAGGTGTTTTCCTAGCTAATTATCCTATATCCCAACGCAGCTTATCACTCTAGATAATAACCCCACTCTGATACCAAAACTGTCACGACCCCAACTCCATCCTGAGGGTCATGAGCAGCAAGGGTTAATTTCACGACATCCCAAGCATGTCGTCTTCCCATTTCTTTTTCTTTTTTTATCTTTTCATTAAGCACATGCAGAACCGTACATACAACACCTAGAGAACAACAAGCAACTAGGAAAACAACCAATAAACACACAATTACATCAGTAACGTTACGGGCCGTTATATTTACAACTACCACATCTTCAAAAGGTTGGGGTAAACCTTAGCTCTTCTAGCGAGATTGCAACTCCTAAAATTGATGTAAGACTTCCACGCCTACAATATTGAAAGGATGAGGACTGAGTTTTAAGGAAACTCAGTAAGTAAAACCCCTAATTCTATACTATGAAGACATCTCATCATCAAAATCTAGTAGGTACAACACTCGTAATGCAATATCGATGGCAGATCATTAGCAAACTTATTGCTACACCTCGACTACATGTAGATTTCCATTACTTCATATTTCAATGCATGCTTACCTTGTGCTTGTCAATGAACATATTGTCATGCTTATGCATAAATCGGCATCCATGCAAATTCATTTATTGTCATCCAGGTTCAACCAGGCCCTCCCAGCTTAACCGAGGCATCTAGCTTCAAGCTAGGCATCCTGGCTTAACCACGGCATCCTGGCTCAACTGAGGCACCCTGATGCTAGCTCACCAAGGCATTTGGGCTCAACCCATGCATTCGGACTCAACTCAGGCATCCTGGCTCAACCAGGGCATCTCGAGGCTAGCTTACTCGAGGCATCTGGGCTCAAACCCAGGCATCTAGCTCAACCAGGGCATCCTGTTCAATGAACGAGGCATCGCCGCCAACGCTATGTGGCGACGAACGTCTTTTCCTCTTTAATTGCACACATAATTGCATCACACAAGCTGGTTTTTCATCTTTTATCTTAGTCAACGTATGCAAGGCCTGAGGGCGTGCTCATTCAAGTGAGTGTGCCATGACCCTCAACATCATATTATAAAATATGCCGAGAACGATTCTTGGTTCGTGGCTTGAGTCGCATACTTAGGCCATCACGACTTGACATCAATTCCAAGTCAAGCGAACCTTGACCTCGTCTTGGGGCGTGAACACACTCAAGCATGCAAACATGAGCAAACACACAAAAGAACATTCACAACATACATATGGCTTAAACAAGTGAGCACACTACTAAACTCAACGATGTAGGCTATCGCCCTAGCCAAGAGTTAGAGATTCTACTTACCTTTAATGAACCTCGAGCTAAGACACAAACTACAAAGGAAGGGCGGCTTACTTTGAAGGCCGAGAGAGAGAGATGTGAGGTGGAGGGAATTCAAGGAGATGAAGGGTGGAGAAAGTGGGAGTAAAATGAGGAAAATGAAGAGAGCTCCTCATATTTATAGCCCATGGAGTTATCATTACCATGCCAAGCGGTCCATTTTGATGTTTCCAAGTGTCCCGCCTAAATTCCTTGGGTGGCAATGTGATATCTGGATTTCACCGGACCTCGAGTATGTAATGGTCCGTGATGTGTCGACAAGTTTTTTGTTGGGCTATGTCGTTGGCCCCCACGATATCATGCTTGCGTTCCTCTCTTTTGGGCTGATCAACAGATGGGAGGAGCTGACCAAAATGTGTCAACTATGAAGCACAAAATTGACCACCATGCAGCCACGTTAAGCTGTTCCTTTCCTCATGCACGCGAAGACCCTTGACCCCTAAATGCTGTGGCCACACCTTCTTCTCTTTGTTGATCCAAGCAATAGCCATGTTGCCTCTCCTTTGGTGGCCAGCAAACGAAGACCAAGACATGCAGAAGCCCACATCCCTGCATGAAGCGTGCAAGGTGTCCCACTCATGGGCTGCCCCCTTGAGTTGTCTCTGTTCCCTGCTGCCATCAAATGCACGTTATTGACTCATAAAGTCAACAACAAAAGGGGACGCCGGCTCCTTATTCATTTGGAGAAGACCAAGACAATTTCTTCATCTTACGATTTCCCCTTGTCCACCAACCACAAGCAGCAACGAGATTGTTTTTCCACTGATTTTCACGGCCTCACTCCCTACGTGTTGCTCGCTGCTGACCACCGCACCATCCTACCGGCCGACATGCCACCAACTTCACCGCCATTACGTCGTCCCACCACCATTTGCACCCAGCTTGCAGCTTGCCTTTTTGCTGGCACCACCATGTTCAAGGCAAGTCGATATCTACTAACCTATCGACGTGAAGTCCGTCGTTGCTTGGTGAAATGCATCCTGTTGGAAATCGATAAAGTAAAATTATTTTTAAAATACTCGTGGTAATTTGGTGAGTTTGGAGGTTGCCGGGCTGACCACGAGCTATGTGAGGGAAATTTCGTATTTTTCTATGACCAAATTCGAATTAGGGACCCATGTGTCACGCCTTGAACCTTGAGTGTGCGCACACTTCTTAGTGGTCGATAATTTGTGACGTTCCCAGGATGCATTGCCGACCCAATCGATTATGCACATGCGGAAGTGAAATAAAACAATCGCTAGACAACAAACAACATATGATAGAAAAGCAGGACAATCAATTCACAAAGGTCACACTTTATAAACACCTCGAGTTTATATACACAACTAGTCTATAAACGAGGGCTTAACTCCAAAAAGACGAGCCACTGAGCCATCTAGGCACTAGACTCCTCATCCATAGGCTCTGAGGGCTTCGAGTCCACCACGACACCATCAGGGGTGTCGAGATCCATCGGGTGAGCTGCTTGCCACTGCCCGGTCCCAATGGGAGGCCCGTCGAAACCCAACAGAGGACCCTCCCAACCCCCTTGTCGAAAGCTAATGAACTATGCTATGTATCGGTGAGGTACCAACTGAGGTAGGCCCTCATCGACCCATACCACGGACTCAACTAGTTCCCGAGTCAAGGTGGTCCTGGGAATAAGGAAGGAAGTATGCTGAAAATCCATCGTTTGCGGAACCCTGTATCGTACTTGACGCTCCGCTATCTAAGGACCTGAAAAGATTAAACCTATCACGGGGTGAGACAATGTTTCAGCAAGTTCACGTCCTAATCCTTGATTAGGAAGGAAATACACCTAGAGGTAGTCTAACCACATATCATAGAAGACTCACCTTGCCTCAGCTCCTCCCTACACGTCAGTACAATTCATATCACATATGCATATAGTAAATGCACACATAAATTGGAATGTCTCACTTATATTTCAATCAATCATAGGGGTCCTAATAATAAGGCCAAATCATAATGACACGTCCCACTCTGTGCCACACAATTTTGTCTCATAATCAGGCGCATTTATCTCAATCATTCACACGTTCCAATTAATTATTGTCTATACAGGCACGATCTACCCGACGCACATTGGTCTTCCAGCATAATCAGGCATCGTCTCGCCCCATCGAGCACAACAACGCCTACCTCTAGACGGCATTTTTTAAGGAGCTTCGGTCTGGCCTCTACCGTGATCCGACATTTGTTGTTAGGGGCATTCCATATAGGAGCATTGTCCATCGATGCACATCGAGGACGGGTTCTCATAACCATCACACGTACAACCAATCCCGGCCAAGGACGTTGTACATTGCACTCAAATGCCTCAATTAAGATAATGTTATTGGCCTATTTTCTTCGTATTAAAAACACCCGGTAAAATAATCATGTGTGGGTACACGGTCAAATCAAACCATAAAAATTGATATCATTCTTTTTAAAATCCCACTATTTGATATAGTATTTAAAAAAATTTCGGTGTCAAAACCCGACACCTGGTATTTTATATTTAAATACCAAAATTCTACAATTTTGAAATAATAAACCAAAAATCACAATCACCACTCAATTGCACAAATTATCATTCAATTGCATAAACTAATCACACCACGGCAATCGGCACGAAACTCGGCTACCGGCTTTCCCCGTATAATTTCCGGAAAATATTAAATAATTAAATAAATTGCAAAATTAATTAAATAAATACAAATTAATTACATAAATGTCTAATTAAGCTAAATATGCTAATCTAACCACCTAAATGAACCTAGAAAAATAATGCACCTATCTACATAAATCAAGCAATCTAATTAACCCTTAACTAATCTAATCTAACCACCTAATAAGCCTAATTAATCAACTAAACTACTAATTGCTCTAAACTAACCACCTAATCCAAGCTTAGCCTAATCTAATTACCCACTAAGCATAATTAACCCCCTAAGTGAGGTTTAACAAATAAACTCACCGGATTAGCAAGCCGGTGAGTTCACAGCAACGGTGACACGGAGGCAAGCGAGACTCAAGCCGAGAGCAACATCAAACGAGGTCGGGAAGGGGCCGGAGACGGGCCACGAAGCCTCATGGGTTAAGCTGGTCTTCGATTCTGGTTGCTGGCCGCAGGAGCTGATCGAGGGCTCGGCTTGACTAGAAATGGGCAAGGCGGTTGGTGAATGGCAGCGGCGGAACCAGGCAAGGTCAGGGATGGGTAGAGGTGGCTATGGCACCCCTAATTCGTCTGAGGTCGCCACAGGTGATCTCTTTTAATTACTCGATCTCATATAACTTCACAGACTGATACCCTTTGACTAGAGATTTTTTTGTTTTTTGAAAACGGTCCCAGCGCAGCTTATTAGCGGAAGGATAAACAAGTCTCACCGTCCCTTACTCCAACAACCATAATGCAATGCACACCAACTATGCACCATAAGAAAAGATAAAGCCGATTAACTCTTATTTATATTTTCATGATGGACATCAAGGTCGATACAACAAAAGGCCAAGATTTTTAACTATACTTGGCTATCACTCAAAAGAGGACTCGACCCTACATCGAACATGTACAACCCTCCATCAACAAACGTCGGTTATCTCCAAAAAGTGTCAGCTCCCATCAGCTATACGTGCCATCACACCCAATTCGGTGCATCGGGCGGCAGCAGCGGTAGTATCCCTAACATCACTCCATTGCGTCGGACATGGACAGACAAAAACTCCTGAATGACCAGGCTATTAGCGAGGCCCACGTCATATATCACCAATACTCGGACTCGAACAAACATTAAACCAGGGGCATCGACACAAATGTGCTCCATACACTCCACATCAACATCAGTAGGTATGCCATAGTAAGTACCGCGTGCAACTCGCAGCAAAGGCATCTTTCTAATTTGAAATGTTAATCCCCAAAAGGGGTGAGTACAACCACTCAGCAGTAAAGATCCACCAAACTACTCAATGCGTCAAACAGAACAACCATGGTATCATGAATAAAGCACATATCATTCATGCATTCAAGCATACCATACCTTGGAGCCATGCATATATCACCATATAACATGCATAATTCACCATACACTTGCACTGTCATGCATATATCATTATGCAATGTGCACATACCATCATGCACTCCTCATTAAACAGCCGTGCATCTATCATTATGCATCGTGCATATACCACCATGCATTCATTCTCAAATAGTCAGGCCATATGCACACATCCATACGCATGATTCAATTCTCGATCTTTATATTTCAAATAGATCACATCATTTTCTTCCCAGGGACCAATGTTTGCATCCCATAATTTATCGCTCACATCCCACCTGGCATCGCGAGGAACCTCCGGCACACACCTCCTGGCATCCGGCACACACACTTCGGGCATCTCGTACCCCAACTAACATCACAAGGTATCCCTCCCACACACACCACCGAGGCTTCCGGCACCCCCACACTCTGAGCATCCCGACACTCCCAAGGCATTTGGCACACACACTCTGGGCATCCGGCACCCCCACACTCCGGGCATCTCGAAACTCCCAAGGCATCGTCGGCTCACACATTCGACGGTCTTGTTATTATCTCAATTTCGACATGGCATTTGATACAATAATATCAAGGGTTTCAACCAACTTTTCATGCCATATAACATGCCATATGCCATCACATATGCAGCAAAATCAATCACTCAAAGTATTACATCACATAGATAAATTCTTTTATTCTTCAAAACACATCAATTTTTCGGATAAATCAGAATGCATTCCACTAGTTAAAACTCTAGGAAAATTAGTAAATGGTGTTAATAAATTCTGAAAACTTGACACATTATAGACGAGGCCTAAAGGCAGATATCCATGAATAACACCATACCAAAAAAACCTCACATAAAACAGCACGGTCCATGCATCACAGTTTTCAAAACTTCAATATTTCAGTTTTGCACATTTTCGGAAGAAATTTAAATTAAATACCCAATTGAACTCCAAAAATTTTGAAATTTTGATATGCTATAGAAAATTCCTAAAGGTAAATATCTCATGAATAAATCAAAACCCAAATCATTCTAGATTAATAGATATAGGCGATTAATTCCCCCTAATCTTGGTGTCATCTTTTCCCAGATTATCATCTTTCAAAAGAAACTCATTTCACCGACCTACATATGTTCATTTCTTATAAATTTGCAGTATGTTATTCCTCAGAATAACTATAGCTTTTATTAAGGACACGTGATCAAATTTTAACTATATGATTTTCTAAAAATCACGAAGTCATACTAGGTCGAGGTAGCGTTTTTCCCAGATCCAGTGTCTTCAAAGAACAACGATTTCACCAACCTATTTTTGTTCATTCCTCTAAAATTTTGATATGTTATACCTCAAGAAGTACATTACAACTTTCATTAAGAGATCAAGGTGAGATTTTCACAAGAAATTTACTTTACAGACCATGAAATCTCTAAAGGTTAGCACAACGAATTCTAGATCTAATTTCTCCAAGGAAAAATCATTTCACTAACCATTTCTTGTTCGTTTTGCCTCAAATTTTAGTATGTTGTTCCTCAAGATGTTCTCTACAACTTTCATGAAGAAATTGAAACAAGATTCTAACTAAAAAGGTCGCATGCAGTGCACAAACTCATGGATGGTCGGACTGGTCTTTCCAGAAACAGCATGCTAGGCCAACGAATCTCTCTCCAAAGCTCCGAAATTTCATCACATCTACCACAACCAAAATTTACCATCTTCTACACACACAATACAGCAATGCAAGGGGTAGGTTTTAGGACTTCACTTGCCTCAAATCGAAGGAAAACACAGCAGAAACGACAGGACTAGGCGACGCAACAACGGTCTTCTTCTTCTTCTTCATCTCGCACGCCCACTTCCTCTCTTTCCCTCTTCCTCTCTCTTGGTTTCCCTTTCTCTCTCGGACGACACTCTCTCCCTCTCTCGGTCGATTCCCCCTCATCAATCCACCTCCCTCTCTTTAATTTTCTTCCCCTACAATCATTTGCAATCATTTGATTACATGTAGCTGCCCAAGGAAGCCAATGGGGGCAGCCACACTTGGCTTCTCCTCCATGTCACTTGGCAATTCACATGCAAAGCTTAAGGGCTTCAAGGCTGGGCCAGCCTTGGGCCTTCATGGGCCGGTCGACCAGGGGGTGGCGTGGGCTGGTTGGACGGTCTTTGGGCCTAAAAATCAGCCCACCCTCTCCTATTCTTATTCCATTAAATCCTCATTTAAATAAACACATAATTTCAACTTATAAGCCCGCCAAAACTTTGTAATTTAAATCAATAAAATTCTACTTATAAAGTGTACCACCAAGAATAAGATTTCCATATCAATTTGCACCTTAATAAAATCCTTGGGTCACTTGTAGACACATCTCCATCCAAACAATCGTCCATTACAATGCTCAGCCTTAAATTAATTGAAATTCATTGATTCAATGGCTAATACAAAATCCAATGGCATTTCCATTACTTAATCATGGTTCATAGTACTCCAGAGGTTGTCATGAGATTTTAGGATGCCACAGCGGCGGACTGACGGCAGAGGAGGCTCGACGGCTCAAGAAAGCAGCTTGAAAGATGGTGAATGGTGGCCTGGACGCGTGAGCGACGAGCGCAAGTGCGGGACAGTGTGCGGATGACTGGTGATCTCGGGAGGGCGTGCACGGGCGGTAGTGTCTTAAGCGGTTGATGGCAATTGCTGGCTCGACTTCTCTACTAGCTTACTGGTTGGTTTTGAGCTTTAAACAACAACAATAAAGGAGGAGAAGAGCAAGGAAGAAGAAGAAGTGTTCTGTTGGTTTGAGGGGGACTAAATGCTTCCAAAGTCTTCAAGAAATATCCAATACACTCAAGTTCAAGGCCCCACCATCTTCAGCCATATCCACAGCCATCTTTCCTTCATCAAACTTCCCTTAAAAGCCACCCAAGGGGTCCAAAAGGTTGCTGCCCCTCAGGGCTACGAATTTTGAACATTTCCCCTCCAATTTCAACTCAAATTCAAACCAATTGGCCTCAATTCCAAAGCCAAAATTTCATGGTAGATGCCCACCTCAAATTCTACATTTTTCCGTGCCAATGATCCACCTTGAACACCAAAAATCCACACAAAAAGTAGCCCTCTTAATTTCCCTGTCCAAAATCGTCCAATTTTGATTTTTCGCCGAAAATTTGAGCTCGCCGAAAATTCTTCGGAGAATAAGTTGACGTTCATAAAATAAATTGTGACAGGATAGAACTTTCAATTTCTAAAATCGGGTTTAATTTCGTGGTTAATTTCAACCGGACGCGATTTTAACGTAACTTAACCTATCGGGTAGCTTTTAGGAATTTTTAGCGCATTTGACCCATGGTCGATTATTTTTTATCCACATTGTGCATCTTCGACTCATAGGCGACTCTCAATTATCATGAAAATCTCGAGATTTCAAATACGGGCACATGGTATAGAAACGACAGAAAAATTGGTTTAGTGCCGTTTGATCAAAATTTTGTAATTAGGTGGAATCACCCACACTTTAATCACATGCCTCGGTCGAACTAACCTATCTCCAATCTCTGATTGATTTTGACGGTGTCGTATTGACCCTTGCAGATTAGCATGGTCGAGCAGTCGATTTCTTGACTAGATTCTCTAGTCTGTCACGTTTAGATTCCTTAATGGCTTCACCTGATAGACTATTTATCTTTTGAGTGGCCAACTCAGAGAAACATGCCATAGGCACAGTGATGAAAAGCCCTTTTCATTTCATCAAAAATAAGGTCGAAAATCAGGATGTCACAACTCTTCCCCTCCTATAAAAATTTCGTACTCGAAATTTAAACCATTACAATTCTTCTTAAAAAATATGGGGGTATTGTTGTCTCATCGAATCTTCACTTTCCCAGGTTGCTCCTTCTGTGCCATGGCGTTACCAGACCACTTTGATTAACGAGATCGTCTTGGTGCGCAAAGCCTGCTCGTTGCGATCCACAATCTGAACTGGTCTCCCCATGTACGGCACTCTTTCGTCCATGTCTATTTCTTCAAAATTCAGCACATGAGTTGGGTCAGGCTCATACTTTCTCAACATTAACATGTGGAAAACGTCATGCACTTGCGTCAGTTTTAATGGTAATGCAAGACGATACACCAAAGTCCCTATTCTCTCTAGAATCTTGAAAGGATCAACGTACCTTGGACTCAGCTTCGTTTTCTTGCCGAAGCGCAAAGTACCCCTCATTTGTGACACCTTCAGAAAGACATGTTCACCAACTTGGAATTCTAATGGTTTTCGATGCTTATCTGCATAGCTTTTCTGGCGACTCTGAGTGGTCTTTAATCTGTCCTTGATAACTGCAACTGTATCCACTAACTGCTGAACCAACTCTAGGCCTGTAATCTTCCATTCTCTGACTTCTTCCCAACACACTGGCATTCTACATGCTCTGCCATACAACGCTTCAAATGGTGCCATATGAATGCTCTGTCGATAGCTGTTGTTGTAGGTGAACTCGACAATATGAAGCTGTTCTTCCCAGCTTCCTTTGAAGTCTAGCTCACAAGTTCTCAGCATGTCTTCGAGGGTTTGAATCGTCTTCTCAGACAGGCCATCTATCTATGGATGATAAGCCGTACTGTACCGTAGCTTTGTTCCCAAGGCAGTCTGTAAACTTTTCCAGAAGGCTGCCATGAACTTCGGGTCACGATCAGATGTAATCGTCACTGGCACTCTGTGTAGACGAACTATCTGATACACATACAATTTTGCAAATCTATCTAATGCAAAATCCTTTTGTACGATGGTAAAGTGAGCCGACTCGTCAATCTGTCAACCACAACCTAAATGAAATCATTACCCCTCTGATTCCTCGGTAAGCCCATCACAAAGTCCATTGTGATGTGTTTCCATTTCCACTTCGGAATCTCGGGAGGTTGCAGAAGTCCTCCCAGTTTACAGTGTTGTGCCTTCACTTGCTGACACATCAAACACTTGACGACATGCTTGGTGATATTTGCCTTCATACCATTCCACCAAAAGTGATGACACGGATTCTGATACATCTTCATACTGCCTAGATGAATGTTGTAACTGCTACGATAAGCTTCTAACAAAATCTCTTCCTTAAGCTCTGCATCGTTGGGTACACACAGTCGTCCACGAAACTTCAGTGTCCCGTCTTCAGAAATCTGAAAGTCAACCTTTCTCTTGTCTGCATCTTCTTGCACAATCTTTTGGATCTCTCGGTCTATCAACTGTAGCGTCTTGATCCGTATCTACATTTCCGGCTCAATTCTGAGGGTGACCATAAGATTTGAAAGGTGGCCTACCTCAAATTTGAAAATCAAATCTCGAGCTCTCTTGCGCAATTGAAGACTTTCGACTCAACGAGTCTGCGATCTTATTAGCCTTTCTATGATGATACAAGATGTCGCAATCATAATCTTTGAGAAGTTTCATCCAGTGATGCTGTCTCATATTTAAATTCTTCTAAGAGAATAAATACTTGAGACTTTGATGATTTGTAAAGATCTGGAACCATTCTCCACACAAGTAATGTCTCTAAATCTTTAAAGCAAAAATAATCCCTACGAGTTCTAAGTCATGTGTCGGGTAGTTCAGCTCATGAGGTTTCAATTGACGGGATGCGTATGCACCAATCCTGCCATGCTGCATTAACACGCAACCTAGTCCCTTAAATGACGCATCACTGTAGATCTCGTATCCTCCAGGGCCAGACGGAATTGTCAGCACTGGTGCAGTAGTTAGCTTCTACTTAAGCTCTTTGAAAACTACGCTCGCACTTGTTTGTCCATACAAACTTTTCTTCTTTTTTCAGCAGTTGAGGCAAAGGTGAGGCTAATGCTGAGAATCCTTCCATGAACCATCTGTAATAACTTGCCAATCCAAAAAAGCTTCTGATCTCTGTCACTGTCATAAATCTTAGCCAGTTGATAACTACTTCGATCTTGGTTGGGTCCATGGAGATTCCTTCGCCTGAAATCACGTGACCTAGGAAAGCCACACGAGTTAATCAAAACTCGCACTTACTTAACTTAGCGTACAGTCCATGATCTCATAGAGTCTGAAGCACTGTCGTCAACTGATGATACCCTGTCCTTAGGTTGATCTTAGAAAATATCGACGCTCCCTGCAACTGGTCAAACAAGTTGTCAATCCTCGATAGCGGGTACTTGTTCTTAATTGTCACTTGATTGAGCTGACGATAATCGATGCAAAGACGCAACGGACCATCTTTCTTCTTCACGAACAAAATTTGTACTCCCCAAGGTGATGCACTAGGACGTATAAATCCCTTATCCACCAACTCCTGCATTTGCACCTTTAGTTTCTTCAATTCTGACAACGCCATTCGATAAGGAGCCTTAAAGATTGGCTTTGTCCTGGGGGCTAGCTCAATCACAAACTCGATCTCCCTTTTTGGAGGTTGACTTGGTAATTCCTTCGGAAACACGTTTGGAAACTCTTATACCAAAGCGATGTCCTTGATCTTCTGCTCCTTAACTGTCGTATCCACGGCAGCCGCTAAGTAACCTTGACAACCCTTGTCTAACAAATGGGTTGCCTCAAGCGACGAGATTAAGGCAATTGAGGGTCCTCCTCGACTTTCAATAAACTCGAAACTTTCACCCGTTAACGGTTTAAACTGGATTACTTCCCGACAACAATTCATTATAGCAAGAGGCTCCTTGAGCCAACTCTTTTCTTTTCATATATGATCTCAAAGTTATACATAAGTAAAATAGTCAAGTACAACTTTAGCCAGTAAGTGTCCTTTCTACGACTTTATGACAACAAACTGAAATTCTACATGCTTAACCAAAATTCTGCTGCGCTACTCTGACAAAAATTACCCTAGAAACCTTCTTCTCCTGATTGATGCATGGCTCAGTTCATTCTTGTCCCCTTCGCCATCCTAGTAGGGCCCTATCAGCGATAGCGATGCTTGTGCTCCCTTGGACCTGCGTGGATAGTTCCTCACCTGATGGTCGGGCTGGCCACATCCGTAACAGGCTCCCGTTATACCAGGACACTGGGTTGGTCCATGCTTCCTTTTACAAACTCGACACATGCATGGTGAGTCCTCTACCTCCCATCGGGTGACAACATGCACCCTTCCTTGCACCGGAGGCTTGCTCCAAATACCCCACTGTGTGTTCTGCGGCACATTCCCTTTGTTCTGTCCCATCGACGGTGACAGTGGCAGCTGCAACCCCATCGGCCGTCTGGGATAGTCTCTGATCAGGTGGCTGTACTGGCCACACCCGTAACAAGCCATTATCTTTTTAAAACACGGGGCGAATCCATGTCTTTTCCTACATACTTGACACATCCCCTTCTGGTTAGGTGCTGACTTTCCAATCCCACTCTTCTGGTTAAGTGCAAGGGGATACCTTTCTTCTGACATCGGCCTTTTCTCGAACTGATTACCATCTCTGCTAGATCCAAACCGCGACCTAGACGCTATGGCTCGCTCCCCGATCACATCTCTAGGTTGGACCTCAGTAGTTGCAGTAGCAACGACGGCTACGACACTAGCGGCGGCAATGATAGCAGTAGTGGCAGCAGCTTGATTTTGCGATTGTTGTCCCAAAATGTTTACCGAAGTCTCTAGCGCTTGAATGATTCCATCGAACCTAGGATCGCTCGGTGGTGCTACACCCTCTTTACGAGCCTGTGGCAGTACTCTAATACTCGCGCTGGCCTAAGCCTACGCTCTACCTCGGGCATCGACCCTAGTTGGCGTCTTACCTCAAGTAATGGACGTAATCGTCCTCTGCCTAGGAGTCCTCTGCTCCTGATCACTCATAAGTGAAGATCCTTACAGAACTTGCTTTCCAATTCCACAAAGAATTAGAAATTGAGTGATCACACCAAACAATCTATTAATCAGCTATCAATTACATGCATCAGCATAAAAGAAAGGCAATTCGTACTAACTATCCCAAGACCTATTGCACCTTATCACTCTAATCACTAACCAGCTCTGATATCACTTCAGGTGGGGATGTCACACCCCGAACCTCGAGCGCGTGCACATCCTTCTGTGGTCGATAAAATTGTGACGTTCCTAGGACACGTCGCCGACCCAATCGATTATGCACATGCAGAAGAGAAATAAAACAATCCCCAGACAACAAACAACATGAGATAGAAAAGCTGGATGGTCAATTCACAAAAGTCACACTTTATAAAGACCTCTAGTTTATATACACAACTAGTCTATAAACGAGGGCCTAACTCCAAAAAGACGAGCCACTGAGCCATCTAGGCACTAGACTACTCATCCATAAGCTTTGAGGGCTCCGAGTCCACCACGATACCATCAGTGGTGTTGAGATCCATCGGGTATGCTACTTCCCACTGCCCGGTCCTTATGGAAGGCCTATCGAAACCCAGCAGGGGACCCTCCCGACCCCCTTGTTGAAAGCTAATGAACCATGCTATGTATTGGTGAGGTACCAACTGAGGTAGGCCCTCATCAACCCATACCACGGACTCGACTAGCTCCCGAGTCAAGGTGGTCCCGGGAATAGGGAAGGAAGTATGCTGAAAATCCATCGTCTACAGAACCTCGTATCATGCCTGATGCTCTACCATCTAAGGACCTGAAAAGATTAAGCCCATGACAAGGTGAGACAATGTCTTAGCAAGTTCATGCCCTAAACCCCGATCAAGAAGGAAATACACCTAGAGGGAGTCTAACCACACATCATAGAAGATTCACCTCGCCTTAGCTCCTTCTTGCACGTCAATACAATTCATATCACATGTGCATATAGTAAGTGCGCACATAAATTGGAACATCTCATTTATATTTCAATCAATCACATGGGTCCCGATTATAAGGCTAAATTGTTATGACACATCCCATTCCGTAACATACTATTTTATCCCAAAATCAAGCACGTTTATCTCAATCATTCACGCGTTCCAATTGATTATTGCCCGCACAGGCACGATCTACTCGACGCACATCGGTGTTTCGGCATAAGCGGGCATCGTCTCGCCCCATCGAGCACTGAAGGAGCTTCGGTTCAGCCTCTACCACGATTTGACATCCGTTGTTACGGGCATTCCATATAGAAGTATCGTCCATCGACACACATCGGGGACGGGTTCTCATAACCATCACATGCACACCAAATCTCGGCTAAGGACATTGTGCTTTGCACTCAAATGCCTTAATTAAGATAATGTTCTTGGCCTATTTTGTTCGTATTAAAAACACCCAGTAAAATAATCGTGTGTGTGTGCACGGTCAGATTGAACCATAAAAATTGATATCATTCCTTTTAAAATCCCACTATTTGATATAGTATTTAAAAATATTTTCGGTGTCAAAACCTGACACCTGGTATTTTATATTTAAATACCAAAATTTTACAATTTTGAAATAATAAACCAAAAATCACAATCACCACTCAATTGCACAAATTATCACTCGATTGCATAAACTAATCACACCACGGCAATCGGCACGAAAATCTAGCTACCGACTTTCCCCGTATAATTTTCGGAAAATATTAAATAATTAAATAAATTGCAAAATTAATTAAATGAATACAAATTAATTACATAAATGTCTAATTAAGCTAAATATGCTAATCTAACCACCTAAATGAACCTAGAAAATAATGCACCTATCTACATAAATCAAGCAATCTAATTAACCCTTAACTAATCTAATCTAACCACCTAATAAGCCTAATTAATCAACTAATCTATTAACTGCTCTAAACTAACCACCTAATCCAAGCTTACCTAATCTAATTACCCACTAAGCTAGTGAGTTCACAGCGACGGCGACGTGGAGGTGAGCGGGACTCAAGCCTCGAGCGATACCAAACGAGGCTAGGAAGGGGCCGGAAATAGGCCACGAAGCCTCATGGGTGAAGCTTGTCTCTAGTTCTGGTTGTTGGTTGCAGGAGTTGATCGGGGGCTCGGCTTGGCTGGAAACGGGCTAGGTGGTTGGTGGACAGCAGCGGTGGAACCAGGCGAGGTCTGGGACGGGCAGAGGTGGCAGATTGATAGCGGAGGAGGCTTGATGGCTCAGGACGGCAACTTGGCAGACGGCGAATGGCGGCCTGGACGGGCGAGTGACGAGCACGAGTGCGGGATGGCATGCGGGTGACTGGCGGGCTCAAGCGGGTGTGCACGGGCGGCAGCGGCTTCTCTGCTGGCTTGCTGGTTGGTTTTGAGCTCTAAACAACAACAATGGAGGAGGACAATAGCACGGAAGAAGAAGAAGTGGTCTGCTGGCTTGAGGGGGACCAAGTGCCTCCAAAGTCTTCAAGATATATCCAATACACTCAAGTTCAAGGCTCCACCATCTTCAGCCATGTCCACAGCCATCTTTCCTTCACCAAACTTCCCTTAGAAGCCACCCAATGGGTCCAAAAGGTTGTTGATCCTCATGGCTACGAATTTTGAACATTTCCCCTCCAATTTCAACTCAAAATCAAACCAATTGGCCTCAATTCCAAAGCCAAAATGTCATGGTAGATGCCCACCTCAAATTCCACATTTTTCCTTGCCAGTGATCCACCTTGAACGCTAAAAATCCACATAAAAGCAACCCTCTTAATTTCCTGGTCCAAAATCGTCCAATTTTGAATTTTCGCCAAAATTCGGGCTAGCCAAAAATTCTTTGGAGGATGAGTCGACGTTCCTAAAATAAATTGTGACATGACAGAATTTTCAATTTCTAAACTTGGTTTCAATTTCGTGGTTAATTTCAACTTGGAGATGTGTTAAGTCCATGCATGTGAATTTCGAAAAATAATAGGGGTGGAACTGTGAAATTTGATTTCGATCTATTCTGGTATTAAAGCTCTCAATTTTATGAAAGGTTTTGTTGACACGAATCCGGTGCATCTTTAAGATTTCGTTGCACTTTAATTTATACCATGATTTAGGATTTCATAATTGAAGCAATTTCCATATATTGGTGACATGAAAGATGTTTTGGCATTAACTTGTTGGATTGCTACACCATGGTACTTAAGCAACGAATGTCGTCGGTCCACATTGATGACAATGCCCTACGTGTCGGGATGCCTGGAGGGTCATGAAAACGATACCTCTGGATGCCTGGGGATAGTGATGAGCCCCAGAGGTATCTTGGGTGTTGGGATGCCTAGGGGTGTGACGTAACACGCTCCGGATGCCCGGGGATTGAAATATGAAATCGAAGGTCCTCATGATGCCAAGTGGGGTGTGGGATGCCTGGGGGTGTGATGTAACACACTTCGGATGGCTAGGGACTAAAATATGCAACCGGAGGTCCTCATGAAGCTAGGTGGGGTGCAAGATGCCTAGAGGATGGTACATGGTATCCTTTGGAAGATGGCGGCTGTTAGAATGAAACTCAAGTCAATTATTGAAATCATTCTAAGTGTTGATTCAAGTTATGGCATGTTACGTGGTATTACACTTTTAGAGTCAGTTACCCAAGTTTTATTGTCCTTTCCATATTGCATGTTTAGAACGTCATTGGTTGAGTAGCGGTAGACTTGTCTACTATGGTTTGAAAGGCTGTTGCTGCTGAGTGGTTGTACTCACCCTTTGTAGGACTATCATATTACAAAGACGTGACCATGCCGCTATAGCCCGCGTCTTTCGGCATGTTCTACGGTATTCCCATTGACCTAAGGTGGGACCAGGTGAAGCATGTTGACCCTAACTTTTCGGACGTCACCTTCATTCGAATTACGGGCGCCATGTTTATGGGGTTCATCGTCTTGTATGCCCAAGTCAACGGGCGTACGGTGAGGCCGCTACCACGTCCGAAGGATGATGAGGACGGCTCGAGTGTGGCTGAGTTGGTGGAGGACCTGGGGAGGATGGCAGCATTTTTGGTCGCCAGGACGTGATACCAAGATGATAGTGTAGATAGACTACAGGATAGTCGGACAAATTTTGGTTTAGCCAAAAATATGAACTTTTTGGCTTATATGTACCGACCGCTGTCGTCTGAAAATTATAAATAAATAAAAGTGCCTGGTTCATATATCGTGTGCATCATTTTAAATAAAGATGGAGTTAGATACTCATTTCCGCAATGAAACAAGTGCAAGGACTAGGAAAAGGGAGTGGCAGACCCCAAGGGTCAAGAATCGTCACAACCCGGGTCGTCACAGGCAAGTCTATGGGTCTAATAATTGAAGCCTAAATGAGGAGTTTGAAGGCTAAAAGGCTTTACTTGGCAACCTAAGTTCATAGGCGTCATCTATGATGACCCACTTTTCACTTTTCCATGGGTCCACCTATACCCTACATTAAATGAGCATTTAATGAAGTTTGACAATAGTAATGCCAAAGTTACCAACTCGGCAAATTCTAAAATCTTCAGTCATTAATGATGGCTCGTGCATCGCTCTCCAATTGGTCCATGTGTATGCCACTTTTCTAGAATATTCAAGGTATTTTGTTTCACGCCCCGAACCTCGAGCGCGCGCACATCCCTCGGTGGTCAATAGAATTTTGTGATGTTCCCAGAACTTGTTGCCGATCCTTTCATTTTATTGCACATGCGGAAGTGAATTAACTAATCCCCTGACAACAACATACATGGGATAGAAACACAGGACAACCAGTTTCAAGTCAAATACACTTTCATAAACACCACAAGCTTATATAGATGGTTTGTCTTATAAAGAACTACTGAGCCACCTATACTCCTGACCCATTTGCTTCAAGCTCCGGGTTCTTCATGCTAGGGACCTGAAAATGGTTATTCAATAACCAATGAGATATAAATCTCAGTGAGTTTCACACCTAAGCTCCTAATTAGAACACCAACTCAACTTCGGGTATCAATCAAGAACTACCCCACCACAAGCAACAACCAACAATCGATTCGCATACAACCTTACCTGGTATGCCATACCCTGCAAGTTATAATTCAACACGATACATGCAATGCACATGGCCATTAGATGATACATTTCATTAATCACATACGAGTCGCATCATAAGCGATCTCACATGACCATTGCCACACCTTGCACATTATCGATTCATGTGTGTGTGCTATAAGCAATGTGGTTCACTCATGCATGATCGGAACCATCGATACCATGATTCTCATGCATTCATGCACATTAGTGCAGTTCAAAAACACAATGCATATACTCAATCACATGCAGTAATACGAGCTTCAACAACTGGAACGCAAACACTTTCACATATCAAACAACCACAGGGAACGCAAACACTTTCACATGTCACACAATTCTGTCCCATAATCCGACAAATCAATAACACTCAGCATTCGTTCAAATTGTTATTTAATGCCACACATGGGCATAGCCTACTCGCAGTTCAGCTATCCACTGGCATTTAGCTTGGCCTCGTCTCCCGCCTTGGAGCATGATTTTAATCACTACGTCGACGGCGTTCCCGAAGGAGCATAGGTTCAATTGGCCTAGCCACTACTACAAACCAAGCCTCGTCACTATGTTGACGACGTTTCTAAAGGAATATAGGTCCAGTTGGCCTAGCCTCTACTGCGACCCGAGCCTCGTCACTACGTTGACGGCATTTCTAAAGGAATATAGGTCTGGTTGGCCTAGCCTCTACTGCGACCCGAGCCTCGTCACTATGTTGACGGCGTTTCTAAAGGAATATAGGTCCAATTGGCCTAGCCTCTACTGTGACCCAAGCCCACTAAATGGTTCATCCCATATCGAGTATCGTCCGGCTTAAACGCCCCTAACGATTTCCTCTTAACCAGCACACGACAATTCAATATTGGCCCCTGGACACTTTGCATTTCACTCAAATGCCCCGATTAAAATAGTAGTCTCGGCCTCTTTTCTTCGTATTAAAAACATCCGAGAAAGTAGTCATGTGTGGTTCAACGTCATTTCAAACAAAAAAAGATAGTACATTTCTTTTCAAACCCCACTATTTGATATAATACTTAAAATCCATTTTCAGTGTCCAAACCCAACACCCAGGATTTTCTTAATAAAATCCATAATTTCCAATCACCACACCATTGCACGAATCATCACTTAATTCATACAGATACCATGCATTTTCACATCCATTTACTTCATAAAATCAACGCACATGAATTTTAGACATTTTTTGCATTTTGGATGAACAGTGCACGTGAACAGTAATTTTCCAGAATTCAATAAATAGTAAATTATATTCAGAAATCATTAAAACAATGATTAAATTAAAGAAACTAATCAAT
Organism: Eucalyptus decipiens; assembly: GCA_014182575.1. Lineage (NCBI taxonomy): Eukaryota > Viridiplantae > Streptophyta > Magnoliopsida > Myrtales > Myrtaceae > Eucalyptus > Eucalyptus decipiens. The sequence goes on along the minus strand of CM024613.1, from coordinate 5,872,432 downwards.
TAAGATAAACATGCTTAATTAACCACCTATCTTAGGACTAATATAACCTAATTAAATCACCTAAACTAGAATTAATAATAATTAAACTAACCCTAAGCAAGTTTAGGCTCTAATCAAAGGAATATGAGCTAAACTCAACCATTAAGTGGGCCGGAGGCACCGACTCGGCGGCGACGACGGTGGCTGCGCACTAGGACTTCTACAATGATGATCCAAGGCAGTCCCAAGCTCAACACAGCAACCACAGCTCGGGATCCCATTGAAAACACTTAAAAACAGCCCTGCCGGAGGAGAAACTAAGTTGAACAGCTTGGCCTGATCTCCGGTGAAGGGGGTGGCTGGCAATCGGTGGCACTAGGGGGTCTTGGGGTCTTGCTAGAGGTTGGGATGGGCAAAGGAAGGGTCAGAAAGGAAGGAAAATGGCCGAAAATGCGAAACAGTGCAGGCTGCAGGCGGACCGACGGATCGGCGACTAGCGGCTTGTGATGGCCATACAGGACTGTCAGCGGCTCCATTTAGGACGAAATCAGGCTCGTTGGAACGGTCTATCTTTCCCAATCACGATGATGGGTGGCTTGTTAGTTGATTCATCCGGGAATACCACTTTTGACTCAATTCTTCACCAAAGGTTCAGCTGAAGCAGAAACTGGAAGAGAGGGAAAATGAGGAGAGAGAAAGCTTCGTCGACTTGGGGAGGAAGAAGGGGAGAGAGAAAGTGAAGTGAGGGCTATCAAGACTCCCATCAATGCTTGCTTCAAGTCCCCATGCCATGACATCATCTTCTCTCTCTTCTCTAGCCTTTTTCTCTCTACAACTAGGGGCAATTTGGTCATTTCACCTTGCACAAATTGCAAATCTAACCTTGGGCTAAAATTGGTGGATGGGCCTAAGGATTGGGCTTGGCCATGAAAAGGAATGGGCTTGAAAATTGATTGGGATTAATTGGGCTCAAAGTTGGACCATGGGCTTTGAAAGATGAATAGTTGGTTTGGGCTCAATGGGCTCATTTGATTTCCTTAGGCCCACCATGGTGGCTATCCACCTTGGGCCTAAGGCCCACACTAACTTGGCCCAGCCCACGTCCTCACAGGCTTGCTTCCTTTGTCCGAAAATCCCTTTTCCAATTGCTCGGCTTAACTGACTTTGTCGACTGTTTGATGTAGCTTCATCCAAAGTCCATCCTGGACATTCCCAATAATTTGAAATCCAATCCTAAGTTCTCTTGTCATGTCAATTTCGCCAAATGCTATTTCGGTTACAACTCAGATTGACAGGCGGCTCCGAGGATTCACTCGTAATCGACTCATGCCAAACCACGTTCAAGACATCTCGACGCATGGACGTCCTTGACTGCATGAAATTACGGAGGATAGATTCTTATTTCAAAGTACACGATCATTGAGGATTAACATAGGGTCGTTCGTGGGTTTGGTAACGGTAAATGGAATCACCCATCATTCCATTATATTATGTTCGTGAATCGACTTTTAGTCGTCCTTAGAATCGGCTTGCCTATCTACAGGATTGTCCTCATATAAGTCTCACGGTCAAGTTGTTTTCCCAAGTCGAGTCCTTTAGTCATACGAGTTCTTTCCTCATTAGCCTCTCCCTTCAAGGTCAATATCTCAAGAGTGATAAATTCCGAGTGAGATCAACCCACAATGCATTAACGAAATTTACATCCATTCATTCCTCAGAGGACTCGAATTTCAAGATGTCACATTTTGAACCACAATGATGACCTTTGAAAATTCAAGGGATACCTCACCTTCTTCCTGAAGGAATTCGAGTTTTCTTTGTACTTTCCTTTCCTTCTTTAAGAAGGCAAATTTTTCTTCCTCGAGAAGGCAATCTAGAAAAGTCTATCATCCAAGTTGATTCCAGGGCTGAGAAAGAGATCATTAGGTACACCTCAACATGGCATTTAAGGACTTGAGTCCAAGCTTGGGCGTGACTCATACCTCTTGGGTGAGAAAAACAGTTTTGAACAATTTCCGAAATTAGTGTCTTTACTTTATCAAGCGGAATCGAAAACTTATGAAATTTTAATATGTTTTAGAAGACCTTAAACAACATTGTTCACGAGGAATTCAAGTCAAATTCATTCTATGGAAAGAGGAACAAATCATTGAACACAACCCAAATATTAGTCCGTCAAGCAGAATCAACAGTCGGAGAGAGAGACTCATTTCAAAATCCAAATCTTCACAAAACTTTTTGAAATTTTAATATGTTGTATCTATGGATGTAATTTAAAAAAACTATGAAGGAAGCATGATCAAATTGAAAAGATAAAATTTTATAAAAATTCGAGAAGGCAACCCGGTCACTGTTTTCACTTTCGGGACAGGTTTTAGATGGTGAATAATTGGGCCTTAGTCCCTATCATTTCACCTTAGAAAAATATGAAATTATATCAAGATGTTTAGAACAACTTTTATGAAAGAAGTTTCTTTAAATTTGCATTACAAAAATCTATGTAAAATTGGCAAATAACGCAGGTCTAGTAATTTCAAAAATCAAAGGTGGTAGTCTTAGTTGGAAAAATGAGGCGTCCCACTTGGTTAAGAAGCATTAATTGTCAGGCATCCTTATCGCCCAATTTTTCAACTAGGTTCTAGGTTAGCTAGGACACTTCATCTCGGCATTGAATAACTAGAAGCCAAATGTAATTAATGTGTTCTTAGCTTGTCTAAGAAGGTTTGACTTGCTTGCTCTTTCTTCCAATGGATGTGTAGTCCATTTCTTGGCCTCGAAGATCTCCTATTTAATTTAGAGTTATAACTAGGCTAGGTTATAGGGACACATAAGCCTTTACATTCATCATCCTCATTTAATGCTTTTCGCACTCGTTCACACTTGTTTACACTTATTTTCTAGGAAGGTTTGACTAACCTAAGGCCTATCTAGCTTAGCCTCCTAGTTGGGACTGAAATAAGGGTTAAAATCGAGAATGTTACATTTCCTTTCTCTAAAGAAGTTTATCTAGTCCTACGAAGAAGAGGAGGCAGAAATCGGGTTCTTGGCATGGCTTAAGAGGTGCCTATTTCAAAGGTTGTTGAAATCTACCTTGACATACAACTTGATTGATTATTCTATCCTGGAATGCCCTCAGAAAATTTAGACCTTCTATGATCGTGTTGGACTCACATTCAACAAGATCGTTGTTCTGATAGACCTAAAGGGGTTTTTGGACCACACGAGGTACTCATTGAGGCCCCCTTTTACTAAAGAACAATGGTTATTTATCCATCAGGAGCTACGAGACGAATTAGTGCTTGCTAATGACATGGGATTTGTGAAGAGGGTTGTTAAAAATCTTAGATGTGCACAAAAGCATGGTTTTGATATGAATGATAGTTTTTTTGTTAGTGATGTGTGCAAGTGTATGATATAATTTATAGATGATGGACAAGGGAAAAGCTAGGATAGTTGGGGGATATAGGTGATGGGATATGGGGAAAATAATTTCATTAGATGAACAAAATAATTTGATGGAGGTATTGGTGGAGGAGTATAAGGATATGGACTTTATAAGCTCATTTCCCACATGCACTCATGGTGGAGGTCTGAACCTCACACTCTAACATCCTGATTTTCTGATTCTGTTTTTGATTGAATGAGTTGGGCATTTTATCAACGCGCCGATAGTTCTTTTCTCTAAGCTGATCACTTACAAGATAACTAACCTATCAGGTGAAGCCGTTAAGTAATTTAAACGCAATAGACTTGACAATTCGATCAGAAATCGACAGCTCGACCGTGCCAATATGCAATGATCAATACACCACTGTCAAAATCGACTAGAGATCAGAGATAGGTCGATTCGACAGAGGTATATGATTAAAGTGTAGGTGATTCCACCTAATTGCAAACTTATTGTCGAACGACACTAAACTGATTTTTCTGTCATTTCTGTACCCTGTGCCCGTATTTAAAACCTTGAGATTTTCACGACAACTGAGAGTCGCCAAAGAGTTGAAGATGCATAATGTGGCTTGAAAATAATTGACAACGGGTCAATTGCACTAAAAATTCCTGAAAGCTACTCAGTAGGTTAGGTCACGCTAAAATTGTGCCTAGTTGAAATTAACCGCAAAATTAAGCCCAATTTTAGCAATTGAAAGTTCTGTCATGTCATGATTCATTTTAGGAACATCGACTCATCCTCCGAAGATTTTTCTGCAAACCCGAGTTTTTGGCAAAAATTCAAAATTTGGCGAAATCGGACTAGGAAAATTAGAGGGTCGTTTCTGAGCGCACTTTTGGCCGTCAAGTTGGTTCAATTGATGAGGAAAAATCATGGGATGGATGTGGACACATTGGATGAATTTTTTGGACACCATTTGAGATTAATTTGAAGGAGAATTGAGTTCAATTTGGAGGTAAATGTTTCAAAATTCGTAGCCTTGGAGGGGTGCAACATTTCAGCAACCTTAGGAGGCTTCTTGGAGAAGTTTTGGAGTGGAAAATGGGTAGAGGATAGGGCTGGACTTGGTGGGGCTTTGTGATGATGAAATTTCATATTTTGAGGAGACTTTGAGGTATTTTGGGCCCCCCCACCAGCTGCAGCTCTCTTCTTCTTCTTCTTCCTTGGTCCTCTTGCCTCCATTGTCGTTGTTTTTTAGCCCAAGAAACAGCCGGCAAACTAGAGAGGCCCTCTACAGTCGAGCCAGCCACAAATGAGCATCGCCCGAGCCTGTCGAACGCCGTCCCAACGTTTGCCCGTTGCGTGCCAGCCCACGTTCCCGCGAGCCCCGTTCGCCCTTCAACGTCATCGTCCGTCGAGTTGCCTCTGGCTGCCTGGAAGTCGCCATAGCTGTCCCCAAGCCCTTACTATCGCCGCTTAGCCTCGCCGTGGCCTTATCCAGCCAAGCCGTCGCTTGGCCCAGCCCCTTCGGCCCTTGGATAGAACCAAAGGCCAACAGTGGCTGTTGGGCTTCATGGCCTGTTTTAGGTCTCTTTCGGACCTCGCTTGGTGTCGCCGCAGGCTTGTGTTCTGCTTGCCTCCGCATCACCATCGTCGTGGACTCACCAGCTCGCTAATTGGGTGAGTTTATTTGCTAAACTCAGCTTAGGGAGTTAATGAAGTTTAGTAGGTAATTAGATTAGGATAAGTATAGCTTAGGTGGTTAGTTAGTTTTGATTAGTGATTTAATTGCTTAATTATGATTGTTAGGTGGCTAGAATAGTTTGATTAAAGGCTAAATAGATTGTACTATTTATGTGAATAGGTGCATTAATTTTCTAGGCTTGTTTAGGTGGTTAAATTAGCTTTCCGACCTAGGTTTGCATTTATTGGATGAAATTGCATTTATTTAATTATTTTATTTAATTATTTATTTATTTAATATTTTTTGGAAATTATCCCGGGATAGTCAGTGACTAGAATTTTGTGCTAATTGCAGTGTTGTGCTTAGTTTATGCAATTGATTGTTAAATTGTGCAATTGAGTGGTGATTGTGACTTTCAAGCATTTATTTCAAAATTGTGAAATTTTGGTATTTAATCAGAAAATACCGGGTGTCGGGTCTTGACACCGAAAATGCTTTTAAATACTATATCAAATAGTGGGATTTTAAAAGGAAGGATATCAATTTTTCTGGTTCGATTTGACTGTGTACCCATACAGCATTATTTTTACTGAGTGTTTTTAATATGAAGAAAATAGGCCAAGCACATTATTTTAATTGAGACATTTGAGTGCAATGCACGGTATCCTTAGCCGGAATTGAATGATCGTGTGATGGTTAAGAGAACCCGTCCCCGATGTGCATCGGGTGGACGTTGCCCCTATATGGGATGCCCTAACAATGAATGCCGGATCGCGGTAGAGGCCTAACCAAAGCTCCTTCGAGAATGCCGTCCCCGTTGTATGTTGGGTGGACGTTGCTGCGCTCAAGGGATGAGGCGAAGCCTAGCTACGCTAGAGTACTGATGTGTGTCGGGTAAAACTGCCTGTGTTAGTAGTAAGCAATTGGAATGCGTGATTGATTGAGATAAACACGCCGGATTATGGGACAAAATTGTGTGGCATGGTATGTGACGTGTCATAACGATTTGGCCTTATAATCAGGATTCCTGTGATTGATTGAGATGTGATTGAGACGTTCTAATTGATGTGTGCACTTGTTATATGCATTGATTATGCAAACTGTACTGACGTGCAGAAAGGAATTGAGGCAAGGTGAGTCTTCTATGATGCGTGGTTAGACTGCCTCTAGACGTATTTCCTTCCTAATCAAGGTTTAGGGAGTAAACTTGCTAAGACGTTGTCCCACCCCGTTGTGGGCTTAACCTTTTAAGGTCCTTAGATGGTGGTCCCTCCAATTCATTTTGGATAGCCTCGGGGGGTTACTAAGTGGAGTATAGACATCCCTGTCCCTAGGAGTCACTAGATCCATGAGCTTGTTGTAACCACTATCTAGGTTGATGAGAGCCTACCTCAGAGGGTACTTGTGACATCCTGATTTTCAGGTTCTATTTTTAATTAATTAAGTTGGGTTTTTCATCGACACACCTATAGCTTTATTCTCTGAGCTGATCACTCATAAAATAACTAATCTATCTAGTGAAGCCGTTAAGGGATTTTAACGCAACAGACTTAAGAATTCGACTAAAAATTGACTATTCAACTGTGCTAATCCGCAAGGGTCAATACGGCACCTTTAAACTTGATCAGAGACCTGAGATAGGTCAATTTGATAGAGGTATGTGATTAGTGTGTGGGTGATTCCACCAAATTGCAAAATTTCTGTCGAACAACACTAGACCGATTTTTCTATCATTTTTATACATTGTGCCCGTATTTGAAATCTCGAGATTTTCACAACAACCAAAAGTCGTCAATGTGTCGAAGATGCACAATATGGCTTGAAAATGATCGACCATAGGTCAATTGCACTAAAAATCCCTAAAAGTTATCAGGTAGGCTAGGTCACGTTAAAATCGCACTAAGTTGAAACTAAACGCAAATTTAAACTCGATTTCATAAATTGAAAGCTTTGTCATGTCACAATTCATTTTAGGAACATTGACTGATCCTCCAAACCCGAGATTTCAGTGAAAAATCAAAGTTGGGTTATTTTGGACTGAGAAAATTAGAGGGCCATTTTTTGTCGCATTTTTTGCCGTCAAGTTGGTTCAATTGATGAGGACAAATCATGAGATGGACGATGGCACCTTGGTTGATTTTATGAGGGCCAAATTGAGCTCACTTGGAGGAGAAATTGAATCAAATTGGAGGGAAATTGTCCAAAATTCGTAGGCCAAGGGTGCAGCAACCTTTTGGATCATTTCAATGGCTTGTTGGGGAAGCCTTGGGTGTGCAAATGGCTGAGGTTGAAGGCTGAAGAGGTGGGGACCAAGCAATGAACATTTTGGGATATTTAGCTTGACTTTAGAGGCCAAATGGTGGTCTCCCTTTAGCCAGCACTCCTTCTTCCTCCTTGTAGCTGCTTTACCCATTGTTGTGTGATTTTTTAGCTCAAGAAACCAGAGAGAGACCAGCTAGCCAGCCAACCCCTGACTGTTGACCGCCTCCCCTGCTGTCGTCCAGCGCCCACTCGCCGCCGGAGCTGCTCGCTCATGCTTGCGAGCCCGTTCGCGCGTCCCTTGCACCCACGCCAGCCAGGCTATCGTTTGTCGTCCCCAAGCTGCCTCAACTAGCTGTTGTAGCTCACTAGGCCGCCGGAACTGCCACTGTCGCCAGCTTGGAGCCACTGCAACCGCCTAGCCTCGTCCCGTGTCATTTCAGCCACTCGGTCCAGCTCACCAGCCCAAGAGCACAAGCCAAACCTCATCTTTGGGCTGAGGCTTCTAGGCCCATTTTAAGGCCCATCTGGACCTCCGTTGGTGTCATCGTAGGCTTGTTTATCACTCACCTCTGCATCGTCGTCGCCGTGGACTCACTGGCCCGCTAAACCGGTAAGTTTACTTGCTAAACTCTGCTTAGGGAGTTAATGACGCTTAGTGGATAATTAGTTTAGGCTAATTAGGGATTATGTGGTTAGTTAATTTAGATTAGTTATTTAATTGCTTAATTATACATGTTAGGTGGTTAGAATAGACTAATTAAGGGCTAGATAGATTATGCAATTTATCTAGATAGGTCCAATAATTTTCTAGGCCCGTTTAGGAGGTTAGATTAGTGTTTCCAGCCTAAGTTAGTATTTATTGGATTTAATTTGCATTATTTAATTAATTTTGCTATTTATTTAATTATTTTATATTTTCCGAAAATTATACTAGGATAGTCGATGACCGGAATTTTGTGTTGATTGCAATGGTGTACTTAGTTTATGTAATTGAATCTAATTGCTACAAATTGGGGGGTGATTGTGATTTTGAGTTATTATTTCAAAAATTGGAAATTTTGGTATTTAATAAAAAAAATATTGGGCGTCGGTTTTTAATGCCAAAAAAAAAAATGTTTTTATGTGCTATATTAAATAGTGAGATTTTTGAAAAGGAAGATATCACATATTTTGCTCAAATTGACCGTGTACCCACACACGATTATTTTTATTGGGTGTTTTTAATATGAAGAAAATTGGCCAAGTCATTATTTTAATTGAGACATTTGAGTGCAAAGCACAATGTCCTTGGCTAGGATTGATTGATCGTGTGATGGCTAAGTGAACCCTTCCCTGATCTGCGTCGGTAGGACGTTCCCCCTATATGGGATGCCTTTGGACAACGGAAGCCGGTCGTAGTAGATTTTGGACCGATGCTCCTTCGGGAATGCTATCCCCGATATATGTCAGTGGATGTTGCCGTGCTCAAAGGAGTGAGACGAAGCCTGGCTACTCCAGAAGATCGATGTGCATCGGTATATTGTGCCCGTGTGGGCAATGTGGCACCCCTCGACGGCCCCCGATCCGATTAGGATCGCCACAGTTCGCTTACCATTCACTTTTCCTAATAACATGTCACTCTGATACCATATCAATAGCAGCGGGTCCATACAACTTGGGGGTTTACATTTTTTTTTTTTTAGATTGGTCGCTTGCGCAATTTAAATACGGAAGCACATCCAACAACTCCCTTCCCTATATTCATAAGAACGATGCACACCAGCTAAACATTTATAGGTAAAAGCCGTACACTGTTATTCACGTAAACCAAATGGACATCATTCATCAGTACATCAAAATGCCATAGTTTTCTATACTAGGCTATACTTCAAAAGATGACCGACACCTCTTCCAATAGTCGTATATTTAAAGTCCATCGATCAGTGTCGGCGTCCAAAAGTTCCTTCCTTTGCTATCCTCCTCCTCGCAGTCATATCCAACCACTCAATCCATCTACCAATCTGAAATGTTGGTCCCCAAAAGGGGTGAGTACAACTACTCAGCACGTAAAGGAATCCAATAACTACTCAATGCATCATACAAGTCATACATGCATTGCAGGCATTACTTACCTTGAAGCCATGCATATACTATCATGCATCAATCTCGTAATCATATACATGTCATCGTCATCATGACATCATCACATCACACATGTCATCATCATCATGGCATCATCATGCCTTACATGTTATCATGCCATATCATGTATCATCATCATCATCATCATCATGCATATCATCATGCCATGGGTGATCATCATTATATCACATCACATATCATCATCATCATCATGCATATCATCATGCCATGGGTGATCATCATCATTTCACATCACATATTATCATCATCATCATGCATATCATCATGCATATCATCATGCCATGGGTGATCATCATCATTTCACATCACCTATTATCATCATCATCATGCATATCATCATGCCATGGTTTAATTTCCACTTTTAACTTTCAATTTGATCACCACATCACCCATTCCTCAAATCATCAATTTCATCATCCCCTCGGGCAAAGACCTCCGAGGCTTCCGGCATTCAACCATTCCTGGCCACCGGGCATCCGGCCCCCCACATTCCGAGCATCTCGCATCCCAACTGGCATCACGAGGCATCCCCCTCGGGCAAAAACCTCCGACAGGGCTTCCGGCATTTACACTCCCTAGCCGGGCATCCCGCACCCTAAATCCTGGCATCGCGAGGTATTCCTTTCGAGCAGAAACCTCCGACAGGGCTTCCGGAATTATGTACCGACATACCACCAGGCCTCCCATGGAATTACGTACCGTATACCACTGGGCATCCCGACACTCCCGGGGCATTATCATCCACCACATCAATTTCCTCATTTAACATTATTCATGTTCACCCATTTCGGTCTTAATTTAGCATGGCATATGATGTATTGACAATCATCAATCATGATCAACATTGAATTCACACATGCATCTCAATGCATACATCAAGACCCCATCACACATACTACATGGTGAAATTATTTATAAAATATAATTCATGGAATTTATGCCAATTAAAATAATCCATTTATCGTGCCATTTTTCATTTATTTAAATTCCCGCTTATGTCATTTTCAAAAATATTAAATTTAATTATTTATATAATCTCAAAAGTCATAAAATTAAGGCAAGTAATAAATAGGACAATAGGATAATGATTTCATGCTAAATACACGGCCAATGAGAAATCCACACAAATCCATAATTTACTCAAAACAGCATGTAATTTTCGGATGAAACCAGAATGCACAGTCTCCAAAGAAATTCGATTAAAATATCCATACAACCTCCAAAAATTACGATATTTTACTGAGTCATAGCCAAGACATTTTTGTACATTTTTCATGAAGACTTCCAAGTCAGATTCTTTCTAGATTATTTTCTAAAGTCACACGAAGCTTCTGGATCCAACACCGAAACGTCCAGTACATACTTCTCCGAAATACTGAGTTTTCACCTACCTATTCTTTTTAGTTTCCACTGAAATTTGGATATGTTCTACATTAAGATGTCCTCTACAAGTCTCATGAAGAGATCTAAGTCAAATAACCAGAGTAAAATCGTCATTTAGGCCCATGAAGTCTCGGGTGTCCTGTACCACGTCTCCAGAATTACCGTCTTCAAGATCTAGTCGATTTACTAGGTTATACTTGTTCATTTCACTTCAAATTTGAGTATGTTGTATTTTAAGATGTCCCCTACAACTTTCATGAAGAAATAGAAGAGAGATTCTTAGCACAAATCAACATGCAACTACAAATTCATCAAGAGGTCAGTAAAATCTTTCCAGATCTGAGGTCTCCGTAGGATGAGAGTTTAACCCCTCAAATTTCCATAATTTTCCATTAAATTTTAGTATGTTGTAGTTTAAGATGTTAGCTACAACTTCCATGAAGAGACCAAAGCCAAAATAGAACTCTAAACATGCATGCAAGCTCTCACAACATTCTGACTCGAGCGGATTTATGCGAAAACATTCCAGATCTGACATCTCCGTAAGATGAGAATTTGACCCCACAAATCTCCATAATTTTCCACAAAATTTTAGTATGTTGTAATTTAAGATGTTAGCTACAACTTTCATGAAGATATCGAAGCCAAAATCGGACTCTAAACATGCATGCAAGCTGTCACAACATTCTGACTCAAACTGTTCAAGCGAAAACAGCAATACCATTCAAGAACAAGCCATCCATACTTCGGTTTTCCTCACCTAATCACCCAAAAATTCAACATACATGTAAGACACACACATGCAAGAGCAGCTAGAGGACTCCCACTTGCCTCTAGACCGGACGGACGACGGCACACGGCGGACGAACGGGCGGCGTGCGGCGGCGACGGGCGAGCTCCTTCTCTCGGCTCCCCTTCTCTCTCGCCACTCCCTCTCTCTCGCAACCTCCTCTCTCTCCCTTTGACCGAATCCTCCACCAGCCACTCTCTCTCTCCCTCTCTCTCTCTCTCTTTTTGGATGCTTATATATTGCATGCATTCTAGGTTTGCATGGGGGACACTTGTCCCTAAGAAGGAGACAAGTGTCTCCTTGGTTGAAGACACTTGGAGGCCATGCGGCTCCCCACTCCTCCCCCCCCATGCGTCGGCAGCCCAATGGGCTTCATGGGCCTGGCCTCTTGGCCCACTTTAGGCCCATCTCACTTGGGCTTAAGGTCCAAGCTTAAATAGCCCAAAATTTTCTTAAATAAGTCCATTTTACTTTTAATAATTTACCTTAAATCCCCCACTTATATAAATACTAAATTACGATTTCATATGGCCATAAATTTTGAAATCATAATTCCATAAATTCCATTAAATTTATTTCACAAATAATTATCCATTAAAAGCTTGGCCATATATCTTATTGCAAATTATGGATTAAATGGCCATAAAATAACTTGATGGTACTTCCATCACCTATTCATAGACTTTAATGTAACTAGAGGTCATTATGAATTTTGGGATGCCACAGGCAATAAATAAGTTGGAACGTGCGTTTGATTGAAATTGAAGTGCCGGATCATGGGACAAAATTATGTGGCATGGTATGGGACGTGTCATAATGATTTGGCCTTATGAACGGGACCCCTGTGATTGATGGATTGATTGATTGTGTGGCACCCCTTGGCGGCCCCCGATCCATTAGGGTCGCCACAGATCACTTGCTTTCTCTTGACCTGATAGTCTATTATTCTGATACCATAGAATTTCGGTAAGTCCATGAGGTCTGGGGGTCTATGTCTTTTTCATCGGTCCCTGCGCAAAATATGGTGGAAGCGTATCCAACATCTCCCTTTCCCATATTCAAATATGATGCACACCAACTAAACATTTTCTATGTAAAAGCCGGACACTTTTATCTACATAAAACTAGATGGACAATTGATTGTCAGTACATTAAAATACCGTAGTTTTCTATACATGGCTATACTTCAAAAGATACTCGACATTTCCAACGGTCATAAACATAAAGTCCATATCAGTGTCGGCGTCCAAAAATTCCTTCCTCTACTGTTCCCGTCTCACGGTCACACCCAACCACCCGGTCCATTAGCTGGCAGCGGCCCCAGCGTGCGTCCATCTCGGTGAACGAACATGGCTACAAACTCCTGGAGCACAAGACCAGTGGGAAGACCGATATTAAACATCATAATCACCCTCACCCGTGCAAATATTAGTCCTCGAATCTCAAGGTCCTAGTACTCCGACAGCTCCCATTGTAGGTTGATCGGGAATGCATAGTATGTGCTAGGAGGTATGAGCAGCAGAGGCATCTTGTCTAGTCTGAAATGTTAGTCCCTAAAAAGGAGTGAATACAACCACCTAGCAGTAAAAGATCTACTATACTATATTGTGCAGAACCATCACTATCTAATTTCATGCAAGATGGACAAAACATATAATCAAAGGAATGAGTATGCATCAAACAATAGAACTTTTCATAGTAATAGTAACTGCAGTTTCAAAACCAAAACACATCATTTCAATCACACAGACCTCGATTATAAGACCAAACTATTATGACACGTCCCATACCGTGCTACACATTTTTGTCCTATAACTAGGCAACCCATAGCAGAACCATCAATTTTAATATTCAAAAGATTTTTCTCCCTGAGGACTAGTGTTTGCGTCCCTCCGAGCATTCGCACCCAACCTGGCGTGGCGAAAGCCTCTGGTTTTCAGTCATTGGGCATCCTGAGCATGTTACGTCACACCTCTTAGGCATCTCACACCTCACCTAGCATCACGAGGAATCTCCGGGGCTCGCCATATAAATGGTTACCCTACCCTTTCGAAATACGATCCGAGCATCTCGACACTCCTGGGGTACCTCTGAGGCTCTGCGAACCCCAGGCATCCAAAGGCATCGACCCCTACGATCCTTATGGGCATCCCAACTCCTAGGGCATCATTGACCCGAGGGTCCAACAGTAGCAATATCATCTCACATTATTTCAATATCAAAAACATTTTCAATGCAACGACATCAGAAGTCCCATGAGTTTTCGTTGAAATCTCAGTGTTGAATAATTTACTAAATGCCAAAACCATCATACTAGATAACAAACCAAGATGCATTCACCTTTGGAATAAATTTGAGCAAATTCGGAATAAAGGCATTCAAAAATCAGAATGCACAGTTATAGTAATAATTTTGGAAGAACCCATAAATGAACTCAGAAAATTCTAAATTTTTAGTATGTTATAAATAAGATTTAAATGAAAGAATTTCGTGAAGAACACTAGGCCAAATTAGTCATGTATAGAGAGCAGTAAATCACACAACTCAGCCCCATATTTCTTCCTTCGACAGAATTTACACTTCGGCAGAAAGCATCGCACATTAAAAGAAGTTTATCCCACTATTCTGATTTCGAAAAAATCTGACATAAACATATGTCCTAGTTTAAACAATTCCTCACAACTTTCATGAAGAAATCGGGACCAAATTTGTACTAGAACTCTTGCTAGAAAATATAGAAATTGCTGAACTACACACGACATATTTTGGGCAGTGAGAATTCAGTAGGATCCCACGCCTACACGCGACTTCCTCACTTCCAAAAATCCACCAAAAATTGGTCTTTCGATCATAGTTCAACAGAATTGAAAATACATAGAGAAAATCAAAGCATTTCCTCAATTCTTTAGTTCAAATCTACTTCAATCACCCAATAACTCAGCATTCAGCATCCAACTCAAACTTTTCTCAAATCTAACTGCACTACATCAGATAATAACAGCATTGCATTACATAGGCTAGTAGACATTCACTTGCCTTAAATCTGACGGTGTCGACAGTGAGAAATCGGGAAACTTGCAGTCACGAACATGGCTCGGCAATCAGAATTGCGAGCCACATCAGCGTCGGCAGCACGCATGCACGGTAGAGGGCGACCTCCTTCCTTTCCCCTCGCTGTTCACTCTCTCGCTCGTTCTCTCTTTCGCTCGCTCGCCCGCTCGATATCTCACTTTCTCACTCGCTCGCACGGTTAGTCTCACGCTTGCTCACTTTCACGAGCACTTTGCTTCTTCAAATTATTGACTAATCAAATTAATGCATGCGGGTTTTTTTTTTTTTCCGGTGGCAGCTTGGTCGAGAGACAGCTGGGGAGAGACATGTCTTCAGCTGGTAAATTCTTGAATTTCGCTGGCAGCCTACACCGAAGCAACGTGGCCATCGTTGGCCTTGCTTCAGTCAACGTTTCCTCTTCATGGTTGACTCAAATGTTGACCAAATGGGGAAAAAGTAGGGGCCAGCTTGGACGTGAATGATCCCCCCCCTCCCAAAGCATGCACGCATGTGCCTCATGCACGGCCGAAATCCTTTCCTTCGGCTCACAAATAAATTTCCAGATTAAGGTCCAAGTCCCTCTCTTATGGATACTTCAGTTGTATAGTCGTGTAAGGTCGTCGAAGAGAAATGTACACGGGTCGGTGGGGTCGAATGTGGTGCCGACGATGACGATGATACGACGGGGTCCAACATCGGTGCCGATGATGAAATCCGATAACAATTTCATCAATCCGCGACGTATTGTTATTTTTCTGAGGTCGGCAAAAATAAGAATGCCACAATTCTCCCTTCCTTAGAGAATTTCATCCTCGAAATTGCATGTTACTTACGTCTTGTTAAACAAATGAGGGTACCTTTGCCTCATTTCTTTTTCACTTTCCCATGTGGCCTCTTCCATATCGTGATGTCGCCATAATATCTTAACCAGTGGAATTTTCTTTGTCCGAAGGACTTGTTCCTTTCGACCTAGTACCTGGATCGGCTCTTCCAGGTACGTCACTTTCTCATCCACTTTGATGGCTTCATGATCGAGTATATAACCAGGGTCTAGCTGGTACTTCCTCAGCATCGACCCATGGAACACGTCGTGCAATTTTTCTAGCTTAGGAGGTAATGCTAGCTGATAAGTTACGTCTCCTATCCTTTCAAGGATTTCAAAGGGTCCAACAAATTTGGGACTCAGCTTGCCCTTTACCCCGAATCGTGATACTCCTTTCATCAGGGATACCTTAAGAAATACGTGGTCTCCTACATTAAATTTCAAGGGTCTTCTACACTTATCAGCGTAGCTCTTCTGTCGACTCTGGGCTGTCTTAAGTCTTTTCCTAATGATCTCAACAACCTTTGTAGTAATTTGTATTAGTTCAGGTCCTGTTAGTGTTCTTTCACCTACCTCATTCCAATAGACAGGGGTCCTACATGTCCTCCCATATAATGCTTCATAGGGAGCCATGCCTATACTTTTCTGAAAACTATTGTTATATGCAAATTCTGCCAAATTTAACTTTTCATCCGAACTTCCTTTAAAATAAATGACGCAAGCTCTTAACATGTCTTCTAGTGTTTGGATCACCCTTTCTGTTTGTCCATCCGTCTATGGATGAAAAGCGGTACTAAACTGGAGCTTGGTCCCTAAGCCAGTTTGAAGACTTCGCCAAAGGTTTGAAGTAAATCTTAGGTCTCGATCCGACGTGTGGCATCCCAAAATTCAATGACAAGCCATAAGGTGTGTTAAAGTCTCTAATTATGTGATAAATTTCCCATGGCTTATGCTTTAGCCATTAGTCTTTTTAATTAGATGATTTGTGCATGTGATTGTGAGAATTTAAATTTGATAGATTTATAATCTATGCTTGGCCATGTACTTTATAAATTAAATTTCAATAAACAAGATGTCCCAAGACTTTGGCCAAAGATAAAAATTGAAATTTGAAAATATTTATTGAAAGGAATTCAAAAAAAAAAGAAAAAAAAGAGGAAAAGGTAAATTTTTAGGATGGGCCTTAGGCCCATTGGCCTAAGCTTTTAATGGGCCAAGTTGGTCGGCCCAATAGAGGCCCAAGAGGAAGTGGTCGACTGGCCCAAGCCCAAGCCCAAATTCAAAAGTTCATAAGACAAGTGGCACAAGACTCTCATGTATTGGCTTAGGGAAGAAGGCCATGCATTGGCCATGGTTAAGGCAAGTAATGATTATCAATGATGAGAGTTTGGGGGTATAAGAGGGAAGAGAGAGAGAAGGTGGCCGGATTCCCATTTGGCCGAGAGAGAGGGTGAGAGAGAGAGAGAGAGATTTTGAGAGAGAGGGAGAGGCCAAGAGAGAGAGGAGGAGGAGGAGCCGCCGTGTGCCGCTGTGTTCGCCGCCCTACGCCGTCGACCGACCGGTCTAGAGGCAAGTGGGAGTCCTCTAGCTTCTCTTGCATGTGTGTATGTTGTTTGCATGTTGAATCTTTGAGTGTTTAAGTGAGAAAAACTGAAGCATGGATGATGTAGGTTGAATGGTGTGACTGTTCTTGCTCGTACCGTGTGAGTCAGAAACTTGTTTGAGCTTGCATGTGTGTTTAGAGTCCGATTTTGGCTTTGATTTCTTCATTAAAGTTGTAGCTAACATCCTGTACTACAACATAATAAAGTTTCGTGGAAAATTATGGAGATTTGAGGGTTTAAAGTCTCATCCTACCGAGACCTCAGATCTGGAAAGTTTTTACTGACCTCTTGCTGGATTCGTGGTTGCATGTTGGTTTGTGTTGAAAATATCTCTTTGATTTCTGCATAAAAGTTGTAGGGGACACCTTAAGATACAACATACTCAAATTTGAAGTGAAATGAACAAGTATAGCCTAGTAAATCAACTAGATCTTGAAGACGATGATTCTGATGATGTATTCCGAGACACCCGAGACTTCAAGGACCTAAATGATGACTATATTCTGGTTATTTGACTTAGATCTCTTCATGAAACTTGTAGAGGATATATTGATATATAACATATCCAAATTTCAGAGAAAAATAAAGATAATAGGTATGTGAAATCTCAATATTTGAGAGATGTGTACACTGGACGATGCGGTAATGGATCCAGAAGCTTCGTGAGACTGTATAAAATAATCTAAAAAGAATCTGGTTTGGAGTTCTTGATGAAAGTTGTACAAAAATGTCTTCGCTATAAACCAGTAAAATTTCATAATTTTTGGAGGCCATATGGATATTTTAATTGAATTTCTTCGGAAACCGTGCATTCTGGTTTCATCTGAGAATCATAGGATGCTTTGTGAAAATTGTGAAATTGTGTAAAAAATTCAATTTGGCCATGAATTTTGCATGTAATTATCATCCTATGGGTTTGTTTAATAATTGCTTGAATTTTTATAGTTTTGGGAATTTATAGATATTAAATAATAAATAAATAAATAAATAAATAAATAAATAAAGTAAAATAAAATAGATTATTTTATTGGCCATAGATTCCATTTAATTTATTTATGTGGCATGCGTGATAAAGTCTTGGTATATATATGACATTGAATTGAGATGCATGTGTGAATCCATGCCAAGTATGACTTGTTTGATGTCACGCCATTTGCCATGTTAAATTGAGATCAAAATAATGGTAAATGTGGATAATGTTAAGTGAGGAGGTGGTTGTGGTGGAGAATAATGCCCGGAATGTATAGAGATGCATTGCCGGATGGCCCTGGGAGATTCAGGATGCCCATAACATGGGGGTGCCGGAAGCCCTGTCGGAGGTCTTTGCCCGAAGGAAATGCCTCGCGATGCCAGGATATGGGGTATGGGATGCCTGGCCAGGGAGTGTAAATGCCGGAAGCCTTGTCGGAGGTTTCTGCCTGAAGGGAATGTCTCGTGATGCTAGTTGAGATGCGAGATGCCCGGAATGTGGGGGGGCCGGATGCCCGGTGGCCTGGGATTGCTGAATGCCGAAAGCCTCGGAGGTCTTTGCCCGAGGGGATGATGAAATTGATGATTTGAGGAAATGGGTGATGTGGTGATCAAATTGAAAGCTAAAAGTGGAAAAAATTATACCATGGCATGATATGCATGATGATATGCATGACGATGATGACGATGATATGCATGATGATATGCATGATGACGATGACGATGATTATATATGATTATATGCATGATGATGACATGTGTGGTGTGATGATGTCATGATGAGGATGACATGTATGATATAATGATGCCATGATAATGATGATGATGATGACATATGATGATATGCATGACGATGATGACGATGATATGCATGAAGACGATGATGATGATTATATATGATGATATGCATGATGATATGTATGATGATATGTGATGATGTCATGATGATGATGACATGTATATAATGTGATGATGCCATGATGATAAGAACATGTGTGATGTGATGATGTCATGATGATGATGACATGTATATAATGTGATGATGTCATGATGATGATGACATGTATATGATTATGATAATGATGCATGATAGTATGTGCATGACTTCAAGGTAAGTAACGCTTGCAATGCATGTATGACTTGTATGATGCATTGAGTGGTTATTGGATTCCTTATCTGCTGAGTGGTTGTACTCACCTCTTTGGGGACCAACATTTCAGATTAACAGTATGCCGCTTCCTGCCGTCGCGCGGGATGCATTTTACGGGTTACCGTTCGACATCGAGGTAGAGTGTGAGGAGTTCAGCTGTCTTTCTGTACCTAGACTCACCTACATACGTGTGCGCTGTTTCGTTATGTATGACATAGTCCTGGCTGGAGGCCCGGTCGTTTAGGAGTTCGTTTCTGTCCACATTCGCCGCGATGGGGTGATGAGAGGGATGCTGCCACCGCCACTGCCTGACGCACCGGACTGGGTGTGAGGCCCGAGCGTGACGAGTAGGGGCTGTTATTTTTGGGATAGTTAGCCGACACTTATGATGGGGGTTGTGCACATGTGATGTAGAGGGTCGAGGGTTCTTTTTGGGATTTTAGGCTGGACATGGCAGAGTCCTAGCTTTTCCTTGTTATGTATCAACCCAAAAGGAAGTCCCATCTTGAAAGTATATGTAAATAAGGTGTTGTGGTTTGTTTATAAAAATCATGGTGATTAGTGGTGTGTATTGGTATCATGGATTGGTAGGGGGAGAGATGGTGATGCTTTATTTTGTTCCGCTAATGAGTCGCGTTGGGACCGCTTTTAAAAAAAAAATGCCCGTGAATAACGACGCTTTTTCTAAGTATAAGACGAAAGGGTAATAAGGTGTAACATTGGTGCTTGTGGCGACCGCCAAAGGGTTCGGGGTGCTACACAACGTAATAGTTACAGGAACACCATGTAAGCGTACTACTTGGCTTACATAAATGTCAGCATATTTTTCCATTGGATAGTCTACATGAACTGCCAAGAAATGTGCAGACTTAGTCAAGCGATCTACTATCACCCAGATAGAGTCGTGACCACTTGATATCCTTGGAAATCCCTACACGAAATCCATCGTCACATGATCCCATTTCCATTCTAGTATGTCTAACGGTTTCAACAGTCCTGCGGGTTTGCGGTGCTCTGCTTTCACTTGCTGGCATGTTAAGCATTAGGAGATGTGTTTGGCTACATTTTCTTTCATTCCATTCCACCAATACTGTTGACGTAAATTCCTATACATCTTGGTACTACTCAGATGAATATTATAATTACTCCTATGTGCTTTCGACAATATTTCCCTTTTTACTTCTTCATTGTTGGGAACACATAGTCATCCCTGGCATCTTACTATTACATCCTTAGAGACTTGAAATTCTGGTCTTTTTCCTAAAGACACTCCATTTCGTATTTTCACAATTTCCGAGTCGGACTCTTGCATAATTCTTATTTTCTGGATAATTTCCAGTTCAATCCTTAATGCAGTAAGCATACCGGTGAGATAATCTATCTCCAAATTGAATTTTGAATCCGCCATTGTTTCCAACAGATTCCATTATGTTACTCTCATACTAGCCATGTCTATAGTCGACTTACGACTAAGAGCATCTGCCACTTTATTTTCCTTTCTAGGATGGTACCATATTTCACAATCATAATCTTTTAACAATTCCATCCACCTCCTCTGTCTCATGTTAAGTTCCTTTTGTGAAAACAGGTATTTCAAACTCTTATGATCTGTATAGATTTCAAATTTCTCTCCATACAGATAATGCCTCCATATTTTCAAAGCAAAAACTACAGCTGCCAATTCTAGGTCATGAGTTGGGTAGTTCAATTCATGATGTTTCAACCGTCTCGATGCATAGGCTATGACCTTGTTGTGCTGCATCAGAATACATCCCAATCCTTTGTGAGACGCATCACTAAACACCATGAATCCATCAGATCCAAATGGTATAGTTAGAATTGGAACCGTAGTCAATCTTCTTTTAAGTTGCTGGAAGCTCCTTTCACATTCTCCATTCCATTCGAATTTTATGTTCTTTCGAGTCAATTTCGTCAATGGACCTGCAAGTCACGAGAATCATTCAATAAACCTTATGTAATAGCCTACCAGTCCTAGAAAACTCCGTATCTCAGTCGGTGTTGTGGGTCTCACCCAATTTACTACCATCTCCACTTTCACTGGGTCTACTGCAATTCCTTCTCCCAACACCACGTGTCCTAAAAATATTATCTGGTTCAGCCAAAATTCGTACTTACTGAATTTGACATATAATTTATGGTCTCGAAGGGTTTGCAACACTATCTTCAGGTGTCGCTCATGCTCTTCAAATCCTCTAGAATATATGAGGATATCATCAATGAAAATAATCACAAATTGATCCAAATAGGGCTTAAATATTCTATTCATCAAATCCATGAATGCGGCCGGGGCATTCGTTAGTCCAAATGGCATTACTAGGAACTCATAGTTGAAAGTGCTAGTATCAACACCTAGAGGGGGTTGAATAGGTGTAAAAACAGATTCTGCAAAATGCAGAAAAAACCTTTACTTTTAACTTAAGTCTGAATAATGACAGACTTTTGAAACTGAGTTTGAAGAGTAGTAGATTTTGAGTGAGATCATACTTTAGCAGTTAAATAGAAGTACGAACAAAATAAAGAGATTCGGAAAAGAGAATAAAAACACAAGGTTTATAGTGGTCTAGCTTAATCTAAGCCTACGTCCACTCTCCCACGCTAACAACCTTCTTGGCTGGATTCCATTATACAATCAATAAGAGATTACAACTTTGAGTCAAACACTTAGTAGATCACACTAACTCACTAAGTCACTCTTTCGGTATTTCTCTCACGATCACAAATGTTTAAGCTCACAAGAGACAAGTGTATGATCGAAGGTCGCTCAGACTTTGGAATTATAAATTCTACGCTCTGTCTCTTACTTGCTCATCGGTCTTTCATCTCCTTAAATAATCCTCCACTTCCAAACTAGCCGTTGGATAGTATATTCAGGATCGTCTTCCAATCTACTCGTTATAACAGATCTGTATTTAGAAGATTTGGTAGCCGTTGAGTGACAAAAGTAGAATCCCAAATTGATTCTGATCGCCCATAAAACGTAATCTTGGTTTCCACAAATAGAGCTTCTTTGTATAAAAAGTTCTTGTCTTCAAGATCCAATTGTCAATCAATTAGATTGAGTCAATTAAATCAATCTTGATGTGGAATCCAAATCAGATCACTAACCATTATATGATTGGGGTTTGTGTTACGTTCTGTTGAATCTGGATGTAAAGTCTGAGTACAATAAACTATACAATTTGAGTCTGAGTGCAATAGACTTTACAATTTAGGTCTGAACATATTCTACTTCTGAACAGTTTTAGCTTTAAGATCTAAACACAGTATGAATAAGTTCATCTTCAGCATAGAGTCTATTTTCTAGTTCAACTTTAGCAAAGAGTCTATCTTCGGGTTCTTCATTCACGCTTAGTCTGGAATTTGTCAGAGTTGGTAGACTTCTGTTGTAGAACAGACTTTGACACTAAAGTCTGGCAGTCTTTAGACTTTGACACAGAAGTTTGGAAATCTTCATAATATATTTTGGACATATGTTACGTTCAGTTTTTTGGCCGTCTTCAGATTTTGACAATATCTTTTATATATTCTATTATCTGCATAGTCTATTACTTAACCATTAAACACGCTAGTAGCCTTTGATTTATTTTATCATCTTCAAAACATCATAAGGGATTTTCCTAACAATCTCCCCATTTTTTATGATGACAAAACAATATCTGAATATGCAGATTTGTAAACATACTTTTAAAAATATTAATTTAAATCAAAGGATATTAGAAGATAGCAAATAGATTAAGCATAACAATATATAGAAAAATAATCACAGCTCAATATTATGCAATAAATAATATTAACCAATCAACACATATGCATATTCATATTCTCTCCCCCTTTTTTGTCATAATCAAAAAGCGATAACAAAGAGTCACGTAGAGAATATAAAATGATAAATATATGTCTTGCATGAAACACAATTTTCAAAAATCAGCTTTTTTGAAGTAAATTGAATATTAAAGATATGCAATATAGCTCACTTCGATCATATATATCAGCAAATATCCAATAAAAATCACGGATACATTATAAAATTCACTTATCCTTTTTGTCATAATAAAATGATAATATCAATAAGAGATTTATTAATGACAAAAGGTAATAAGAGATGCACTAACCGGATTTTGTAGAACTTAAATTATGATGCACTTACCTTTTCCTTCTTTCCATAACAAGATCAGAATCAATCCAAAAAGATTTTTCCATAATTGATCAAAGCTCCCCCTCAATTTGTTGCATTTTTGAGACGATCACGATTCTTTCCTTTCTCTTGGATTCACTTTCTTCCCCTGTCATCATGACAATATTTGCGAATAGCACTAATTGTGGCTTGTGTACATTGAATATAATATTTTTCCAGTATTTCCTTTGTAGCAACAACATCCGCAACGATCACTTGCATTTTGAAATTCAAGGCAAAAAATTATTTTCTTCAATTAAGCTCATCTCGAATTCAACCTGCATCAACTTAACAAACTTTTTCCACAAATAAGCTGTAATAATATTCACGTAATATATAACGCCCCTTCTTCAAATAAATAAATTGAATAGCATATATAAAATTAAAGTTCAAAACTACTCAACCTTTCATACGACACATTAGGGATTTCCTTAACAATTTGTAAAAACTTTGCACAAGGAAGGGAATTTTTGAACCTTCAGAAGATAGTATAGAATCTCCATGATTTTCAAATCGAGCTTTTCAAAATCCACATAGAAGAATCTTTTGCCATTTACAAAATCTTATATAATAGATAATTATCTTTGCAAAAATGTCACGTAATATCATCCTTTAATTTGCGGATCAAACTTGCTAGATATAATATATCTTTTAAGAATATAGCAAGAATATCCATGAATATGCAGTAATATCTTTCGAGATCAAAGAGATTTCCTTGAGCATAAATTTCAGATATGCATTTTGCAAAAGGAAAATAGATACTTTTGCCACGTGCCAAAATTACAATATCTTATATTTATAACAAAAGATATTCGTAATATAATAAACAATCATAAAAAAAAAATCATGATAAATGCACATAGAAATTTGCAAGGCGGGATGGAAATAAAATTCTCTTACCCAGGTATATGTTTCAAATATACCATTGATTAAAAAAAAAAAATCATTACCAATCTTCGCCTGAGATTCTTTTCTTATTGCACGAAAATTTGTGTAGATTCGCAATCATTCTTCCCTTAAAGAATTTCCTGCAATCAACTCATTTCCTTTTTGGTATCCATCAATTTGGATCCTTCCATGACGTTAGAGCAAAATATAAAATCTCCACAAACAAATATTCTTTCTTAATTCATCATAACAAAGTATTCAAAGAAAGAATATTATGCACAATGATATTTTGAAAAATAAATTCTCACTTGATAAAAACAGAGAGAATAAAATCTTTGAATATCTAAGAATATCTTGCATCATCATGTAAAACAGATTTTCACTTTGCAAAATATGACTAAATCTGAGAGTATAAAATTAGACAATAATTTGAATTATCTCAAATAATCACACGTATTAAAATCAAATCTCAACTTACAAATCACAAACAAATCATATGATTCTTTCTTCAATGAAACAAAATATGATTATTATAAAATCTGAATCAACCAAGAATATATCAAATATCAAGCATAATGAGAATTACGTGCCCAAATAAAAAATACATTCATTATCAAATTCTCTTTCTTCTTTTCCTTTATTTCCTGCAAAAAAATAACTCATCTTTTCATTGGTACCCATTTTTTCTTGGGTCTATGAGAGTTAATAGAATATGCTGTTTTTTATCCAATCTTTCTCAACAGGTCTCCAGACTTTAGGACAATCTTTTTCAAAGTGTTCCAAATCTCCACAATTTGAACACTTGAGGGCATTTAGACCAACATGTTTTGTAAAGATATTTTGAAAATGCTTCTTGTACGCAAGTTTAGGAGGTCTTTGTCTAAGTCTCTCCTTAACTTTAGGAAAATCAATTAGAGAATCACTTTCCTTATTGAAACCAAGTCCCGACTTATTATAGTAAGGTACTTGTATAGAAAGGATATACTCTAATGTTTTTGAACCATTTGAAAATTCTTTCTTCAAAGAATCATTTTCTTTGACAAGTAAATCTCGACTTTCTTTTGTTTGTAGAAAATCCTTTTGCAAAATTTCAAAATTTTATTTTTGAGAAAGATCCCGTTGCCTAAACCGAGAATTCTCCTTTTTAAGTTCGGAGATCCTTTTAAAAGAAGATTTGAGATTTAAGCAAAGCTCATTTATATACTTTGAAACTTTGAGATGAATTTTTGAATGGCTTACCTCGATTTCCTCATCAGATTCTGAGTTTGTGTCTAAGTCAGACTCTGATTCTGAGACTGTGTTTGAGTCAGACTCATATTCTGAATGTGCCATCAAGCATATATTTCCTTACTCATCATATTCTTTCATTGTTCTTTTTTGCCCATTCTGTTGGTATTGTCTTCTTCCACTGAATTTGCTTCATTTTCTACTCAACTTTTTTAATTTCTTAATCATAAAAGCAAGTTCTTCGTCGTCCAAATCATTTTCTGAGTCTGTTCCATCAAAAACATCATTAGATATTAAAGCGATGGAATTCTTACCCTCGGGATCTTCATTATTGAGCTATTCCACTTCGTAGGATTGAAGAGTGCCGATCAATTGATCAACGGAGAGTGGCATAATCCTTTGAGTCTCCCGGATTGAGGTCTTGACATGATTCCATGTGGCACCCCGAACCCTTCGAAGGTCGCCACAAGCACCGATGTTACATCTTATTACCCTTTTCACTTACAGTTAGAAGAAACGTCGTTATTCACAGGTATATATATATATATATTTTTTTTTTAAAAGCGGTCCCAGCGCGACTTATTAGCGGAAGTAAAATAAAACATTACCATCTCTCCCTCTACCAACCATGATACAAATACACACCACTAATCACCATGATTTTATAGACAAGTCACGACACTTTATTTACATATATTTTCAAGATGGGACTTCTTTTGGGTCGATACATCAAAAAGGAAAAGCTAGGACTCAGCCATGTCCAGCCTAAAACCCCAAAAAGAACCATCGACCCTCTACATCTCGCGTGCACAACCCCCATCATAAGTGTCGGCTAACTAACCCAAAAAAAACCAGCTCCTACTCGTCACACACGGGCCTCACACCCAATCCGGTGTGTCAGGCGGAGGCGGTGGCAACATCCCTCTCATCACCCCGTCGCGACGAACGTGGACGGAGACGAACTCCTGGACAATCGGGCCCCCAGCCAAGCCTATGTCATACATGACAAAGCAGCGCACACGTATGTATGTCAGTTCAGGCATAGAAGGACAGCTGAACTCCTCACACTCAACCTCGACGTTGGATGGTAAACCGTAAAATACACCACGCGCGACGGTAGGAAGCGGCATGCTGCTAATTTGAAATGTTGGTCCCCAAAATGGGTGAGTACAACCACTCAGCAGGTAAAGGAATCCAATAATCACTCAATGCATCATACAAGTTATACATGCATTGTAGGCGTTACTTACCTTGAAGCCATGCGCATACTATCATGCATCATCTTCATAATCATATACATGTCATCATCATCATGACATCATCACATCACACGTGTCATCATCATCATGGCATCATTATATCATATACATGTCATCATCATCATGACATCATCATATTACACATGTCATCATCATCATGGCATCATTATATCATATACATGTCATCATCATCATCACATCACACATGTCATCATCATCATGGCATCATCATGGCATGATCATCATGACTTCATCACATCACACATGCCATCATGCCATATTATATATCATCAAGCATATCATCATGCCATATCATATATCATCATCATCATCATCATCATCATCATCATCATCATCATCATCATGCCATGGGTGATCATCATCATATCACATATATCATGCATGGTTCAATTTCCACTTTTAACTTTTCAATTTGATCACCACATCACCCTTCCTCGATTCATCAATTTCATCTCATATTTTATACTCGCATCCAATGCGAGAAAAACCTCCGGCATTCAGCCATTCCAGGCCACCGGGCATCCGGCCCCCCACATTCCGAGCATCTCGCATCCCAACTGGCATCACGAGGCATTCCCCTCGGGCAAAGACCTCCAACAGGGCTTCCGGCACCCCCACATTCCGGGCATCCTGAATCTCCCAAGGCCATCCGGCAATGCATCTCTATACATTCCGGGCATCATCCTCCACCACAACCACCTCCTCATTTACCATTATCCATGTTTACCAATTTCAGTCTTAATTTAGCATGGCATATGACGTGACATCAAACAAGTCATACTTGGCATGGAATTCATACATGTATGTCAATTCAATGTCATGCATACATCAAGACCTCATCATACATGCTACATGGTGTAATTATTTATGAAATAAATTTAATGGAATTTATGGCCAATAAAATAATCCATTTTTCATGCCCTTTTTTTTTTCATTTATTTAAATTCCAACTTTTGTTATTTTCAAAAATATTAAACTTAATATCTATAAATTCCCAAAAATTATAAAAATTAAGGCAAGTGATAAACAAGATAATAGAATAATAATTTCATGCAAAATACATGGCCAAATAGAATTTCACACAATTTCACAATTTTCACAAAATGGCATGTCATTTTCGGGTGAAATCAGAATGCACAGTTTTTGAAGAAATTCGATTAAAATATCCATACGACCTCCAAAAATTACGAAATTTTACTGAGTTACAGACAAGACATTTTCGTACATCTTTCATGCAGACTTCCAAGCCAGATTCTTTTTAGATTATTTTCTACAGTCTCACGAAGCTTCTGGATCCATTACCGCATCGTCCAGTGCATGCTTCTCCGAAATACTGAGTTTTCACCTACTTATTCTCTTTTTTTTACTCTGAAATTTGGATATGTTATGCATCAAGATGTCCTCTACAAGTTTGATGAAGAGATCTAAGTCAAATAACCAGATTATAGTCGTCATTTAAGTTCACGAAGTCTCGGGTGTCCCAAAATACATCTCCAGAATTACCGTCTTCAAGATCCAGTCGATTTACTAGGCTATACTTGTTCATTTCACTTCAAATTTGTGTATGTTGTAGTTTAAGATGTCCCCTACAACTTTCATGCAGAAATTGAAGAAATATTCTTAGCACAAATCAACATGCAACCATAAATCCAACAAGAGGTCAGTGAAATCGTTCCAGATCTGAGGTCTCCGTAGGATGAGAGTTTAGCCCCTCAAATTTCCATTATTTTCCACTAAATTTTAGTATTTTGTAGTTCAAGATGTTAGCTACAACTTTCATGCAGAGATCGAAGCCAAAATCGGACTCCAAGCATGCATGCAAGCTCACACAACATTCTGACTCAAACTGTTCAAGCGAAAACAGCCATACCACCCAAGAACAATCCATCCATACTTCGGTTTTTTTCACCTAATCACCCAAACTCAACACTATATCAACCATACATGTAACAAACACACATGCAAGAGCAGCTAGAGGACTCCCACTTGCCTCTAGACCGGGCGGACGACGGCACACGGCGGCGAGCACGGCGGACGGACGGCGGCTCCTCCTCGGTTCCTCCTCTCTCTCGGTCACTCTTCCTCTCTCTCGAAATCTCTCTCTCTCTCTCTCTCACTCTTTGGCCGAATGAACCGGCCACCCTTCTCTCTCTCTTCCCTTTTATCCCCCCTAATCCTCATCATTGGTAATCATTGTTTGCCTTCAAATTAGCCAATGCATGGCATCCTCCTTTGTGCCACTTGTCTCATTGCATGCATAATGGGCTTGGGCCATCCGGCCACTCTTGGGCCTCCTCTTGGGCTGGTCGATAGCCCCCTTTAGTGGGCCTAATTGGGCCGACTAGCTTGGCCCATCAAGGCTTCGGCCAATGGGCCTAAGGCCCAACCTAAAAATTTTGACTTTTCCCCCTTTTTTTTTGAATTTCTTCTATAAATTTCTAAATTTTAATTTTCAACATGGCCAAAGTCTTGTGACATTTTATTTATTGAAATTTAATTTATAAAGTGCATGGCCAAGCATAGATTATTATTATTAATCTATCAAATTTAAAAATCTCACAGACATATGCACAAATCATTTAATCTTAAAAAAACTAATGGCTAAAGCATAAACCATAGGAAATTTTATTACCTAATTAGAGAATTTAACACGCCTTATGGCTTGACTTTGAATTTTTGGGATGCCACAATTTTCCCCTCCTTAAAGAATTTCGTCCTCGAAATTAGACACCACTCGAGCCTTCTTGAAACAAATGAGGGTACTTTTCCTTCATCTGATCCTCACTTTCCCATGTGGCTTCCTCCATATCATAATGTCACCATAATACCTTAACCAATAGGATCTTCTTAGTCCTAAGAATTTGCTCCTTTCGATCCAATATTTGTACAGGTTCTTCAATGTACCTTACTTTCTCATCCACTTTGATGGCTTCATGATCGAGTATGTGACCAGGATCCGGCTGGTACTTCCTCGACATCGATACTGGAAACACATTTTGCAGATTTTCTAACTTAGGAGGTAACGCTAAACGATAAGCTACATCCCCTATCCTCTCGAGTATTTCAAAAGGTCCAACAAATCTAGGGCTTAACTTACCCTTCATCCCGAACCGAGATATCCCTTTCATTGGAGATACCTTAAGGAATACATGGTCTCCTAAACTAAATTCCAAAGGCCTTCTTTGCCTATCTGCGTAGTCTTTCTGTCTACTCTAAGCTGTTTTTAGTCTTTCTCTGATAATTTCAACAGCTTTAGTGGTAACTTGTACCAGTTCAGGTCCTGTAAACTTCCTCTCGCCTACTTCACTCCAACAGACATGAGTCCTACATCTCCTTCCATATAATGCCTCATAGGGAGCCATGCCTATACTCTTCTGAAAACTATTATTATAGGCAAACTCCACCAAATGCAATCTTTCATCCCAATTTCCTTTGAAATCAATTACACAAGCTCTCAGCATATCCTCCACTATCTGGATTACTCTTTCTGTTTGTCCATCAGTCTGGGGATGAAAAGCAATACTAAATTGAAGCTTAGTCCCTAATGCAATTTGAAGACTTTGCCAAAAATTCGAAGTAAACCTCGAATCCCGATCTGAAGTAATGGTCACTGGAACACCATGTAAGCGTACCACTTGACTTACATACATGTCTGCGTACTTATCCATTGGGTAGCCCATGCGAATCGCTAAGAAATGAGCCGATTTAGTCAAACGATCCACTATAACCCAAATTGAGTCATGATTGCTTGACGTCATTGGCAATCCTTGCACAAAGTCCATCGTTATATGTTCCCATTTCCACTATGGAATGTCTAATGGTCTCAAAATTCCTGCGGGTTTACGATGTTCCGCTTTTACTTGCTGGCACGTCAAACATTGAGAAACGTGCTTAGCCGTATCTGCCTTCATACCGTTCCACCAAAATTGCTGACGCAAATTCCTGTACATCTTTGTACTACCTGGGTGGATACTATAGTTACTCTTATGTGCCTCCGACATAATTTCCTTCTCTAACTCTTCATTGTCGGGAACACAAAGTCATCCTTGACATCTCACTATTCCATCATTAGAGATTTGAAATTCCGATCTTTTTCCTAAAGATACAGCATCTTTCACTTTCAAAATCTTTGAGTCAGATTCTTGCAGGATCTTAATTTTCTGGATAATCTCCAGCTCAATCCTTAATGCACTAAGCATGCCAGTAAGACAATTCATTTCCAATTTAAATTCTGAGTCTGCTACAGATTCTAACAATTCCCATTCTGCCATCCTCAAACTAGCCATTTCCATAGCCGACTTACGACTAAGAGCATCCGCTACTCTATTCACTTTCCTTGGATGATATCTTATCTCATAGTCATAATCCTTTAACAACTCCATCCATCTCCTTTGTTTCATGTTCAATTCCTTTTGTGAGAACAGATACTTCAAACTTTTATGATCCGTATAAATCTCAAACTTTTCCCCATACAAATAGTGTCTCCATATCTTCAAGGCAAACACTATAGCTGCTAGTTCTAAATCACGCGTCGGGTAATTCAGCTCATGGGGTTTCAATTGTCTGGATGCATAGGCTACAACTTTGCCATGCTGCATCAAAACACATCCTAGTCCTTTGTGAGATGCATCATTATACACTATGAAACCATAAGGTCCAGTAGGTATAGTCAGAATTGGAGCTGAAGTCAATTTTCTTTTGAGCTCCTGGAAACTCCTTTCACATTCCCCATTCCATTCAAATTTCACATTCTTTCAGGTCAATTTAGTTAAAGGTCCTACCAGTCGTGAAAATCCTTCAATGAACCTCCTATAATAACCAGCCAATCCTAAGAAACTCCGTATTTCGGTGGGTGTCGTTGGTCTCGACCAATTTACTACCATTTCAACTTTTGCCGGGTCTACTGCAATTCCTTTTCCTGACACCACATGCCCTAGAAATATTATCTGGTCCAACCAGAACTCACACTTACTAAACTTAGCATACAACTTATGCTCTCTTAGGGTCTGTAAAACTATCCTCAAATGTTGCTCATGCTCTTTAGGCCCTTTTGAATATACCAGAATATCATCAATAAAAACAATCACAAACTGGTCTAAATAAGGCTAAAATATTCTATTCATCAAATCCATAAATGCAGCCGGCGCGTTAGTCAATCCAAATGGCATAACAAGGAACCCGTAGTGTCCATAACGAGTCCTGAACACAGTCTTAGGAATGTCCTCCTTCTTAATTCTTAACTGATGGTATCCCGACCTCAAGTCAATCTTAGAGAAGACCGAACTTCCCTGGAGTTGGTCAAACAAGTCATCAATTCTAGGCAAAGGATACTTATTCTTAATGGTCACCTGATTTAGCTGCCTATAGTCAATGCACAAGCGTATCGATCCATCTTTCTTTTTCACAAACAAGACCGGTGCACCCCAAGGTGAAGCACTTGGTCTAATGAATCCTTTGTCAAGCAACTCCTGCAGTTGCACTTTCAACTCCTTCAATTCGACTAAGGCCATCCTATATAGGGCTTTTGATATTGGTCCTGTTCCAGGCATTAATTCAATTTCAAATTCAATCTCCCGCTCTGGCGGCAATCCAGGCAATTCCTCAGGGAATACATCTTGAAATTCGTTAACTACATGAACTTCCTCAAGTTTAGGCTCCTCCCTTGCATAATCTCTAACTATGGCTAGGTACCCTTGACATCCTTTGTCAAGTAACTTACAGGCTTCTACTGCCGAAATAAGCACTATAGGAAGATGGGTTTGACCTCCTAAAAATTCACAACTAGACTGATCAGGTAAAACGAATTGAACCACTCTTCTATAACAATCCATTCTAGCCCGATACTTACGAAGCCAGTCCATTCCTATAATGACGTCAAAATCATACATAGCCATTACAACCAAGTCTATTTCCATATCCTTTCCTCCCATTGATATCTTACAATTTTTACACACCAGTGTAGACAATACCATATCATTTAAAGGCGTGGAAACACAAAGAAGCGTCTCAAGAGGCATAACTTCTATCTTATTCGAACGTCTATATCTTTCTGACACAAACGAATGCGTTGCACCTGTATCAAACAATGCATATGCCTTTTCACCATTAATAAGGATCGTACCTGAGATAACATTCTTGGAAGCTTCAGCTTCCTCTTGGGTGATTGCATACACCCTTCCTTGTGCTGGTGGCCTCTGAGGATTTCCTTGTGGGTTTGATCTAATAGCACTCTGATATCCCTGTCGCACCGAGCCAACACTCACTTGCGACCTCTCTTGTGGGCAACTTCTCCTAAGATGACCCACTTGTCCACAACCAAAACATTTCAGTAGTCCCGTACAAGGTCCTGGGCCATGGCGTCCATTACACTTTTGACAAACACCAGGCTGATAGGGTGCTTTCCCTATATTCAGACCATTTCTTGCTCCTCCAAAATTCCCAAAGTTACTTTTCTTATTCACATTCCAGGTCTGACCTTGACCAGAATAAGGTCTCTTACCCTTTCTCACATCATTAAAATTCAACGGTTTCTTAAACTCCGACCGTTCTCTCAACAGCTCCTGCTCCACTAACTGCGCCCTTTCATAAATCTCATTATAATCCCTTATGTTCAAAGGCACCAGTTGCTTCCTAATGTCAGTCCTCAAGCCTTTTAGGAATCTCTTAGCCTTCTCTTCCTGATCCTCAATCAATCTAGGACATATCTAGACAATTCAGAAAATCTAGCCTCATATTGATCTACTGTCAACCCCTTTTGTTCTAGCTGAACAAATTCAGTAATCTTCCTATCCTTAGCACAATCAGAAAAATGCTTCCTATTGAAAGCTCTAACAAACTCCTCCCAGTTAACATTAATACCTGGTGGAAAGATTATGTCCTTCGAAGCTCTGCACCAAAACTTCGCATTTCCCTCCAATCAATCCATTGGTCCGCCTCCTCAGGACTTCCCATTCCATTGAACTTAGGTGGCTTCAGCTTCAGAAACTGCGCCACTAGTCCTTGAGTACAGCGTTCTGCTCTGGGCTGTTGCTGCACCTGCCTTTCCATCAGATTTCCAATATGGGCTAATGGCTGCAGGATGTCTTCCATTCGAGGTTCAACCCTTGCAGCAGAGGCTTCAGCCTTTGATGGATGAGCACTTCCAACTCGCACCATGACTTTCCTGCAATTTCCAAGCATTGCCTCAGGAATAATCTAAGACTCACTGCCTCTATTCAAAGCAACTACTACTACTACATAAGTAACATATACATGTTACTGGTACCTAAAGGCAATCCAAAGTAAACTACTAGGGATCTACGAGTGAATTCTCATTACCCGTTATTCAATTATTCCGTTTTACATCCTATGGTGTGCATTGTCATCGTGTTCCTCAATTTCCAAATGAGGCTCCTTATCGCTCCATCTATAACCATTCACTCTGCTACCAAAAAGGGGTTGTGGCACACCGAACCCTTCCAAGGTCGCCACAAGCACCGATGTTACATCTTATTACCCTTTTAACTTACACTTAGAAGAAACGTCGTTATTCACAGGTATATATATTTATAAGCGGTCCCAGCGCGACTTATTAGCGGAAGCAAAATAAAACATTACCATCTCTCCCCCTACAAACCATGATACAAATACACATCACTAATCATCAAGGTTTTATAGACAAGCCACGACACTTTATTTACATATATTTTCAAGATGGGACTTTTTTTGCGTCGATACATCAAAAAGGAAAAGCTAGGACTCAGCCATGTCCAGCCTAAAACCCCAAAAAGAACCCTCGACCCTCTACATCTCGCGTGCACAACCCCCATCATAAGTGTCGGCTAACTAACCCAAAAAAAAAAACCAGCTCCTACTTGTCACACACGGGCCTCACACCCAATCCAGTGCGTCAGGCGGAGGCGGTGGCAAAATCCCTCTAATCACTCCGTTGCGACGAACGTGGATGGAGACGAACTCCCGGACAATCGGGCCCCCAGCCAGGCCTATGTCGTACATGACAAAGCAGCACACACGTATGTATGTCAGTCCAGGCACAGAAGGACAGCTGAACTCCTCACAATCAACCTTGACGTCAGATGGTAAACCGTAAAATACACCCCGCGCAACGGCAGGAAGCGGCATGCTGTCAATCTGAAATGTTGGTCCCCAAAAGGGGTGAGTACAACCATTTAGCAGGTAAAGGAATCCAATAACCACTCAATGCATCATACAAGTCATACAAAGGAATCCACTTACCTTGAAGCCATGCACATACTATCATGCATCATCTTCATAATCATATACATGTCATCATCATCATGACATCATCACATCACACGTGTCATCATCATCATGGCATCATTATATCATATACATGTCATCATCATCATGACATCATCATATCACACATGTCATCATCATCATGGCATCATTATATCATATACATGTCATCATCATCATCACATCACACATGTCATCATCATCATGGCATCATCATGTCATCATCATCATGACTTCATCACATCACACATGCCATCATGCCATATCATATATCATCATCATCATCATCATCATCATGCATATCATCATGCCATATCATATATCATCATCATCATCATCATGCATATCATCATGCCATGGGTGATCATCATCATATCACATATATCATGCATGGTTCAATTTCCACTTTTAACTTTTCAATTTGATCACCACATCACCCTTGCTCGATTCATCAATTTCATCTCATATTTTATACTCGCATCCCATGCTAGAAAAACCTCCGGCATTCAGCCATTCCAGGCCACCGGGCATCCGGCCCCCCACATTCCGGGCATCTCGCATCCCAACTAGCATCACAAGGCATTCCCCTTGGGCAAAGACCTCCGACAGGGCTTCCGGCATTTACACTCTCTGGCCGTGCATCCCGCACCCCAATCCTGGCATCGCGAGGCATTCCCTTCGGGCAAAGACCTCCGACAGGGCTTCCGGCACCCCCACATTTCGGGCATCCTGAATCTCCCAAGGGCCATCCGGCAATGCATCTCTATACATTCCGGGCATCATCCTCCACCACAACCACCTCCTCATTTACCATTATCCATGTTTACCAATTCCAGTCTTAATTTAGCATGGCATATGATGTGACATCAAACAAGTCATACTTGGCATGGAATTCATACATATATGTCAATTCAATGTCATGCATTCATCAAGACCTCATCATACATGCTACATGGTGTAATTATTTATGAAATAAATTTAATGGAATTTATGGCCAATAAAATAATCCATTTTTCATGCCCTTTTTTTTCATTTATTTAAATTCCAACTTTTGTTATTTTCAAAAATATTAAATTTAATATCTATAAATTCCCAAAAATTATAAAAATTAAGGCAAGTGATAAACAAGACAATAGAATAATAATTTCATGCAAAATACATGGCCAAATAGAATTTCACACAATTTCACAATTCTCACAAAATGGCATGTCATTTTCGGGTGAAATCAGAATGCACAGTTTTTGAAGAAATTCGATTAAAATATCCATACGACCTCCAAAAATTACGAAATTTTACTGAGTTACAGCCAAGACATTTTCGTACATCTTTCATGAAGACTTCCAAGCCAGATTCTTTTTAGATTATTTTCTACAGTCTCACGGAGCTTCTGGATCCATTACCGCATCGTCCAGTGCATGCTTCTCCGAAATACTGAGTTTTCACCTACTTATTCTCTTTCGTTTCCTCTGAAATTTGGATATGTTATGCATCCAGATGTTCTATACAGGTTTCATGAAGAGATCTAAGTCAAATAACCAGATTTTGGTCGTCATTTAAATCCATGAAGTCTCGGGTGTCCCAAAATACATCTCCAGAATTACCGTCTTCAAGATCTAGTCAATTTACTAGGCTATACTTGTTCATTTCACTTGAAATTTGATTATGTTGTATTTTAAGATGTCCCCTAAAACTTTTATGAAGAAATCGATGAAATATTCTTAGCACAAATCAACATGCAACCATAAATCCAACAAGAAGTCAGTGAAATCGTTCCAGATCTGAGGTCTCCGTAGGATGAGAGTTTAACCCCTCAAATATCCATAATTTTCCACGAAATTTTAGTATGTTGTAGTTCAAGATGTTAGATACAACTTTCATGAAGAGATCGAAGCCAAAATCGGACTCCAAGCATGCATGCAAGTTCACACAACATTCTGACTCAAATTGTTCAAGCGAAAACAGCCATACCACCCAAGAACAATCCATCCATACTTCGGTTTTCCTCACCTAATCACCCAAACTCAACACTATATCAACCATACATGTAACAAACACACATGCAAGAGCAGCTAGAGGACTCCCACTTGCCTCTAGACCGGGCGGACGACGGCACACAGCGGCGAGCACGGCGGACGGACGGCGGCTCCTCCTCGGTTCCTCCTCTCTCTCGGTCACTCTCCCTCTCTCTCGAAATCTCTCTCTCTCTCTCACTCTTTGGCCGAATGAACCGGCCACCCCTTCTCTCTCTTCCCTTTTATCCCCCTAATCCTCATCATTGGTAATCATTGTTTGCCTTCAAATTAGCCAATGCATGGCATCCTCCTTTGTGCCACTTGTCTCATTGCATGCATAATGGGCTTGGGCTTTTGGGCTTGGGCTTGGGCTTGGACCATCCGGCCACTCTTGGGCCTCCTCTTGGGCTGGTTGACAGCCCCCTTTAGTGGGCCTAATTGGGCCGACTAGCTTGGCCCATCAAGGCTTCGGCCAATGGGCCTAAGGCCCAACCTAAAAATTTTGACTTCCCCCCCCTTTTTTTTTTTAATTTCTTCTATAAATTTTTAAATTTTAATTTTCAACATGGCCAAAGTCTTGTGACATTTTATTTATTGAAATTTAATTTATAAAGTGCATGGCCAAGCATAGATTATTATCATTAATCTATCAAATTCAAAAATCTCACAGACATATGCACAAATCATCTAATTTTAAAAAGACTAATGGCTAAAGCATAAACCATAGGAAATTTTATTACCTAATTAGAGACTTTAACACACTTTATGGCTTGACTTTGAATTTTTGGGATGCCACATTCCAATCTTTTGAGAGACCTCGCAAGAGTTTGTTGACCTTCATTGGGGAAGAAATTGGATGACCTTGATATGCCAAACCGTTTACAATTTCTGTAAAACGATCGAACATATTTCCAATCAACTCTCCTTGCTTCATCTTGAAGGATTCATATTTGCCGAGTAGGAAGTTTATTTTTGTCTCTTTTACACGATCGGTTCCTTCATATGTAACATGAAATCTATCCCAAACTTCTTTTGCTATTTCACATGAAGAGATTATGTTATATTCAGCAAGAGACAATGCACAATATAAAGAATAAATGGCTTTTGCATCAAGCGCTTCTCTTTTGAACATCTCCGTCCGAGACATAGGAGCGAGGGGTTTGGTTTCTTTGTCTTTGCCATTCTTATTTGATGTAGATGCAGTAGTGGGATTAATTCCTCTTTCCACAACATCCCATTGCAAGGGATCTCTGGATCTTAGGAATGCCTTCATTTTGTTCTTTCACACGTTATATTTCTTTCCATCAAAATATGGTGGCCTTGTGTTGCTTTGTCCCTCCATAAGTCCTAGTGCCAAGATACTAGCCATAAAAGATCTTTAGTTAAAAAGTAAAAATACTTTTATAAACCGAGCACTTGGCTTTGATACCAATTGAAAGTGCTAGTATCAACACCTAGAGAGGGGTGAATAGGTGTAAAAACAGATTATGCAAAATGCAGTAAAAACCTTTACTTTTAACTTGAGTTTGAATAACAACAGACTTTTGAAACTGAATCTGAAGAGCAGTAGATTTTGAGTGAGATTAGACTTTAGCAATTAAATAAAAGTACGAACAAAATGAAGAGATTCAGGAAAGAGAATAAGAACACAAGGTTTATAGTGGTTCGGCTTAATCCAAGCCTACTTCCACTCTCCCACGCTAATAGCCTTCTTGGTTGGATTCCACTATACAATCAACAAGAGATTACAACTTTGAGTGCAAACACTTAGTAGATCACACAATCTCACTAAGTCACTCTTTTGGTATTTCTCTCATGATCACAGACGTTTAAGCTCACAAGAGACAAGTGTATGATCGAAGGTCGCTCAGACTTTGGAATTATAAATTCTACGCTCCGTCTCTTACTTGCTCATCGGTCATTCATCTTCTTAAATACTCCTCCACTTCCAAACTAGCCGTTGGAGAGTATCTTGAGGATCGTCTTCCAATCTACCCGTTGGACAAATCTATATCTAGAAGATTTGGTAGCGTTGAGTGACAAAAGTGAATCCAAAATTAATTTTGATCGTCCATACAAATAGAATCTTGGTTTTCATAAGTAGAGCTTCTTCGTATAGAAAGTTCTTGTCTTTAAGATCCAATCGTCAATCAATTAGATTGAGTCAATCAAATCATTCTTGATGTGGAATCCAAACCAAATCACTTGTCGTTATATGGTTGGGGCTTGTGTTACATTCTGTCGAATCTGGATGTAAAGTCTGAGTACAATAGACAATACAATTTGAGTCTGAGTACAATAGACTTTACAATCTGGGTCTGAACATATTCTGCTTTTGAATAGTTTTAGCTTTAAGGTCTGAACACAGTCTGAATAAGTTCATCTTTAGCATAGAGTCTGTTTTCTGGTTCAGCTTTAGCATAGAGTCTATCTTCTGGTTCTTCATTCATGCTCAGTTTGGAATTTGTCAAAGTTGGTAGACTTCTGATGTAGAACAGACTTTGATACTAAAGTTTAGCAGTCTTCAGACTTTGACACAGAAGTCTAGAAATCTTCAGAATATATTTTGGACATATGTTACGTTCAGTCTTTTGGCCGTCTTCAGACTTTGACAATATCCTTTATATGTTTTATCATCTGCATGGTCTATTACTTAACCATTAAACACGTTAGTAGCATTTAATTTATTTTGTCATCTTCAAAACATGATAAGGGATTTCCCTAACATTAGTGTCCATAAAGAGTCCTAAATACGGTCTTAGGAATGTCTTCCTTCTTAATCCTTAGTTGATGATATCCTGACCTTAAGTCAATCTTAGAAAAGACCGAACTTCCTTGCAGTTGGTCGAATAGGTGATCAATTCTAGGTAACGGGTACTTATTCTTAATGGTCACCTGATTCAGTTGCCTATAATCAATGCACAAATGCAATGACCCGTCCTTCTCTTTCACAAACAAGACTGGTGCACCCCAAGGAGAAGCTTTTAGCCTAATAAATCCTTTATCAAGCAACTCTTGTAGTTGCACCTTCAACTCTTTCAATTTTGTCAAGGCCATCCTATACGGGGCTTTCGATATTGGTTCTGTTCCAGGCATTAGTTCGATCTTGAACCCAATTTCTCGTTCCGGTGCTAACCCAGGCAGTTCCTTAGGAAAAACGTCCTGAAATTCCCTTACCACTCGAATTTCATCGAGTTTAGTCTCTTCCTTAGTATAGTCCTTTACCACTACCAAGTACCCTTGACATCCTTTGTCAAGCAGTGCATGGGCTTCTACTACTGAAATAAGAGCTATTGAGGGGTTTGTCTGACCTCCGAAAAATTCAAAACTAGACCGGCCAGGTGAAACAAACTGGATCACTTTTCTATAGCAATCCACCTTAGCATGTTGCTTATGGAGCCAATCCATTCCTATGATGACATCAAAATCATACAAACTCATCACAACCAAGTCTATTTCCATATCCTGTCCCCCTATGGTTATTTTATACCTTTCACAAATCAACGTAGACAACACCATATTCTTTAGCGGTGTAGAAACACAAAGAGGCGTCTCAAGAGATGTAGTTTCTATCTTACTCAACCGTCTATACCTTTCAGACACAAAAAAATGCGTAGCACCCATATCAAACAACGCATATGCCTTCTTGCCATTTATAGAAATTGTACTTGAGATAATATTTTTGGAAGCTTCTGCTACCTTTTGGGTGACCACATACACCCGTCCTTGTACTGGTGGCCTTTGTGGATTCCTTGGTGGATATGGTCCAATTGCACATTGCTGCACTTGTCACATTGAGCTGACATTCAACTGCGACCCATCTTGTGGACAATTTCTCTTAAAGTGTCCTATTTGCCCACAACCATAACATCTCAGCTGACCATTACAAGGTCTTGGCCCATGTTGTCCACCACACCTCTAGCAAAAATTACCCTAGTAGGGTACTTACTCTCTCTAAAATTGGGCCACTCCTGGCTTTTCCAAAATTCTCAAAATTACTCTTTTTCTTAGATCCCCAAGGTTGACCTCGATCAGGATAGGGTCTCTTGCCTCGTCGAACATCACTAAAGGTTGATTGCTTCTTAGACTTTGATTGTTCTCTCATTAATTCATGCTCTACTAGCTGTGCCCTGTCATAAATCTCAATATAATCTCTTATGTTCAGAGTCACCAGTTGTTTCCTGATATTAGTTCTTAGCCCCTTCAGGAATCTCTTAGCCTTTTCCTCTCGATCCTCAATCAGCCTAGGAGAATACCAAGACAATTCAGAAAATTTTGCCTCATATTGGTCTACCATCAGCTCCTTTTGTTCTAATTGAACAAATTATGCTATCTTCTTATCTTTGGCACAATCAGAGAAATGCTTTCTATTGAAAACTCTAACAAACTCATCCCAGTTTATGTCAGTACCGGGTGAAAAGATCATGTCTCTTGAAGCTCTCCACCAAAATTTTGCATTCCCTTCCAATTGGTACTCTGCTAAGGTTATCTTTTCCACATCATTACAGTTCAACAATCAGAAAATTTGTTCTATTCCATCAATCCATTGTTCCACCTCCTCAGGACTTCCCATTCCACTAAACTTATGTGGTTTCAACTTCAGGAATTCTTCCACCAGTCCTTGAGTGCAGCGTTCTGCTCCGGGTTGTTGCTGAGCTTGTCTTTCCATCAAATTTCCTATATTGGCCGATGCCTGCAGGATATCTTCCATACGGGGTTCAACCCTTGAAGCAGAGGCTTCAGCCCTTGATGGTTGAGAACTCCCAATTCATACCATATCTTCCTGCAGTTTACCAAGCATTTGCCTTAGGAAAATTAGTGACTTAATGTCATTGGTCGAATAATGAAATAAAGGTGTTTCTAAACCACATAAGTAACATAAAAATGTTACTTGCATGCATAGGTAACTTACGATCATTACTTGTATTTTACGAGTGAACTTAATCACCCATTGTTCATAGTTAGTCAACTACCCTTGGTTAGTGTCTTATAGTGTGCATCATTATATCCTCATTTCTAACTGAGGCACCTTATCACTCCAAATAAACCTATGCTTTGATACCAACCACTGTGGCATCCCCTGGCGGCCCCCGATCCGTTAGGGTCACCACAAATCACTTGCTTTCTCTTGACCTAATAGTCTATTACTCTAATACCATAGAATTTCGGTAAGTCCATGAGGTCTTGGGGTCTATATCTTTTTCATTGGTACCTGTGCAAAATATGGTGGAAGCGTATCCAACATCTCCCTTTTCCCATATTCAAAAACGATGCACACCAACTAAATACTTTATATGTAAAAGCCGGACACTTTTATTTACATATAACTAGATGGATAATCAATTGTCAGTACATCAGAATGCCGTAGTTTTCTATACACGGCCATACTTCAAAAGATACACGACATTTCCAACAGTCATAAACATAAAGTCCATTTATCAGTGTTGGTGTCCAAAAATTCCTTCCTCTGTTGTTCCCGTCTCATGATCACACCCAGCCACGCGGTTCATTGGCTGGTGGCGGTGGCAGTGGCCCTAGCGTGCGTCCATCCCAGCGAATGAACATGGCTACAAACTCCTGGAGCATAGGACCAGTGGGAAGACCGATATCAAACATTATAATCACCCTCACCCATGCAAATATCATTCCTCAAATCTCAAGGTCCTGGTACTATGATCGCTCCCACTGTAGGTTGATCAGGAATCCATAGTATGTGCTAGGAGGTATGGGCAGCAGAGGCATCTTGTCTAGTCTAAAATGTTGGTCCCCAAAAAGGGGTGAGTACAACCACCCAGCAGTAAAAGATCTACTAAACTGTATCATGCAAAACCATCACTATCTAATTTCATGCAAGATAGACAAAACATATAATCAAAGGAATGAGTATGCATCAAACAATAGAACTTTTCAAAATAATAGTAAATGCAGTTTCAAACCAAAACACATCGTTTCAATCACACAGACCCTGATTATAAGACCAAACTGTTATGATACGTCCCGCACCACGCCACACAATTTTGTCCTATAACCAAGCAACACTTAGTAGAACCATCAGTTTTAATATTCAAAAGATTTTTCTCCCAGAGAACCAGTGTTGCGTCCCTCCTGGCATTTGCACCTAACCTAGCATCGCAAAAGCCTCCGATTTTCAGTCACCAGGCATCCAGAGCATGTTATGTCACACCTCTTAGGCATCTCACACCTCACCTAGCATCACGAGGAATCTCCAGGGCTCACCATGTAAATGGTTACCCCTACCCTCTGGAATACGATCTGGGCATCCCGACACTCCCAGGGTACCTCAGAGGCTTTGCGGATCCTAGGCATCCAAAGGCATCAACCCTTATGATCCTTATGGGCATCCCGACTCCCGGGGCATTGTTGACCCGAGGGTCCAACGGCAGCAATATCATCTCACATTATTTCAATATCAAAAACATTTTCAATGCAACGACATCGGAGTTCCCATGAGTTTTCATCAAAATCTCAGTGTTGAATAATTTGCTGAATTTCAAAACCATCATACTAGATAACAAACCAAGATGCATTCACCTTTGGAATAAATTTGAGCAAATTCGGAATAAAGGCAATAAAAAATCAGAATGCACAGTTATAGTAATAATTTTGGAAGAACCCATAAATGAACTCAGAAAATTCTAAATTTTTAGTATGTTATAAATAAGATCTAAAGGAAAGAATTTTATGAAGAACACTAAGCCAAATTAGTCATGTATAGAGAGCAGTAAATCACACAACTCAGCCCCATATTTCTTCCTTCGACAGAATTTACACTTCGGCAGAAAGCATCGCACATTAAAAGAAGTTTATGCCACTATATTGATTTCAAAAAATTCCAATAAAAACATATGTCCTAGTTTAAACAATTCCTCACAACTTTCATGAAGACATCGGGACCGAATTTGTACTAGAACTCTCCCTAGAAAATATACAAATTGCTGAGCTACACACGACAAATTTTGGGCAGTGTGAATTCAGTAGGAACCCACGCCTACACGCGACTATCTCACTTCCAAAAATCCACCAAAAATTGGTCTTTCAATCATAGTTCAATAGAATCGAAAATACATAGAGAAAATTGCGAGCGGCATCGGCGTTGCCAGCGCGCGTGCACGGCAGAGGGCGACCTCTTTCCCTTCCCCTCACCGTTCACTTTCTCGCTTGTTCTCTCTTTCACTCGCTCGCTCACTCGGTATCTTACTCTCTCACTCGCTCGCTAGGTTAGTCTCTCGCTTGCTCACTTTCACAAGCACTTTTCTTCTTCAAATTATTGACTAATCAAATTAGTGCATGGAGGTTTTTTTTTTTTCGATGGCTGCTTGCTTGAGAGACAGCTGGGGAAAGGCGTGTCTTCAGCTGGTAAATTCTTGAATTTCGCTGGGGG
The DNA here is from genome assembly GCA_014182575.1 of Eucalyptus decipiens. NCBI lineage: Eukaryota > Viridiplantae > Streptophyta > Magnoliopsida > Myrtales > Myrtaceae > Eucalyptus > Eucalyptus decipiens. Next base: position 5,827,941 of record CM024613.1, on the reverse strand, counting down.
CCTACACCGAAGCAACATGGCCATCGTTGGCCTTACTTCAGTCAACGTTTCCTCTTCATGGTTGACTCAAATGTCGACCAATTGGGGAAAAAGTTGGGGCCAGCTTGGACGTTAATGATCCCCCCCTCCCAAAGCATGCACGCATGTTCCTCATGCACGGCCGAAACCCTTTCCTTCGGCTCACAAATAAATTTCCAGATTAAGGTCCAAGTCCCTCTCTTATGGATACTTGAGTTGTATAGTCGTGTAGGGTCGTCGAAGAAAAATGTACACGGGTCGGCGGGGTCGAATGTACTACCGACAATGATGATGATAGGACGGGGTCCAACATTGGTGCCGATGACGAAATCCGATAACAATTTCATCAATCCGTGACGTATCGTTATTTTTCTAAGGTCAACAAAAATACGAATGCCATGAATTGATTGATCGATTGTCTTGATTGAATTGATTGATTGATTAATTAAGTATGTAAATTGTACTGACATGCAAGAGAGAACTAAGGTGAGGTAAGTGCTCTATTTTGTGTGTATAGACTACCTTTAGACGTATTTCCTTTCTAGTCGGGATTCAGGGGGTGAACTTGCTAAGTCATTGTCTCACTCCGTCGTGAGCTCAATCTTTTCAGGTCCTTAGATGGCGGCCCCTCCGGTACGTTATGGTCAGCCTCGAAGGGTTACTGAGCTGATTACTGACTTCCTTATTCCTAGAGGCCATTGGGTCTATGAGCTCGTAGTGACCACCGTTTGGGTTGAGGAGGGCCTACCTCAGAGGGTACCTCATCGATTTTGGGTGTGGTTTCACCGCAAGTTCAATGGATACAGAGTTGGTCCCCTCCAGGGTTTTGAGATTCCCGTTGTGGTAGTCAACGCCGCTCTAGGTGAGGGTGTAGCTAACCCTCCTGATGGTGCTGTGGAAGACCTAGTGCCCCTAGGCCTATGGAGTCCGAAGGATCCATGAATTTATCCGACTAGTGGATAGTAGGACAGTTTTCTTTTTTAGGGCCGATCTTTTTGGTAGACAGACTAGTTTTGTATATAAACCTAGTTTGTTTATAAAAATGTGTTTTGGTTGTGAATTTGTTATCCTACTTTTCTATCCCATGTTGTTTGTTGTTAGGGGATTTTTTTATTCGCTTCTCCATGTGCAATAAAATGAATGGGTCAATGACGCAACTTGGATGTCTTAATTTCATCGACCACCAAGGAATGTGCATGCGCTCGAGGTTCGGGGCATGATAGTACCTCATCAATTCAGGGCATGATTTTGCCATGGGCTCAATGGATATTGGGAAGGTTCCTTTTAGGGTTTTGATATCCTCGTTGTTGCGGTCAACGCCGCTCTAGGCGAGGGTGCAGCTAATGTCATGCCTCGATCCTCAGGCATGCGCCCATCCCGAGTTGGTCGATTTAATAGCGACGTCCTAGGACGCATCGCTGACCCTTTTATTTTGATGCGCATGCAGAAGCATATGTAAATAATCCCCAGACAATAAAATTATGGGATAGGAAAGTAGGACTCCAAATTTCAAATTTTAAAAACAACCACATTTATGTACATTCCATACCATAGTGCAAATTTATACAAAGTGAACTACTAAGTCAAGTCCTAATCAACAAGTTCAGAAAACAAGTCTGCAGATAGGGGTGGGGTTTCAATTCTCCTCTGGATCCTCCTCCGAGTCCTCCTCCTCCTCAACAATCTCTCCTTCTTCCTCGCTCTAGCTGGAGCCCACAGCTAAGTACATTAGAGAGTCAGAATTGTCCTCGAGCTTGGGATCCTTCACATCCACCACCGAGCCATCCTTAGGGTCAACCGTACCCTTCTCGATTGCAACCTCCAATGCATACAGCGGTACCTCCAAATTCCGGTATCGGGCCCTCCCTTCACCCATCAGAATAATGGCAATACCATGCTCGATATTGATGGGGCACCTTTTTGGGTTCACCCACATTAACCCAGACTATGGACTTTATTAGCACATATTCTAATCCTTCGAGGTGGTTCTGTATCGGAATGTGGTACCTTAGTTCCATGAACTTCTTAGGTTGCCCAAAATATTTAGGAGGGTTTGGAGGGGCTACCATCTATGGGCCTGAAATATTATCCCACAACGGGGTGAGACGACGTCTCAACGAGTTCTACCCCCTAAGATTCGATTAAGAAGAACTTACGCCCTAAGGGCTGCCTAAGCACAAACATAGGTCGAAAGACTTACCTTGGCCTCAATCTCTTCCAGCAAGTCAATATATCTCATAGATACACAATCATATCAATCAATCACTTCAATCAATCGGATCGAACTATCAATCAATCAACTCAATCGATTACATGTCATCACGATCATCTCATGATCGGCCCATTCAATACTATCTATAAGTCCACTCATAATAGGACTGCTCACTCTAAATTGATAAATAGATAGTATAGCTCTCGCTAAGCTAATAAATAGTGTACTACTCTCAATCTAAGCTGACATATCAAACCATTTGGTTGATATAGCACACTAATAATGCTCCCTCTAAGCTGATAATATTGCTCTCGCTAAGCTGATAAGATATACTGCTCGCAATCTAAGCTGACATATTAGAACCCGTAGGTTAATATAGTATACCGCTCTCAATCTAAGCTGACATATCACCCGCAGGCTGATATAGTATACCATCTTGATCATCTATTCAATTTACCACTTTATCATATATGATAAAAATATTTGTGCGTTGGTACACAGTCGGCCTTAGCCAAAATATAATATTTTTCCTTTCCACAACTCTCACTATTTTATATGGTCCACCAAAATATTTTTGGTGTGGTAAACCGACACTCGATTGTTTTCCAAGTAATTATTGAAATAAAATGAATTTAAGAATAAATTCCAAAAATGCAATTCACGCACAATCAGCACCAAATTACACTCAATTAAATAAACAGATCACACCAATGCAATCAGTATAAAATTCTAGTCACCGGCTATTCGGGTCTAATTTCTGGAAAATAAATAAATAAATAAATAAATAATTAATTAATTAATTAATGCAATAAATGCATACTTAGGCTCGTAATGCCTAATTATATGCCGGAATGGGACTAGAAAATTACTGAGACTCGTTAAATAAATACTAAAATCTATTTACTCGCTAATTACACTAATTATCCACCTAACATGCATTGGCAATTAATTAAATTCACTAATCTAATCTAACTAACCATCTAATCCAGCTTAGCCTAATCTAAACAATCCTTATGCATCATTAACTTACTAAGCGAGGATTAGTGAGTTAAACTCACTTGTTTGACAATCCAATCAGTGCAAATCAACGGGGACGCGACGGGGCTTGATTCTCTCCAATTGGTCACTAATTGATTCTCAAATCAATTCAATTTGGCTCCCATAAATTCATCCAACACCTCATTGATCCAATTGGTATTTTTCTTAACCAATTGATCCCACTTGCATCCCAATTGCGCGATCGAAAATGGTCCCTGACTTTTTCTGGACAAAAATGACCCTATGATAACTTTTTCCCAAAAAGTCTCGGTTTGGAGAAAAATCTTCGGAGGCTGATTCGACGTTCCTAAAATGAGTTGTGACATGACAGAACTTCCAATTTCGAAAATCGGAGTCAAATTCGCGGTTAATTTCACTCAGGCGCGATTTTAGCGTGACTTAGGTTACATGATAGCTTTTAGAACTTTTTAGTGCAATTGATCCGTGGTCGATGTTCTTTGAGCCACAATGAACCCACTCGACACATTGGTGACTCTCGGTTGTCGTGAAAATCTCGATAATTCAAACACGGACACAGGGTACCAAAACGATAGAAAAATCAGTCTAGTGCTAGTCGACGAGAATTTTTTAATTTAGTGGAGTCACCCACATTTAGCCAAGCACTTCAGTTGAACCGACCTATTTCTAATCTCAATTCGATTTTTAATTGTGCCGTAATGGCCTCTAAAGATGAGCACGGTCGAGTAGTCGATTCCTAGTCGAATTCTCAAGTCTATTGCCTTAAAATTCCTTAATGGCTTCCCTAGATAGTCTAGTTATCTCGAGAGTAATCAGCTCTGAGAACAACCCTATAGGCGCGTCGATGAAATGCCCGATTAATTTAATTGAAAGAAGAAGTGAAAAATCCAGGATGTCATAGCTGACCCTCCTGATGGAGTTGTGGAGGACCCAAAGCCCCCGGAGCCTGTGGAGGTGGAGTTCGAAGGATTGGCAAATGTGTCCGACTAGTAGGTCATAAGATAGCTTCTTTTTTAAAGCCGATCTTTTTGTAAACAGACTAGTTTGTTTTTGAAAATATGGTTTTTGGTGAAATTGTGATCCTGCTTTTCTATCCCATATTTGTGTTGTTTGGGGATCTATTTATTTGCTTCGGCATGTACAATAAAATGAATGGGTCGGCGACGCGTTTTGGGACGTTGCAATTTTATCGACTACCGAGGGATGTGTGCATGCTTGAGATTCAAGACGTGACACACACGGTAGAGGGTTCACCTCCACATACTCTCTAATAAACTAAAGCCTATTTATAGGCAACTACAACCGACATAGTAGCACACAATTTTTTCTTCTTTTCCAAGATAGTTGATCTCAACTTTTGACTAAAGCTCTTAACCAAAAAAAAAAAAAAAAAAAAAAAAAAAACTTTTGACTAAAGCTTTCCTTCTTCGACTTGACTTCTTGTCACCCACGTTCAAGTTTCTTCTTCAACTGGTATTCTTGACTTTTATTCAAGGTTTCCCACTTGAATCTTCTCCAACTTGGCTTCTACTTACTGTTTCTTTTGCTGCTACTGCTTGCTTGCTTTCCCACGTGAATCTTCTAGGTTCAGCTAGCAACCGCCATTCTCAACAATTCTAGACAATCTTCAGCATGGACGTTGTTGCTAACGTTCTCGTCTTCATGATTAAGTCAGTAATCTCTAGACAACTTAGAGAAAATGGATCACAATTTTCAACAAGGATATATTCATCCAGAGGTGACTAGGTGCTTCACGATCTTCATTGGAGTAAGCTATTGCCTTCCGTTAATGAAGTTGAGTACGAGGAGTGCCTTATGTTGTTGCTTCACTGATCTCTTGTATTCCACTACCACTAACATTGAGGAGAGCAATGATTGTCACAAATTGTCACTAACATTCTGCGGATGGTGACTTCAAGGTAGAAATTGTATGTGTATTCTTTAATCAATGAAACACAATATGTTGCGGAATTGATGAGCAAAACATTACTAGAGATAGCCCATACAATGCTCTTTAGTGCTGGTATGGTTAGGAGATTCCTAATGGATGCGCTTAGTATGACGAACTACTTGATGAATAGATCCCTATCGACCGCGATTGGATGTCAGACTCCTAATGAAGTATGGTCAGGTAACGTTGCTGATTATTCTATTTTAAAACTATTTGGTTGCCTATGTTATGTTCGAACAAGTGATGGCAAGCTCGATGGAAGAGTATGAAAGTTCATGTTCTTAGGCCATCACAAGGTGAGCTGGGTTATCCATTGTGGTGCTTGGAATTACATTCACCTGTTATCAGCAGAGAAGTTACTTTTGATGAGTCTCTAGTACTTCTAGCTAGGAGTGTTTATAGTAGTGTTCAAACGAATTTGAACTGTATTGAACTTGAGGTGGAGTGGCAACCAGAAAATCCTGAGTAGTTGGTATGAGTACCAGCGAAGTAATCGATATAGATTGTGCTTATAGTGAGGTGGAGCCTACAGAGCCAACGGTTGATGTAATTGCTAAAGTTGACAAGGTACATATTCAACTTCCTAATAGATATGGATGCAACAATGGTTATGCTTTATTTGTGATTAAGGAGATTGCGTCGAAAAGTCCTTGCAGAGTAATAAAAGGTACATGTTTAGTCGGTGTTCTACTAAGGTCCTCAGTTATGAGAAAGTTCAAGCGTGGCTTGTACTAGAAAAATATATGTGGCAATTGAGCTCATTAGAGTCTATGGGAGAGTAATTGCAGAGTTTGAACTTTCACAAAGCAATTGTGACTTGCCTCAAACATCAAGCTGAGATGGAGATCGTTATAATATGTCTCGAGTTTGAGCTTGTGAATAAAACCCGACCTAAGATGAATTAAAGAAAAAGGGATATTTGGACTTCAAGTTGCTGATTTGTTGAGACCAAGCCATGAATTTGTATATTGAGGAACAAAGCTACATTGGAGTCCAAGTTCAAGAAGTTTGACTTTGTGTCAGAAAAAGAAATAAAATCAAGGTTATCCTTGTAGGCAAGGCTTCTTGGACTTGGTCAAACAACAATGGATGAGAGAAAGAATAAAGGAAATAAAATATATTATATTATTTCATGCAAAAGTCGGCTTGGATTCTAAGTGCAAAGTTATATATATATATATGTATGTATAAATATATATACACACATACACACACATACAATAAAATATCTATATGCACGTTCTCGAGGAATTTTGCCGTGGATCACAAAGAGGTCTTGAAGTGCCACATGAGTGCTTGGTGTCTTGCCGTTGTTGATGAAAGCAATTTTGAAGCGTCAAATATCTAGCGCTTGGATCTAGGCTACTTGTTCTTGTTCTTGCAATGACACCAAGAAAGATTAGTGTTTGTAGCCTTGAATTCTTATGGTAAGATTTATGAATTTCTTTGTGAGATTGAGAGATTATTTTGCGAGGAATTTTGGGCTAAACACCATGTGCGTTTTTTTTTTTTTTTGGTGTAATTGGGGCTTGGGAAGCATTGGTGTAATTGGGGCTTGGGAAGCACTGAGGGTATTAGAGTGACTCGAGTATGTAATTTCCTTATATCACTTGATCTATAATGAATTCATTGCTGCTCTTCTTATGGATGTAGGTCTCTATGACCAAACCACGTAAATCTGATGTTTGGTTTATTTTCTTGCTCTGTTTATTTTATTATTCAATTACTTGCTTTCCACAACAACCAACAATTAAATAAAAACCGTGAGTAGGCTCACGTTAGTGTTAGTTATATGCCCTAAAGTAACAATGTAATAGTTACATATTAGGGATTTCAGTTGTATTGTCAAATTAATGGCAAATGCATATTCATTCATTTGTCTAATTATCTATATGAATGATTCCATAAAATCAGTTATGACTAGACTTATTCTTGAGACGTTAAGAATATGTATGATAGGTTCACAGTTAGATTGAATCTTTTAAACAATTCCTGGTCAATGGATCTTTGAATGGATATTAATGATTTTGTTGAGACCGGTGTATTCTTAGCTTCACCATTAAGTATTGGATGCTTAAGGTAATGACGAGTCACAAGTCATTGGGTATTACGATGTCCGAGTTAAAACACAGATGCTTGTAGCAAACAAGTTCATTGAACATGACATATATAGAACGATTGGCAACATGGAAGCTTTTAGTGGGATCAATGACTAATCGTTCACACTTTGATCTTGTGTAAATGATCCTTAGACCTAAGGTATAGTGTTAACTTATATGTTGGATGGCTATGGTTCACGGGTACGCATATTGGTGGCTCATTGATCCGTCTTTATACTTAACGGTCATAGCTTGTTCACATATGAAGTTACACATGTGCGCAACAAGGAATCTGTCTCTTTGTTACATGCAAGGTACAATAATGATATCATATGCAATCTAATTGTGACACTGCATTGAAATCCTCAGCCGGGGTTGTAACAGAGAATGAATTGTTTATGTCTCGTATAAAATGCAGGTCAATTAGGTTTGTATATATGATCGAATTGGTGACTTGACAAATATTCCATGGTCTTTGTACGATCAAGACATAGTAAGACAGAGGGATTGAATTACACTATAGCCAAAGCTGATAGGTTCATTATGTTCAAGTCTAGGGATATCACATTGTCTAGGTAGCCATGACATATTGCTAGATGTCAGTCATGACTTATAGGATCTAGAGATTGATCAGGAAAATCAATTCTTTTGGAAGTACTAATGTGTTAGTCCAAGTCTTACTGCTAGCTTAGTGATGAGCCTAGGGATATCACATACTATAACCAATTCACTCAATCAAACATAGCCCACTCACGAGAGCTGTTCTCTTGCTCACCTAGTTTCTAGAGGAAGTAGTCAATAACTTATTTGAGAAGTTATAGATTGGTGAAATTAGTCAATAACTTATATGAGAATCTAAAGACTAGTTTTTGAAAGTAGTTTTTGGAAGAAATAGTCGATAACTTATTTGAAAGGTTAAAGACTAGTTTCTAAAGGAAGTTAAACATTGACTTCACTAGGACATTATATAAAGAGCAAAGAGAGAGTGAATGGGTTAAGTTAAGAAAAAGAGAGAAAGAGAGAGAACTACATGGTTAGCAAACGGTTGTTAACCACATGCATATGATTGTCTCCACGAGATTGCTAGCACAATTATAGTGGCGATTACCTACAAGCTCTTTTTCGTTCGAGGTGCGTTGGTGGTGTGTCTGAACTAGAGGCCCAATGTTTGTGGGGCTCGAACTAAAGAATATCTGAATCAAGTTGTTTAAAGGGTGCTTCGAGAGGTAATCCATATAACCCCCTTTGATATTTTGATTTTTTTATTAAAACATACGAACAAAGCCTTTGGAGATATGTGTATAGTAGAATTTTATCTTTATTTCCGCTGCATTTATCTTTATTTAGCCTATACATATTTCATAAAACCCCAACAGTTAGTGGCTACTTTAGTTATACACTCAAATCTCAAACAATGAGCACAAGTTTGTTCATCACGTTGAGGGGTCCATTGTGTGACCTCCACATCTGAGACTCCTCCAAAGGTCATGGAGCATGGAAAATATTTATGCCCTGCATTTAGTCTGCCATTTCTAGCAACGTCACACTGAGATAGTGTGGCACCCCCTCGGCACCCCCTCAATCCGTTAGGGTTGCCATAGGTACTTATCACTTATCCTACTACATACCAGTCTAATAACTTTTTAATTAAAGTGGAACCATAGTTCATAGTGGTTGATCAATAAAATTCTTCTCCCCTTTTTTTGGAAGGTCCCAGCGCAGCCCATCAATGGAAGCATAAACGAGTCTCACCATCCCTTACTCCAATAACAATAATGCAATGCACACCAACTACGCACCAAATGAAAAGATAAAGCTGAGTCACTTTTTATTTACATTTTCATGTTGGACATCTCGGATTGGTACAGCAAAAGGCCAAGATTTTTAACTATACTTGGCTATAACTCAAAAGAGAACTCGACCCTACATTGGACATGTACACCCCTCCATCAACAAGCATCGCCTATCCCAAAAAGTGTCAGCTCCCACCAATCATACGTGCCATCACACCCAACCCGGTGCATCGGGCGGCGGTGGCGGTAGCATCCCTAGCATCACCCCATTGCGTCGAACGTGAACAGACAAAAACTCTTGGATAACGGGACCATCAGCAAAACCCACGTCGTACATCACCAAGACACGGACTCGGACATACACCAAACCAGGTACACTAATACAGGAATGCTCCGTGCACTCCACATCAACGTCACGGTGAATACAACCACTCAGCAGTAAAGATCCACCAAACTACACAATGCGTCAAACAGAACAATCATGGTATCATGAATAAAACACATATCATTCATGCATTCAAGCATACCTCACCTTACAGCCATGCATATATCACCATACAACATGCATAAATCACCATACACTTGTACTTATATCATCAAGCAGCCATGCATATATCATTATGCAACGTGCATATACCACCATGCACTTCATGCTTGCATTCTCATGAGGTTTATCCCATGCCATATGCACATATCCATGCGCATGATTCAATTCTCGATTTTTATCTTTCAATTAGATCACATCATTTTTTTCCTAGGGACCAATGTTTTCATCACACAATTTATCACTCGCATCCAACCTGGCATTGCAAGGAGCCTCCGGCACATACCTCTGGGCATCTAGCACACACCTCCGGGCATCTCGTACCCTAACTGGCATCACAAGGTATCCCCCCAGCACACATCTCCAAGGCTTCCAGCACACACCTCCGAGCATCTCAACACTCATGGGGCATCCGGCACACACACTCCGGGCATCCCAACACTCCGACGGTATCATCATTATCAGAAATTATATTCACACATGTATCTCTATTTCAACATGGCATTTGATGCAACAATATCAAAGGTCTCAACCAGCTTTTGATGTCATATAACATGCCATATGTCACCACATATATAGCATAATCAACCACTCAAGACATTATACCACATGGAGCAATTTCATTTATTTTTGAAAATACAGCAAAATTTCGGATAAAAACATATTGCACTCTTTTGATCATAATTCTTGAAAAATTAGTAAAAAACCTTAATAAATTCTAAAAATTCAACATGTTATATACAAGATTTAGAGGAAAATATTCCATGAAGAATGCCATATCAAAAGAATATCATACAATTCGGTACAGTCCACACATCACAGTCTTTATAATCTCGGAATATTGTCATACACAGTTTCATTCACAAATTCAGTAAAAATCCTATATCAACTCTAAAAATTCTGAAATTTTTATATGTTATAGAAAGAATGTAGAATTAAATATTTCATGCAGAACTCGAAATCAGATTTGTGATAGATTAAAAAATATAATAACCATAACCATCCATAACCCTCGACATCAAATTCCTGATCTAACCATTTCGGATAAAAATCGTTTCACCAACATAAAATCATCCATTTCCTCTAAAATTTTAGTATGTTACTCCTTAACATGTCATCTTCAACTTTCATTCAGAACACGAGATCAAATTTCAATCGGAAAATTTTGAAAATTCACAGAATCACACTAGGTCAGCATTACGATTTCCAGATCTAACTTCTTCAAAGAAAAATAGTTTCACCAGTCTATACTTGATCATTTTTTCTAAAATTTTGATATGTTACTCTCCAAGAAGTCCTTTATGACTTTCATCAAGAAGTCAAAGTCAAATTCCCACTAGAACATCGCATGCAACTCACGAAATCATAAAATGTTGGACTGTTTTTCCAGAAACAGAACACCAGGCTAGAACACAACTCTTGTAGCTTCGAGATTTCACACTTCATCCACATCCGAAATTTACCATTTTCTACACACACATCACAGCAAGAAAAGGGTAGATTGATGGACTCTACTTGCCTCTAATCCGAGCACAACACAACAAGCAAAGATGGCGGGGCAAGGCCGGACTTGGCAGCTCGACAGCGGCAACGAACGGCAGCGAACGGCCTCCCTCTTCCCCTTCTTCTCTCGCACGCTTGCTCTCCCTCTCTCGATTTCACTCTCTCTCTCTCGGACGGTCACTCTCTCTCTCGGTTGCTCCTCGCCTAATCCGCCCCTTCCCCTCACTAATTTCTTCCCCTCAATGGTTAACCATCATTAGCTTTGCATGCAATGTGACACTTGGAAGACCCCTCACGCCACTTGTCATTCTTCATGCAAGAAGGTGGCTTCATCCGGCTAGGCTTGAGCCAGCCTTGGTCGACGGCCCATTGGGCCTCTTGGGCTAGGCCTTCGCCGGTCGAAGGGTGGGGGATTGTGGGCTGGTTTGGTTCAAAAAAATCAGCCCACTCCCTCCTTTAATAATCCACTATTATTTTCCACTTAAATAAATACCTAATTACAAAATAATATGGCCAAAAACTTGCAACATTAATCCATAAAAATCAAATCCATAAGGTGCATAGCCAAGAACAAAATTCTGATTATCAAATTATCCTATAGCATCAACTTTGATAACCCAAGAACATAAGATATCTTTCATTAAAGTGTTCAGCCTTAATCTATTACAATTCTTCGGTCTAGTGGCCACAACATACTTCAACAACACAACCATTCACTTTTCCATAGGTCGTAATGCCTCTAGAAATTGCCATGAAATTTTGGGATGCCACAGATAGTTTTCAGGAAATAAGAGTGCTTACCACTTAGAGAATCAAAATTGATAAAACCATTGAGAAATATCTCGCTGAAAAGTTCAAAACAAAGTTGCACAATAGCCAAAGAGTTCGATTCTATCTTTGTTTTGCATAATTGGAATCTCTTCTCAACAAAATCATAGTGTCTGAGTCCCCTACAAAGAGATCAATCAAAGAGGAGCTCTACTGGCTCAATAATGTCTTGGAAGAGTGCCAAGTGCTAGCAAGGAAGCAAAGCCTCTCTCTTCCACAGTTCTAAGTCCCTTAAAATTTCAAATTAGTAGAACCTTGGACAAGATTAAACATGAACTTCACCAGATCGACCAAGCCATAGCAAGTTCGTGAGAGGCCTTCAATCTTCTGACACATAGGCTAGAAGCTTCTTGAGAATCTCCCCATGGGTCAATTTGTCAAGAGTCCACAGGCTCGACGATGAAGTGGTGACTTTGGAGACAAAGCTTCTCCAACCAGGAAAATCATCCATATCTTCCCAAGCAATAGCAATCATCGGCATGAGCGGCGTTGGAAAGACAACATTAGCCCAATTGGTATACAATAGACAAGACACTTCCTTCCAAGAATTTGGCTATTGTTATCCTGACAACCTAACGAGGCCAAAAACACAAGGAAGACTACTGGCAAGGAGTTACTGGCCCATCTAGGAGTTGAAACAGACATAATCAACTTGATTGATAGCCATGGTGTGGCACCCCTCGACGGCCTCCGATCCGTTAGGATCGCCACAGTTCACTTACCATTCACTTTCCCTAATAACATGTCACTCTGATACCACTTCAATTGCAGCGGGTCCATACACCTTGGGGGTTTACATTTTTTAGAACGGTCCCTCGCTCAATTCATATAACGGAAGCACATTCATCAACTCCCTTCCCTATATTCAGAAAACGATGCACACCAACTAAACATTTATAGGTAAAAGCTAAACACTTTTATTTACTTAAACCAGATGGACATCATTCATCGTTACATCAAAATGCCGTAGTCTTTTATACTCGGCTATACTTCAAAAGATGACCGATATCTCCTCCAACAGTCGTGTACTTAAAGTCCATCGATCAGTGTCGGCGTCCAAAAGTTCCTTCAATTGCTATCCTCCTCCTCGCGGTCATATCCAACCACTTGATCCATCTATTGGTAGCAATGGCAGCAGAGGTATCTTATCTAGTCTGAAATGTTAGTCCCCGAAAGGGTGAGTACAGCCACTCAGCAGGTAAATGACCCAATAAACCACTCAATGCATCACACAATACAATCATCACAATCATAGCATAATACATGTCGTTAATGCATCCAAGCATAACTTACCTCAAAGCCATGCACATGTCATCATACCACAAGTACATACATCATCATGAATTCATCACCATCATGTCATGCATGTACCATCATGCTAAGGTGCACATACATCCATGCACTGACCATCATCATGCCATACATGTACCATCATGCCATAGGTGCACATACATCCATGCACTCATCATCATCATGCCATACATGTACCATCATGCCATAGGTGCACATACATCCATGCACTCATCATCATCATGTCACATGTACCATATCATGCATAATTCAATTTCAATTTCCCAATTTTATTCTTTCATTTTGGGCCACCACATTTCTCTTTCCCGGGACCAATGTTTGCATCCCACATTTATCGCTCGCACCCCACCTGGCATCGCGAGAACCCTCCGGCACAAACCTCCGGGCATCCGGCACAATACCTGCCAGGCATCTCGCACCCCAACTGGCATCGCGAGGCATCCACCAGCACAATACTTGCCACGCTTCCGGCTCCCCACGCTCCGGGCATCTCGAAACTCCCGAGGACCCTTTGGCATCCAGTCATTTAAGGCCACCGGGCAACCGGCCTTTACCCTTCTAGCCAGGCATCCTGACACTCCCGGGGCATCGTCGGCTCACACCTCCGACGGCCTTCTAACTTATCTTAGTTCACATTTTCAATTATAACTCAATTTTAACATGGCATATGATGTGATGGCAAATAAGATCATTTTCATCATTTCATTCATATATGCATTTCCAATCATCATCATGCATGCAGAAAGACACAATCATTCATGACAATACAATCCATGGGGTCCATACAACTTAGAATGATCCATACATCATGACTTTTGAGATTTAACAAAATTCCAGCTTGCACAATTTCGGAAAACATGTAAATTAAATATCCATATGATCTTCAAAAATCATACAATCAGAGAATGTAATATACAAGACATAAAGGTAGCAATTTTATGGAGAACACATGCCCAAAAGAGCTTCACACAAGAAGATATAGCTCACACAATACAGCATGCAAAATTCGGATAAAATCAGATTGCGCAGTTCTTGAAATATTTCGATTAAAATACCCGAATGACCTCCAAAAATTATGAAATTTTACCAGGTGATATTCAAGATCCTAAGGTAGATTTTTCATGTAGACATCTAGGCCAGATTCGCTCTAGATAAATTTACTATAGACGGTCGAAGCTCCTGTTCCTAGTACCGAATAGTGCAGTTTAGCTGTCTCAAAAAAATCAAGATTTCACCTACTTATCTTCCATAATTTCCTCTTAAATTTTGATAGGTTTTGCCTCAAGAGGTCCCCTACAACTTTCATTAAGAGATCTAAGTGAGATTCTCAAAGAATGGTCACCATATAGTCTACGAAGTCTCAGGAGTCCAGTACCATACTTCCAGATCTGCCGTCTTCAAAAGAAAATCGTTTCACTAGGCTAAAATTGCTCGTTTTACCTCAAATTTGAGTATGTTAATATTCAGGATGTTCTCTACAACTTTCGTCAAGAAGTTGAAGTGATATTCTCGGTAAAAGGTGACATGCAACACACAAAACCACCAAGAGGTCGACAAAACAGTTCCAGATCTAGCGTTTTCGTAGAAGAAGGGTTTTACCCCTTAAAACTTAACCATTTTGTCTCAAATTTTAGTATGTTATACTTTGAGATGTTTTCTACAACTTTCGTGAAGAAGTCGAAGTCGAAATCCAACTCAAAACCCACATGAAAGCCTCTACAAAATTCTGGGGCAGGCGGCACACTCAAAAACAGAACACATTTTCAAGAACAACCCACTCAAGCTTCGGTTTCTCACACCCTAAACATCCGAGATTCACCACCATTCAAACACACAAGCAAGATAAAACATGAAAGAGTAGAATATAGATCCCAACTTGCCTTTGTACCGAGCTACGACGAGCACGACGGTGAACGACGGACGCATGGCGACGAGCGACGGACGAGCGGACGGACGGACACACCGCTCTTCCTCCTCTCTCTCTCAGTTCCTTACTCTCTCGGCAACCCTCTCCCTCTCTCTCACTCTCTCAAAACCAGCCACTCCCTCTCTCTCTTTCTTTTTGGTTGCTTATATACTTGCATGCACCCTCATTTTGCATGGGGGACTGTTGACACCTAGATTTTGACGGTCCGTTTAGTCATTTATCGCGTAGCATATAGATTTAGGTGCATTTTTATTATTTTATTTTAAGTGGCATTTTATTTTTTGGACTAGTGCGGATGTGTTCAAATTAGTTGGATTAAGCCCATGAAATGAGCAAGTTAGCCCAAGCCCGTTGTTTTTTTTTAATCAATTATCTTGTGAAAAATTGAAATTTGATGCAATATTCTGATGATTTTTTTTGAAGATTGAGAAAACCGCATTGCAATCTCATCTTTATCAATAGGCGATAAAATCATTAGAGATATTAAGGAGATAAGGAAAATAAGAAGATTTTGGGTGATCAGGAGGTTATAGATCTTCGTGTATATTGAGAAAACGAGATAAAATATTCTACGAAGATTACCTATTTCGACCTATAAAAAACAATCGGGTATGTGGAGATGAGGGGGGGCTTCTCTTCGTAAAAAAAAAAAAGAAAAAGTGAACCAGGGAAACCAGAGACAGAGAGGGTACAGAGAGACGTGAGAGAAAGGGACGTGGGGGAGGGGACGTAGAGAGAGAGAGTGAAAAAAAAAAGAAAGTCCTGTTCATCTTCTTCCCCTTGCCTCCGTAGACGTTTCCCCCAAAGAGCCGTTTGAGGTTTTTGCTGCGCCCGATCGCCCGCGGCGTCGTCCCGCGAGTCGCCGCCCGCTCGCGTCCGTTTGCCGTCGTCGCCTCTGCGCGCTCCGCCTCGTTGGCCGCCGACGTTTTTGCTGCAGCCGCGATCTACGAGCGCCTCCGCCCAAGCACCGGCACTCGATTCACCCCTCGCCGCCGTTGCTATACGTTTCTATAGCAGATCCCGAGCTATCCTCGCCGGTCCGACGTCCGTCACTCCGCCCGTCCCCGGTGCCCGCAGCCCGTCTCGCCCGCAGCCCGTGCCTAGCCGTCTGCTGCTCGCGAATGCTGTTCCCTCAAGCTGCGACGCCGAGCGACCCGCAGGAGCCCGCGCCACGATCCGCTTCTGTTCAGCCCAGCGACGACCCACGGCCTCCGACCCGTTTTTGCTCGCGGGTCACGGAGTTCCCGACGCCGCTCGGACCCGAACCCCGCTCGCAGCACCGCTCCAGATCCGGAGCTCGAGCCACCATACGCCCATCCGATGGCCCGGCGTCCCCCCGTAGCTCGCACCTCCGCGCCGGTCCGTGACCATTCGCCGCGCACCCGGTGGTCCGCTCGACGCCGGCAGCCCGAACCCGTCGCTCGCCTCCGCCTTTGCTCGACCTCCCAGCGATCCGACGCCCCTGTTCGCGAAGCCACCGCCGATTCACCTCCCGCGCTCGCCCACCGCCGGTTCACCTCTTCACCGCTTGCCGCCGCCGGTTCACCCTTGCCGGAGTTCCTCTTGCCGGACCGACGACTCTCTCCCTTGGAGATTCACGGCTGTGTCCGGAAAAGAAGAAGAACAGAAAAACAAAAAGAAAAAGAAAAATCTAGGTGGTTTTTCTTTTCTTTTATTTTACCTTTTTTTTATATTATGTTTTAGTGGAATTGTTCTTTGATATATTATTGATATCCCAATATGAAATAGTCCCTCAAGCTAGGGATTGACAGTCCGATTTTCGCGCCCGAAATCCGACTCGCAATTCCTTATAAAAATCGACAATCCAATCTCCAGCTCGAGATTTGATTTGCGATTTAATTTAAAATTGGCCAACCCGATCTCATGCGCGAGATATGGTTCGTCAATTTTTAGATATCAATCTTATCCTTGTTTGATTTGCTGTTGGTTGAATCAATATTATTTTCGTAAAAGAAAAATCCAAAAAATATTTGAGTTAGGATTAGATTTGCTTTAGAATATTTCCTGTTCAGGATTTAAAATTGCAATCTTATTTTGAAATTTAAAAATCCAAAAATGTTGAATTAAGATTAGGTTTTTATCTTTTATATTTAGAATAAAAACTTTATTTTGAATCATGAAAAAGAAAACCAAAAAAGAAAGCACATTCATTTAAATCATCATGCATATATCATGTTGAATTAAGGCGTTCTTTGCACATCATCGCATATTAGATAAATTGCATGGTAGATTAAGATAATATCTTAGTTTAAATTAGGATTTAATGTGACTTGATCCTTAGTTTAAATTAGATAGAATTTTAATCTAGTTAAGATCATTTTGCATTTTTAAATAGAAATATCAAATGCATGTCATTTAGTTCTTATTAGGTTCATTTAATTAGAACTTCCTCGTCATTAAACTAAGTCATAAATGTCGCGTGACATATAGTATGTCATTGCATCGCATTACCTGTCATTAGAATTAGGTCATTTGATTAATTTAGATTGCATATTTAATTGTTGCATTTCTTTAATTTCAAATTTCATGGAAAATATAAAAGAATTAGAATGAATTCATCTCATGCTTTAGGATAGATTGCATGCTTATTTATGACATGCAATTTTGGTCATGTCATCATATTATTTCATGTTAGAATAGTGACATGCATTGCATAAGTCATCATTTTCATTAAATAAAGTGAAAACAAAAATTGAAATTGCGTGTTAATTAGAAACCATATCTAGGATTGTTGATATGGATTTAATTTAACAATGCAGATGCTTTCGTTGCTTTGAGGTAAGTTCTGCATAATTTAATTGCTTTATTGGATGTTAAATTGGTGGTTTGCGCACCTGCATGATCACCTCACATGTTAGGAAAATAGATTTAAAATCAATCCAAACTGCTTGCCAAACATTTTTTTCAAAATAAAAAGAAAGGTACCGAAAGGGCGTTAGAGAATTCTAGCGTAACCAAGTCCCCGTACCCATAGTCTCTGGTTCGTAGGAGTAAAATAATTCTCCCGTTATTTTACTTGGGTTTTCTAATCGACCCACCAAAAATAGATTAGTGGCGACTCTAATTGAAAATCAATTGCATGTTAAGAACTTGAACCTAAGTCGCGAATTGATATGGGCTTGGGAGAGCCCAAGTTAAGTCTAGGCTTAACAATCCATTAGCCAAACCCCAGGTGGTCCAAACCCCAAAAAATTGGTCGCGACAGGGACACTTGGCCCTAAGAAGGAGACAAGTGTCTCCCTTGTTGAAGACACTTGGAGGAGACCATGCGGCTCCTCCTCCCCTCTCCATGCGTCGACAGCCCAATGGGCTTCATGGGCCGGGCCTCTTGGCCCACTTTAGGCCCATCTCACTTGGGCCTAAAGCCCAAACTTAAATGGCCCAAGTTTATTTTTAATAATACATTTTAATCCTCATTTAAATAAATACCTAATTGCATAATAAAATGGTCAAAAGACTTTGTGACATTAATCCATCAAATCTATAAAGTGCATAGTCAAGAACAAAGTCTTCTTTATCAAATCGTCCTATGTCCAATTTAAATAGCCTATAGAAAAATATCGATAATAAGCCCATAATTCCTTCACCACTTTAGGGCATTTGATTTTTGATTTTTGTTTATAGAAATCAATTAACATTTTCATAAGGGGTTCGGTCTAAGAGATAAAATATCGTGGCCGATGATGTAATTGTCCCCGTGGCCATTCAAAGACGAATATCGATTCCCTCAAAATCAATATTTCGGGTTGAAATTCCTGGAGAATTGTTGTGTTAAAAAAAGTCCCTCATCGGAGAATTGATGTGGTGCAGAGCAATTAATATATCTTAATTGACTCATAACTTATTGACTTAAGCTTTCGAGTGAAGGTGAATCCAACTAGATAAATTAACGGACTCTTATTTGGGCTACTTCTTGGTAATTTCCCCAAAAGAATGGATTAGGCTTTTGCTATGTGCTCCCAACAATTGATATCAAAGCCTAGGGTTGCAGTTGATAGGTGGGCATTATGGTGTAGTAACACTGGTCCATAAGTTGATATAGACTGAAACCTGAATTAAGGGAGAGTGGGCCTAACACAGAGCTTATACATGAGAGGGAAATTGTTAGGATGCACGTGGGAATAAGTTATGTTAGAGAAGTCCCATATCAAAGAATTGATGCGGTGCAAACTTGTTAATATATCATCGTTGGCCCATAACTCATTGATTTAAGCTTTTGAGTAAAGGTGGATCCAACTAAATATATTGATGGCTCATATTTTGGCTCTTTCTTAGTGATCTTTACGGAATAATATATTGGACTTCTGCTATGCACTCCTAACAGCCTACTCTATGCTCTCCACCTGCAACTACAGGTCCAAAGGTACTTGATGGTTCTCGATGATGTGCATCACACTAACCCATGGCTAACGTCTGGGATCAGTTGCCCAAAGGTAATAACGATTCAGTTGTTATCATAACCAGGTTAAAGGAGGTGGTTAGCACCATGGATGGGGAAGACAATGTGCTCCACCTACAGCTACTAAAAAACTAAGAGCTATTGGTGTCTAAATAGGGAAGAGGTCCATAAGCTGATACTAGTAGTCACAAAGAAGAGCACTTGTCTACCACTAGCTGCAAAAGTTATGGAGGAAATTTTTTATTGAGAAACGCAAAGCTAAGAAGGGGGATGAGCATGGTGAGATTCATCCTCAAGAGTCCTAGTCAATTAACTTAGTATTGGAAGAAAGTCGGCAGAAGAAACGACTAACCTCTTTGATGCGCAATGAACAATTTACCTTAGAACGAACATTGAATTATGGGTGAACGACAAACAATATAATTTCATGTTGGTTTGAATGCAATCACAGAGAAAATATCCAATTTCCACAGCATCAATGCCGATTGTCTTCGTAAAGAAGTAATGGAATGCCTTTTTTTCTTTGATGGAGAGAGGAGAAGAAGAGAGAATAGTTTATTTTTTAATGTTCTTTCTGCTAATCAACCCAATGATTATGTTCTCAAATTATTTGTATGACTTTCTTCATACCTTTTCAAAAGATGTCTCTTCATCATAACATGTCAAGACGAAACATTGTGTCTTAATCATACCCCATCATGGACGTACTAATAAAGTACAACATCTCTCACTAGGACATGATGGGCTTGATAATACTCTATCAATAATATAAGGCATCCAACATTCAACTTTAGAAACAATTCATTTTGGCAAAAAAGCCGTGTGACCAGTTAATACACCTGCACTTGTGAGCTCAAATTATGCACCTGTTGGGGATGACATAATGGCTACAACCCTGAAAAGAATAAACAATTGATATTTCATAGTGCCCCAGATATATTTTGCTACATCAATCCAAATATACCTACCCTTTAAAGGCTGTACTTGACTATTTTCATAACACCATGTATTTACAATTATATCAAAAACCACATAAGGCGATATAATTGGTTGACCAGTAAAAACATATAATAGATGTAAAACAAAAATAGTCTTCCTTGACACTTTTGTCTCTCTCCATTTCAAAACAACCGCTTTTCTAAACACATCTCATAAAGTCATATCTATTCATGACCGCCGGTAACATACTAAAGTAGCAGTATTGATCTTTCACTTCGAGAACATAGTTAAAAGTAACATAGGGCACAAAATGAGATAAATTATAAATTACCTCAAGGGCTCACACGATAAGTAAATAAAGATAATTTCACTCACCTTTCCTTGTCGGTCGTACAATGCGCATATAGTATGAATTATATGCTATAGTGGAACTTTCTTTTTGTAAGAGCGTATGTCATTTATTAGTACATCCACTAAACGGATCTTAGCCTAAACATAATCACGTGCTTCTTACATACTCAAGTTTAGCTCGGGTGTTGTATATCAGCTCGCTTTCTACAACACCTAATTAAGTACTCGTATCTGGCATCTTTCAAGCATACATGATTGTGGGACTATCATGTTTTGTCTTATCATATACAAATCACATACCTCATCTTGACTCCAATCAAGGCAACATATTGTTTTATGTAATAAACTTGCTCTTCAGCATTTAATAGTATATATGTAACACCCCGAACCCTTTGCAGGTTGTTACCAGTGTCGATGTTACATCTTATTACCTCTTTTTATCTTGTACTTAAAACAAGTGTCATTAATCACAGGCATTTTTTTTTTTATAAGCGATCCCATGCGCGACTCATAGCGGAAGCAAATTACACATCGCTATCTATACCCCTACCAATCCATGATACAAATACACACCAGCTAAACATCATGATTTTATAAACAACTTCGACGCTTTGCTTACATACATATATAAAGCAAGATGGGGTTTTCCTTTGGGTCGGTACAAAAACAAGAAAGGTTAGGACTCTGCCATGTTCTACCTAAAATCTCAAAAAGAACCTCGACCCCTATCATCATGCGTGCACAACACCATCCCATCGAAGCGTCGACTATCTACATCAAAAAAAAAAAAAAAAGATATCCAGCTCCTACTCATCATGCGCAGGTCTCACACCCAACTCGGTGCATCAGGTGGTGGCGGCGGCAGCATCCCTCGCATCGCTCCATCCCGTCGAACGTGCACGAAATGAACTCTTGTATGACGGGGCCCCGCCAAGGCCGATATCATACATCACCAGACATCGCACTCGGATAAACGTCAGTCCGGGAACAGAGGGACAATCTATCTCCGTACACTCTACCTCTACATCAGACGGTAGAACATAGAATACCCCGCGTGAGACGACAGGTAGCGGCATACTGCTAATATGAAATGTTATCCCCAAAAGGGGTGAGTATAACCACTCAGCAGATAGAGAAATCGAATAACAACTCAATGCACCATGCATACCATCATACGATGCAGGCATTGCTTACCTTTTTGATGTCATACATATTCATGCATCATCATAGCATACATATCATCATCATGGCATCTCATATATCATTATTACCAACATGCATTTCATCATGCAACTCATACCATGGATGATCATCATATCGCATCACATCATCATCATCATCATGCATATCATCAAGCATATCATATCATGGGTGATCATCATATCACATCACATCATCATCATCATCATGCATATCATCATGCATATCATATCATAGGTGATCATCATATCACATCACATCATCATCATCATCATGCATATCATCATGCATATCATATCATTTAATTTTCATCTTTCTCTTTAATTTTGATCACCACATCACCCATCCTCAATTATCAATTTCATCATCATCCCTTCGGGCAAAGACCTCCGACAGGGTTCCACATTCAGCCTCCCAGGCCACCGGGCTTCCGGCCCCCCACATTCTAGGCATCTCGCATCTCAACTAGCATCACGAGGCATTCCCTTCGGGCAGAAACCTCCGACAAGGCTTCCGGCCTTTACCCTTCTAGCCAGGCATCCCACACCCAAATCCTGGTGTCGCGAGGCATTCCCTTCGGGCAAAGACCTCCGACAGGGCTTCCGGCCCCCCACATTCCGAGCATCCTGAATCTCCCAGGGAACCTCTGGAATTATGCCACTAGGCCACCAGATATCATCACCCACCACAGCCTCTTACTCACATATCATTTTCCACATTCACCATCCTTTTAACCTTATTATCACATGGCATATGATTCACACATGCATCACAATTCATGATCATACATACACCAATGTCATATAACAATGCATCATAAATTCAATGGAATTCATGGCCAATAAAATAATCTATTTTTATTTTTTTATTATTTTATTATATTATTATTATATTATTATATTATTAATTTATTAATTTATTATTATATTTTCATAAATAAATATTTCATTCAATATTTATGATTTTCCCAAAATCATAATATTCAAACAATCACAATTTCATACAAAATTCATGGCCAATTTGAATTTCACATAATTTCCCAATTTTCCACAAAATAGCACA
This sequence comes from Eucalyptus decipiens, assembly GCA_014182575.1. Lineage (NCBI taxonomy): Eukaryota > Viridiplantae > Streptophyta > Magnoliopsida > Myrtales > Myrtaceae > Eucalyptus > Eucalyptus decipiens. The sequence goes on along the minus strand of CM024613.1, from coordinate 5,804,766 downwards.
TAACATTCGGATAATGGCCAGATTGCACAGTTTCTAAATAAATTCGATTAAAATACTCATATGGCCTCCAAAAATTACGAAATTTTACAGGGTGATAGCCAACACATTTTCGTGCATTTTTCATGAAGAACTCTAAGACAAATTCTTCATATATTAATTTATACAACTCCACGAAGCTTCTGGAACCTCTACCGTTTCGTCCAGAATGTACATCTCCGAAATATTTAGGTTTCACCCATCTATTCTCTTTAGTTTCCTCTGAAATTTGAGTATGTTATGTATCAAGGTGTCCTTTACAAGTTTTATGAAGAGATCTAGGTTAAATAACCAAAGTATGATCGTCTTTTAAGTCCTTGAAGTCTCGGGTGTCTCGGTACACTCCAACAGAATCAATCGTCTCAAAGATCTAGCCGATTCACTAGGCTATACTCATTCATTTCTCTTCAAATTTGAGTATGTTATAGTTTGAGATGTTACCTACAACTTTCATGAATACAACACAGTGACATCTCCAACAGAAATCAACATGCAACCAAAAAATCAACAAGAGGTCAGTAGGAAATTCGCAGATCTGAAGTCTCCGTGTGATAGGGCTTTTGACCCCTCAAATCTTCATCGTTTTCTACGAAATTTCAGTATGTAATACTAAAAGATGTTAGCTTGAACTTTCATGAAGACAACGAAGCCAAAATCGCACTTAAAACACACATGCAAGCTCGAACAAGATACTGACTTCCACAAACCCGAACGAAAACAGTCACATGGCTTGAACACATCCAACCCTTACCTCGGTTTTTCGCACGAATCACACCTAAAATCCAACATGCAACCAACAAAACAAACATGCAAGAGAATTTAAGGACTCCACTTGCCTCTAAGATGAACAAACGGCGAGCACACGGCGGTGTAGGGTGGTCGGACAAGGCGGACGGACGGCGAACGAACGACGGCACCCCTCGGCTCCGCCTCCTTCCCTCTCGGCTCCTCCCCCTTTCTCTCGAACACCCTCTCTCTCTCTCACCCTTTCTCGGCCAAATGATGCAAGAACCGGCCACTCTCTCTCTCCTCATCCCTCTTATACTCCCCTAATCCCATGATTAGCAATCATGAGATTGCCTACAATCCCACCAATACATGGCATTCCCTTGCCACTTGTAATTTTTTATTTTTTTGAATTAATTGGGCTTGGGCTTAGGCCCATCCGGCCACTCCCTTTGGGCTGGTCGAGCTCCTTCTTGGGCCCTAATGGGCCGACTAGCTTGGCCCACCAAGCTCTAGGCTAATGGGCCCAAGGCCCATTTCGAAAATTAACCCTTTTTCCTCTTTTTTTTTTTTTTTTGAAATTCCTTCTATAATATTTTTGATTTCCAATTTTCATCTTGGCCAAAGTCTTAGGATATTTTTAATTATTGAAATTTAAATCATATGGCCAAGCATTAATCTATTAAATTTGAATTTCCACAATCACAAGCATAATTCATTAAATTAAAAGACAAATTGGCTAAAGCATAAGCCATAAAAGTTCTACCACCTAATTTAAGACATTTAACACACCTTTAAGGCTTGGCTTTGAATTTCTGGGATACCACAATATAACATTTCATCTCACTGTGCTAACTATAACACTTGAGGTGATTGCGCGTGTAAATGAGCCAATCATTGCTTGCTGACATGCTTTTCAACAATATATGTATATTTGTGCTAGTCTCATAATAAATTTGTACTTATTGATAAAATATCAAGTCACTTAAAAAAAAAAAAAAGTACAATACACATGTTTTTTTGGGTTAAAAAGTACAATACACGTTTTTTTTTTTTTGGTAAAAGTAAGTACAATACACATGTTCACATATACATAAACCAATAATCCTCTACAATATTACATATCATATTCTACATAACTCTAGAGACATCTTGTGAGTCAAGAATACATATCTAGGAACAGCCTTCGTAAATTGATCAACAACCATTCTATTAGTTAAAAAATATTGAAGGATCATTTCTTTATACATTATAATATCTCTAATGAAGTTGTTTTTTATCTCAATGTGCTTCGCCTTTCCATGATATTTGAGATTTTTCATATAGACAATGGCTGCTTGACTATCATAATAAACTATCACTAGTCTTGGAATCTCAGTGATAATGGCTAAATTTTCCAATAAACGTTTTAGCCATACCGCTTCTTTTACTACGACAAAGCATGCATTAAATTCTACCTCCATCGTAGACAAGGCCCGTGCATGCCCATTTATTGCTATTCTAAAAAATTGTGTCTTCATTGAGTAAGAACGCATATCCAGAAGTCGATTTACGCTCATCTAGGTATCCTCCTAAATCAGCATCTGAATAGCCTAATAGGCGTAAATCATTCCATTGATAACAAAGTCGATAGTCCATGGTGCATTTTAAGTATCTTAGAATCCTCTTAACTGCTTTCCAGTGTGCTTAATAAGGATTTGATTGATATCGGCTCACTATCCCCATAGCATAACATATGTCGGGTCAAGTGCACATCATAGCATATCCCAAACTTTTGACCGCACTAGCGTAAGGAACAAATTTCATTTCTTTATTTTCTTCTAAAGTCTTCGAGCACATCATAATACATAGGCCTTCACCTTGTATGATAAGGGTATCAATGGGATTACAATGCTACATATTGAAATGCTCAATAATTCTCATTATATAAGACTTTTGTGATAAAGCAAGGAATTACATTGATCGATCTCTTTTGATCTTAACTCTTAATATATAAGCAGCTTCTCCTATGTCATTTATTTCAAAATTGGAGAATAATCATTCTTTTATGGTGATAACCAAAACCTTGTCATTTCCAGCCAACAGAATATCGTACACATAAAATAATAAAATCACAAATTTATCTTTGGACCATTTGACATATATACAGTGATCTATTTCGATCATTGTAAATCCAAAAGACGTTATGGCATGATGAAAACGAAGATACCATTGTCTAGATGATTGCTTAAGGCCATATATTGAGCGATGAAACTTGCAAACCTATTGGCTGCTTCATACAGATTTCCTCATCTAGTTCTCCATTGAGAAATGCCGTCTTTACATCCATTTGATGTAATTCTAGGTCCAAATATGCAAAGATGGCTAGGATAAGGCGTATTGAGGCAAACCATATAATTGATGAAAATATTTCCTCATAGTTTATACCCTCTTGTTGAGTATAACCTTTTGCCACAAGACAAGTCTTATACTTTTTAATGGATCCATCCGCCCTTCGCTTAATCTTAAAAACTCATTTATTTCCAATAGCTTTACTATTATATGGTAGATCAACCAAGTCTTAGATATAGTTTGTCCTCATTAACTTCATCTCATTTTCCAAAACTTTTTTCCATTCTTCTTTATCAAAAGATAAGAGAGCCTATTGAACAGTCTTAAGTTCGGTATTGCCTTGCGGAGCAACCATAAATGATTTCCATTCAATCTCAAAACGACGACGGGGAATACTTTTAAAATTACTTTTACATAACTAAACTTCTCTTGAATTCAATTCACCAAGCGATGCAACACTCCTACTAAATCTTGTATGTTGAGGTAAATCTTCATTTTTGTCTACAACATTAGTGGGTGTGTTATCAGGATCTTCTATCTCATATAATTTGAAATCTTTATCAATCTCACCTCTACTGAGAAAATCGTTCTCTAAGAACGTGATATCTCGTGACTCCATTTTGCTCACACTTCCATCAGCTTATTTATCTATGAACACATACTATTTAGAATGTTTAGAATTTCTTATAAAGATACATTTATTTCCTCTATAGCTTAATTTGTCATATTTATAGGAAAAATCATGAACATAATCTACATACCCCCAAGGACGTAGATTACTTAAGTCTAGTTTCCTACCAGTCCACAATTCATAAGGGGTGATAGAGACTGATTTTGAGGGCACACAATTAAGTACACATGTAGCAATCAATAACGCATCTCGATAGGTAAATTTTCTTGCCCTATCGTAGACCTAACCATTTCTAATAGGGTTTTATTCCTTTTTTCAGCAATCCCATTTTGTTACAAAGTACCAAGATTAGTCAATTGTCATACAATTCCCTTACGTCCACGATCGATTCTTAATACCTTTATTGTTTTGTTTTGCTGATTCTCTACAACCGTTATATATCGTCTAAAGCAGTCTAATGCTTCTAACTTATGAGAGATCAAAGAGATATAACCGCAACAAGTGGAATAGTCTAAAGCAATCTAATGCTTCTAACTTATTGTCTAAAGCAATCTAATGCTTCTAACTTCCGACGGTACTCCACAAATGCTTCTCGGTGTCTAACTACATGGTCTATTGCTCTTGAGTCTACAGTCCATATTGGATGACATTCAACAAGCATTACAGTGTTAGAAATAACATAATTACTTAAAGTAATGGAGTAATAGGATATGCATTCATAAGCAAAGTGACCCATCTTACCACAATTATAGCACTTCATCTCGGCCTTATCATTCTTCCCAGCATGCTTCTTGTTGTTGAATTGATAATTCTTTTTGCACTTAAAGCTCGAAGCTTTGCACGGACTCGATTTAGCAACATAAGCATGGGTAGAGGATCTCACAGCCTCTAGACTCTCATCATCTAATTCCAAATGACGCGCTATATCGCGCTATATCATCAAAAGTGACAATATTTTTGTTGTGCATCATGTTGATCTTCATATGCTCCCAACTGTTAGGAAGAGACCTTATAATAGCTTAAACTTGTTGTTCATCAGTAAGAAAGTGACCTGCTGACTTCAGCTCATAAATCATGTTTGACATATCCCAAAGATGTTGCCTCATCGTTACATTTGGACACTTTTGTTATGTGTCAAACTTGATGGTGAGTCTCCTCAACTTAGTGGCAGACATATCACCAAACTTATCTTTCAAGGCAATCAACATTGTTTAAGCTTTATCATAATTTTCAAACTTACACATGAGATCATCTTGCATACAACTCAATAACATGATGCGAGTAATGCTATTTTTCTTTCTCCAAGTTTGATAAGCTTCTTAATCTCTCCGATGCTGAGCTGAAGTTCCATGCTCAGGCTTATCCATGGTGTGGTTGAGGGTTTCCAAAACCTCTTGCTTCTTAAATATGTATTGAACCTTTCAATACCAAAATATCATAATTGTCACTATTCAGCTTCTCACCCTTATTGAGGTCGGCCATAATGATATTTGATGCTGAAGCCATAATCAATTGCTCTTAGACATTGACATAATAAATGTGAAATTAACATTAACACATTTTTAGAATAATGCACATATTTAATTTGCAGCAAAGACAAGCTAAATTAATGATAATTCAACAAAAGACATAGAAACGAAAGTTTACTATATTCTCAATTAGCTTTTATATACAATTATTTTACTACTATTAACTAGTTTAATTTACACAAATTTTAAGTTCTAGGTGAGAACTCCTTCGAATTATACTAACATATAAACTCCCACTAGAAAAATCATTGCATGACCTCATGTAATTTCGACATTTTTCTATTAACACAAAAGGCATAGCATGATGTGAACCAACGTATAGAAATAATCATGCAATAACTATAATCGAAATCGTAATTCGACGCGTAAAAAAAAAAAAAAACAAGGATTTCCAGCCATTGTTCGAGTTTGCTTGTAATTAGAAAATTACAAGCATATTAAACTATACACATGATATCATCGAAGCTCTACACAACATATATATATATATATATATAATCATTTTCATGTAAGCTAGCTTATGTATTTCCAAAAACATAAGAAAATACAGGTTAAAAAGAATAAACAATGCACTTATATCCCAAAAATATGCATACTTAAGGTTCCATACACATTTTTATAACTTTAAAAGCCTCAAACATGTAAAATAATTATACCACAATGTAGAGCACATCCGTACGAGCCAAATGCTGCCGACCACATGTCAATTGAAGCTCCCACGTGCTCACACACGCCACCTAAGTGTACGGTGCATATGGTGCACGTGCTAGTCAGTATAGCTCTTCGCTAATTCGACCGGTCTGACTGGTGACTGGTCCAACCAGTCTGACAACCGATTGATCCGATCGATTGATCAGTCAACCGGTTTAGATCTCCGGGTCGGTCTCTAATCGGGCTATGTCGGGTTTTGGTTCGAGTCTCCGACCGGGTTGGGTCACCAATTGATTGCCGACTGGCCAACTGTCGTTGGTGGGTGACATCATCCAGTGGTTACCGACCGGTTGGCTGACATCAACACATGTCGGTTCGCCGACACATGCGTGGTGCCCATACGCCGCGGCTTCTGGCCACACATGTGGGCACATTCGACGTAATGTGGCACCCCCAAACAGCCCCCTATCCACTAGGGTCGCCACAGTCCACTTGCCTTTCTCTTGACCTGATAATATATTACTTTGATACCAAAGAATTATAATAAGTCTATAAGTCCTGAGGTTTATATCTTTTCCATCAGTCCCTGTGCAAAACATGGCGGAAGTGTATCCAACATCTCCCTTCCTATATTCAAAAACGATGCACACCAACTAAATATTTTATAAATTAAAGCCGAACACTTTTATTTACATAGTCAAATGGACGTCTTTCGTCGGTACACCAAAATGCCATGGTTTTCTATACCAGGCTATTCTCAAAAGAGACCCGACCATAGTAACATATATCTACACGCATCTATCGATCGGTGCTGGCATCCAAAAATGCTTCCTCCGTTGTCCATCACTCTCGGTCACACCCACCCGTCCGGTCCGTCTGTTGACGGTGGTGGCATCGGCCCCAGCGTATGTCCATCTCGGCGGACAAAGACCGACAGGTACTCTTGAAGTACTGGGCTGGCGGGAGGACTAATATCAAATACAATCAATACCCGCACTTGAACGAACACTAGCCCTCGTACCTCGGGATGGTGATGCTCCAACCATTCACACTGCACGTCGGCTGGAATCCCATAGAACGTGCCAGGAGGAACAGGCAGCAAAGACATCTCGACTAATCTGAAATGTTAGTCCCCAAAAGGGGTGAGTACAACCACTCAACTATAAAAGATCCACTAAACTATATCATGCGAAACCATTACTATCTAGTTCACGCAAGATAGATAAAACAGGAAATCAAAGCATGAGAATGCATCAAATCCATAAAAGCTCTTTAATGCAATGTCAATGCAGTTTCAACACCAGAATGTATCATTTCAGTCACACAAGTCCCGATTATAGGGCCAAACTATTATGACACATCCCATTCCATGCCATACAATTTAGTCCTATAACCAGACCACACACACACTTAATAGAACCATCAGTTTTAATATTCAAAAGGTTTCACCTCCAAGAGGACCAATGTTTGCGTCCCTCTGGGCATTCGCACCTAGCCTAGTGTCGCAAAAGCTTTCGGGCATATATTCATCATACAACCAGGCATCCAGAGTGTGTTGCGTTACACCTCTAAGCATCTCACACCCCACCTGGCATCACGAGGAATCTCCGGGGCTCGCCATGAAAATGGTTACCCCTACCCTCCTAGCATGTATTCAAAATACAACCGGGCATCCCGACACTCCTAGGGTAAACCTCTGGGGCACTATGGACCCCAGGCATCCAAAGGGCATCGACTCATTCGAACCTTTGGAGCATCCCAACTCCCGGGGCTTCGTTGACCCGAGGATCCGACGGCAACATTAACATCTTAATTTAATTCAATACCAAAAACAATTTCCAATGCAATGACGTTGGATGTCCCATGAGTCTTCATGAAATCTCAATGTTGAATAATATGCTGAATGCCAACACAATCATATCAAATGATAAATCAAGATGCATTCACCCTTGAGCTAAATTGCACAAACTCGGAATAAAACAGTCCAAAATCAAAATGCACAGTTTTAGTAAAAATTCTGGAATAACCCCTAAACGAACTCAGAAAATTCTAAAATTTTAGTATGTTATAAACAAGATCTAAAGGAACACTAAGCTAAATTCATCACGTACAGAGAGCAGTAATTCACACAACTCAGCCCCAGATATTCTATATCAAAGAACTTACACACTAGCAGAAAAGCACTTTTCATTAACCGAAACTTATGCCGCTATATGGATTTCGGAAAATCTGACCAAAAACATATGTTATAGTTTAAACAATCCTTCACGACATTCATGAAGAAGTCAAGATCAAAATCGCACTAGGACTATCCCTAGAAAATCTACAAAATTACTGAGTTACACTTGATCTAATTTAAATACCATGAATTCAGTAGGATCCCGCACCTATACCACGGCTATTTCATTTCCAAAATTTCACCACAGATTGTTCTTTCCATCATAGTTCAACAAAATCAGAATGTATAGAGATATCTAAAGCATTTCCTCAATTCTTTAGTTCCAATCTATTGCAATCACTCAATAATCCAGCATTCAGCATTCAAATTCAGACATCCTCAAGTCCACTTGCACTACTTCAGACAATAATAGTCTTGCATTACATAGGTTAGTAGACTTTTACTTGCCTCTAGTCCTATTGCTTGATGGCAAGCGAAAACAAAAGGCTCGTGGGTCTTGGGCGCGGCTCAACGGCGGCGAAGATGGGCGGTGTCGACGGCGGCAGCACACATGCACGACAGAGGGCGACCTCCTCCTTCCTCACACCATTCACCCTCTCGCTTGTTCTCTCTCTCTCTCGCTCAAACTCTCTCTGTCTAAACTTTCTACTCGGAGTTTCTCTCTCTTGTGGCACCCTGAACCCCTCGTAGGTCACCACAGGCACCAACGTTACACCTTATTACATCTCTTAGAAGAAGCGTCGTAAAACATGGACATTTTTTTTTAAAACGGTCCCAGCACGACTCATTTAGCGAAAGCAAAATATAACATCGCCATCTCTCCCTCCATCAACCATGATACAATTGCACACCACTAATCATCATAATTAAAAGACAAAGCCATGACACTTTATTTACGTATTTTCAAGATGGGTTCCCTTGGGTCGGTACATCAAAAGAAAGGCCAGGACATGAAGCCACACTCGGCCTAAACCCCAAAAAGAAATAGTCGACCCACTACGACTCATGTGCAAGATTCCCCATCACTAGTGTCGGCTAACTATCCCAAAAAGTTTCAGCTCCTACTTGTCACGCACGGGCCTTCACACCCATCCAAGTGCATCAGGCGGTGGCGGCGGCAACATCCCATGCATCACTCCGTTGCGACGAATATGGACGGATATGAACTCCTGGACAACAGGGCCCCCAGCCAGGCCCACATCATACATAACGAAGACGCGCACTCGAATATACGTAAGACCAGGAACAGAGGGACAATCAAACTCCTCGCACTCGACTTCTACATCCGAAGGTAGGCCGTAAAATACGCCCAGCGTGACAGCAGGGAGTGGCATGCTGCTAATCTGAAATGTTGGTCCCCGAAGGGGTGAGTACAACCACTCAGCAGGTAAAGGAATCCAATAACCACCCAATGCATCATACAATACAATCACAACATCATACATGTCATCCATGCATCCAAGCATACTTACCTTGAAGCCATGCATATACCATCATACATCCTCATCACAATCATATCACATACATGTCATCATGCCATAGGTGATCATTATTATGTCACACACATGTATCATCATGCCATAGGTGGTCATCATCACGTCATACACATATCATCATGCCATAGTTGATCATCATCACATCATACACATGTCATCATACCATAGGTGATCATCATCATCTCATATCATATATGCATATCATCATGCCATAGGTGATCATCATATCATATCATATCATATCATATATGCATGATTCAATTTTCACTTTTAACTTTCGATTCGATCACCACATCACTCTTTCTCGAGATCATCAATTTCATCTCATACTTTACACTCGCACCCCATCCTGGCATCACGAGAAAAACCTCCGACATTCAACCATTTAAGGCCACCGAGCATTCGGCACCCCCACATTCCGGGCATCTCGCATCCTGACTGGTATCACGAGGCATCCCCTCGGGCAAAGACCTCCAAGGCTTCCGGCACCCAACCATTCCGGGCATCTCGAAACTTCCGAGGCCATTCGGCCATGTATCTCTATACATTCCAGGCATCCGGTACCCCCCATCCTAGGCATCCTGATACTCCCAGGGAATTATCATCCACCACAACCAGTTTCCTCATTTATCATTATTCATGCTTATAGTTTTAGGTCTCAATTCAGCATGGCACATGGCAAACAAAATCACTTTCATCCTTCGATCTATACATGCATCATCAGTCATCATCATACGTGCAGCAATACGCAATCATTCATAAACATAAAATTTATGGCATTCGTACAATTTAGAATGGTCCATTTATCATGCCTTTTTGAAATTTATTTAAATTACAGCTTGTACCGTTTTTGAAAATATTTAAATTAAATATCCATATGATTCTCAAAAATCATGAAATTAAGACATGTGATAGACAAGACAATAAGACATTGATTTCATGAAAAACACATGGCCAATAAATATCCACACAAAAGATATCATTCACACAAATACAGCATGCAATTTCGGATAAAAACAGAATGTGCAGTTTTTGAAATAATTCGATTAAAATACCCGAACAACCTCCGAAAATTATGAAACTTTACCAGGTTCTAGTTAAGACACTAAAGTAGATTTTTTATGAAGACTTCTAGGTCAGATTCGTTTTAGATAATTTTCTATAGTCGTCCGAAGCTTCTGGTTCTCATACCGAAACGTCCAGTGTAGTCATCTTCGAAATACCGCGTTTTTACCCACTTATTCTTCTTCGTTTCCTCTGAAATTTGGATATGTTTTACTTCAAGAGGCCCCTACAACTTTCATTAAGGGATCTATGTCAAATTTCCAAAGAACAGTCACCATATGGGTCCATGAAGTCTCGGGTGTCTAGTACCACGTCTCCAGATTTACCGTATTCAAGAGTAAGTCGATTCACTAGGCTACACTTATTCATTTTACTTCAAATTTGAGCATGTTAGTCTTTAAGACGTTCTCTACAATTTTCATGAAGAAGTCGAAGAGAGATTCTTGGTAAAAATCAACATGCAACCACAAATCTACCACAAGGTCAGCAAAACAGTTCCAGATCTAGTGTCTCCGTAGGATGAGATTTTGACCCCTTAAATCTCCACCATTTTGTACCAAATTTTAGTATGTTGTATTTTAAGATGTTTTCTACAACTTTTATGAAGGAATAAAAGTCAAAATCGAACTCAAAACATGCATGCAAGCTCTCACAAGATTCTGGTTCAGGCGGTTCATGCGAAAACAGCAACATCACTCAAGAACAAGTCATTCTAGCTTCGGTTTCTCCCTCCTAATCACCCAAAATTCGACACTACTCCAAACATACATGCAACACACACATGCAAGAGTAGTAAGAGGATCCTAACTTACCTTAAAGACCGAACGAACGGCAGCAAAAGGGACGGCACACGGCGGACGAACGGGCGGCAAACGGGAGACTCCTCCTCCCTCTCGGCTTCTCTTCTCTCGACCTCACTCTCTCTCTCTCTCGCACGATTCTCTCTCTCTCTCTCTCTCACTTCGCCGAACAACACAACCGGCCACCCTCTCTCTCTCCTCTTCCTTTTATTTCCCCAATTGCTCATCATTTGCAATCATTAGCTTGCCTCTTCCAATGGCCAATGCATGAACTCCTCTTGCCACTTGTCATAACACATGCAATGGGCTTTGGGCTTGGGCTTGGAGGCTTTTGGGCCAGCAATGGGCCGGCCACTCCTCCCCCTTTCATGGTCGACGGCAGCCCACTTGTGGGCTTCAATGGGCCGGCCAACTTGGCCCATTAAAGGTCCACTCTTGGGCCTAAGGCCCAACCTAAATAAAATCAAATTTTACCCCTTTCTTATTCTTTCTTTTAAGAATTTAATTACTAAATTCCACATAGCCAAAATCTTGTAACATTTTATTTATGGGAACTTATCTATAAAATGCATAGCCAAGCATAGATTATTCTCATTAATTTATCCTATAGTACTAATTTAAAGACTCATGGACACAAGCACATAACACATAGCCTTAAGAGAAAACTAATGGCTAAAACATAAACCATAGGTAATTTCATTACCTAATTATGGACTTTAATTCCTCTAGAGGTTGTCTTGAATTTTGGGATGCCACATCTCTTCCCCTCAATTCCGAACCCTTTTGTTCTTTAATTAACTAATTAATCAATCTTTGCATGCAGGTTGCGGTGGCTGTACGAGAAGAAGGCAGATGGGGAAGGGCATGTCTTCAGCTAAAGATTTCTTGAGCTTCGCTGGCAGCCGAATGGGAAGCAACGTGGCCGTTACTGGCTCTCCCTCGGTCAACAAAGTTGGAGAAGTCTTGAGGATTGTTGACTTGATTGGCTGACAATTAAAAGAGAGGTTTTGGGTTATTTAGGCCAGCGAATTTGTGACCGTACGATCCTTTGTACATGGCCCAATTTCTCCAAAGATTAAATCCTTAAATTTTTGTACGTGCATGGAGCATTTTCGGTTCCATGGTCTTCATGGGATCAACTAATCTCCTTTTATTCAGTCCACCATATGTACATGTACGTGATTGAAATTCTTGCCTGGAGAATGAACTCGACATGGCTATAGTTTATTCGACGATCAAATCATTACTAAATGAGGCATAACGGTCCGATGATAATATCAAAACGATGTCCGTAACTAATACTAATGACATAGTCTGATGATACATCCGTCGATCAGTCACGGACCGTCACATAACCGAGGATCGTCAAAATTTCCGAATTCCACACGTAATCCGACAGCATTTGATCCCGTTCAACTTGTCTCAACAAGTACTTTCATCCCATATATTCAAAAATTGATTTTGGCCAAAAAAATATTTCAAAAAATGACCGAAACCGTACAAGTGTACACGACCTCCAAACCTGTTCTTCACTTCAGTTCATTTTCGACGATTCATGTTGCAATTGTTGAGCAATGAACATCCAGACAATGTGAAGTTTATCCTTTTGATCCTCATATCAAATAGCAAACAAGAAAATTCGATGAAAAACAAGGCTGAAATCATAACATAGGCTTTGCTACCAATGTTGGAAGAAAGTCGGTGGAAGAAATGACTAACCTCTTTGATGGGCAATGAACAATTTACCCTAGAAAGACTATTGAATTATGGGTGAACGATGAACAATATGACTTCACGATGGTTTGAATACAATCATTAGAAAAATATCCAATTTCCACAGTGTTAATGCCGATTGTCTTCATAAAGGAGTAATGGAATGTCTTTTTTTCTTTGATGGAGAGAGGAGAAGAAGAGAGAACAGTTTCTTTTTGAACATTCTTTCTGCCAACCAACCCAATGGTTATCTTCTTAAGTTATTTATATGACTTTCCTCATACCTTTTTAAAAGATGTCTCTCCATTATAACATATCAAGACGAAACGGTGCGTCTTAATCGCACCCTATCATGGACGTACTAATAAAGTACAACACATAGAAAATTGGCAAAAGTTTCTTTGTTTTTGTCTTTTATTTCATGCTCTCTCTGCTTCTGCAATTGGTACTATGGTTCCCATTCATGTGAAAATCTTGTTCGAGAATGATGGTGGTAATCATGCGAAGAACTCTTGTTCATGATGATAATGAGTACCTTGAAAATTTTTCACAATGATCTGATAGAGGATGATATTGGATTGTCAAAAATTGTTATACTCGTTTTGCTTGCTAATTCGATCATGTCTCTGCTGATGGATACAAATTAAGTTTCAAGATAACATAACAATATGAGCAGAGAGACACAGAACAGAACCATCTGATAATATACACCAGAGAAGTAGTATATCTTGGTTCATCAATCCAGCACAATCTTGATATTGAAATTGTTCTTGTTGTTTAGTAAGTCCCGATCATCCATTCCTTAAAAAAAACTAACCATAGTAATAATTGGTCTAGTCAGTTCACAGACTGACAGGCATTCATTGAACGTTACTTTTATTGGAAGACAACTTAAGTGACTGGGAAATTATAGTTGGGCTGTTTCTAAAGAAAGAATGAGAACCGCACGATTGCCCATATATAAATTTCCAGCAAACTTCTGTCTTGATTTTGAAGTAAATTTCAATACAAATGAGTAAATCTTAAGAGAAACTTACTAGGACTTGATTAAATGAAAACTACTTTCTATGTTAAGAAATTACTAGACACTTAGAACTTGGGTCCATTTGTCTGGCATAAAATATTTTCCTCACTTTTTGACATTTGGTCGACATTTGGTTCACTTAGAAAATGAGTCAACGAATAATATTTTTCTATCAAACCTTAAATTTAGGAAAATGATTTCCTTTTTGAAAGGAATGGATAATTTTTTATGAAATATGACTAGGTCGCGAGGTTTGTACCCAAAACCCTATGCTTGGGCACGAAAACCCCAATGCAAATTCTCAAATCCCAGCAAGACTAGGTCTCCAATGGCTAGAGCTTGAGTCCATCGAGGCCGGGCCCAAGACCCCGGTGCTCGGCCTAGGCCCTTGATGCCCACACTCGCGTCCATTGAGGCCGAGTCTCTAACCCTTGGTGCCTGTACTCGATGCTTCAACACTCGAACTCAAGTCCATAAAGGCCATTTTCTAGTCCCCGACACTCGAGCTCTAGGTTTGACCCATAAGGCCGGGTCTACACAGGCCATGTGCGGGTCCTTGGTGCTTAGGTCAGATCCTCAATGAAGCATGTGTTCTTACAAAAATATTTTTAAAAAAATCAAATTTTAAATATTACATATATATATATATATATATATATAATTTTCTTTTCTTTTTCTTTTTGCTTCCTCCTTGGCCAATCACCGGGTGAGCTCAAGCCTCACAATTAGGGTGACTAGTTCCCCGATTGAGTTAATTCATCTTTAGTAGCATAACTAGCTTTTCTTTCTCCTTTTTCATGTGCAATTAGGGGGACTCACCCCTGGATTGAGTTGATTCTCGTTCAATAGCGAGCGAGCCAGCCTTTAGCTAGACTTGAGCTTGACCTCACTAGATCTATTGAGGCTCTAGCTCCCTTGTGGCCAATTGCCGTGGCCATCGCCGGTAACAAGCTAAGGAAGAAACAAAAAGAAAAGAAAATATATAATACAAATGATTTAAAACATACAATTTTTTTAATATATTCTCAACCAAATTTTTCTTACCAAATGATGCAAAATATTTTCCGCGAAATAGATGGACCCTAAAGTAGATGGTTCATTCTAATTTATAAATAAGAAAATCTACTGACCATTTCCGAAATTTGCACTTCATCTTAACAAGCTACTAAAAGTCAACAAAATTATTTAACAATGAAAGGATTGAAGTAGAAGTTTTATCATAAAAATAGCTACTCAAAACTGTGGAAAACTTACTATTTGAATATATTACTTTTCCACTTGGAAAAAAAAAAAAAAAAACTAACCACATTTAAGAGTCACTAGCTACATGTAATAGTTGTAAAAGTAACTTAAGACTTTGAAATGTTACTATACACTAATTACTTCACCCGCGTTTTGTGCAAGCATAACTGTATGCATACTTTTTTTCATCATTAGTAAACCATTAATGTGACATAAGAGAAAAAGATGAGATTTCATATAAAATTCCAGCCAAGTGGACATGGGATCATAGAAATGTCCCATTTGAAAGGTACTCTATATAATGAACCTTTACAGGTGGATGACTTCGAAACCCTTTGTGCATAAAAGAACCATTAAACATAGACATTTTGAGAGAACAAGGCATTTCCCCAATCAAGTCTCTCTTTATCAAAAGGCACAATTTATTTATTACCTTTATTCTATTCTAGGACACTTCAAATTCCATTTTAAAGGGGAAAATAATGGCATCGTTCCCTTTTAGAAAAATCTGGGGCGAGTGATGAAGACCGTTGTATGGAGAGGTAATGATTGTGAAAGAATTTATCACCATTAGTGGGATTAGTTTTCTAAATTCAAGTGCAATTAGCTTGAACCGTAGTCGTCTAAACATGCAATGAACGATATGCATCAGAATCCAATGTCTAGCGCTATAGTAGGCCGTTGCAATTGAGCCCAAATCAAAGAACAATGAACCAATTTGAGCCTGATGACTTGACTTTGTGGTACCTCAGTGAAAAGGATGCAAATATCTTGGAAAAACATGGTTGTTTGTTTTTCTTAATTTGGGGAAAGACTAAATGGGCGTTGACATTGATGAGTCACGTAAAGATTACATAGTCAAGTTCCTGGAGTATTTTGTGATTACCTCGTTTGATTAAAGCTGAATTTTTATTTTTATTATTTTGGATTGTAAGTTTTGTTGAAATGAGAAATTCTTGATATGGTAAATGTGGATTGCATTTGCAGTTATAAATTCTATGATAACACTTCTTAGGTGTTGTCTAATGGATGTAACCACATTTTCCATTGAATAATTTGTCATCCTCCATTTAAAAAGAGTATCAAGTGCTTCAAGAGAATTTTTTAATCTTTGGTCTCTTCCGAAAAGATGAAGCATTTTCTTGAAGATAAAAAGTGGAAAAGTTGAATGACTCGACAAATTGACTAAAAATGACGTATTAGATGCTTCCAAAAAATCTTTTAATATTTAGTTTCTTTCAATAAGATGAATAAGGATTTTCTTGAAAATAAAAAGTGGATATCTTAAATAAATTGACATGCCCACTAAAAACGAATTAGATGCTTCGGAAAAAAACAATTAATCTTTAGTCTCTTTCGACAAGATGAAGTGGCTGAGGCCACCACTATTCCATATCAAGAAGACAACCTGGAACCAATCATAGGCCAACGGCTATCTGTAAGTCATCCAGATCAGCCTTTGGTTAATTACAATGTGATGCATCATGACTGAAAGATTGATGGTGATGTGAGCTTGGCTTGTAAGCACAATCTCACTAAATGTTGAGTCCAATAAGGGGCATGGGCTTCCCTGCATTTCCAATATTCCCAGAATGAGGTCAATTCCTGGGTTCCTTGCTTACATTCTAGCTCCAGGGTCTTCTTTCCTTTTCATTACCACAGTCGACTTACTTACACAGAAGTTTGCAGCATTCATAGCTTTCAAAAGCTTCCGACCATCAAATAGGCAGCCAAAGAGTCTGTCACTCACTCTAAAACACCTCTTGCATGGAACGCATGCATGATCCAGTCAATTGCAAATTTAAAGTCTCTTATACATTGTGTATGTGCTCACGGGAAATATGTTATTCAGATTAACTAAGAACGACGGCATTCTTAACTCGGTCATTCGATTTTGGAATCAAAGAAGAAATTGCTAGACCTGTCACTGAAGCCCATAATTGAGGTTTTTGGCCCTTCTGAATCTACCGTCACCATAAGCAGCATGAATCTCTCCGGTGAACTTACATTGAACCCCAAAGTTGTCATTGATATTGGGCTAACTCAGCAACACCTGTATGCAACAAACTTGTCCTCGAGTTGGAGAAAGTGCTTGCTGTTGTCAGACATAACTAGACAAGGTAATGGACCAAAAAAAAAAAAAAAAAAATTGTAGATTGCGGTTACACCTCTTACAACGAAAAAAATCCCTGCTTCTTTTCACTTTCTACTTCCATTTCATTGCTTGAACAAGCAATATTTTCTCCATGACAGGTCTTACATGAAACCTTCTCGTGTATGTTCTCGAAGGAGCCAAGGTAATGACTGTGATCACATACGCCTTATACTAGTCTACGGAGAGACTAAGCTCTATTTTCGAGGCTAGACTCTCTTATTGATTATGATTAGCCCCTACTAGTAAGAAGTTGTTCCCGAGCCAGGTTCCCTGAATCCACGTGTTCCTAGTCGGGCCTAAATGGATAAATGAAGAAACACGCCTGGGTAGACTTCAAGAGCTCTTGCTCTGCCCTTAAAGGATGCAACCAAATTCCCTGTAGAAAGAAAGTGATTTTTGTTCCAAATAACTTAAAGAGATCATTATTAGAAAGCCCCCAAACTGCTCTCTTTTATTTGTTTGTTTTATGATTGCTACTCTCTACTATAGAAGTGAGGTTTCGGAAGAAACTCTCTATTATAAAGAAAGACTTCATTAATGGTTAAGAACGAACTTGGGTGGTTGAATCAATGAGAGGCATGTCCCCAATAAAAGTATAATTGAATTTTTAAACTTGCAAAGAATATAATCAAGGGTTAATACCCTAAAAAACCCCAAACTGGTATACATGTGATAAATTTACCCCAAACTATTTTTTTGACCATGAAAAACCCCAAACTGGTACACCTGTGACAAATTTACCCTGACTAACAAAAAAAAACCCTAAACTGGTACATTTATGACAAATTTACCCCCAAACTAATTTATTTGACCTCAAAAAATCTCAAACTAATAAATTTGTGACAAATATACCATCCACTAACTTAATAATTTGACTGTAAAATTTAATAAAAACTAACAAAGGGTAAATTTGTCACAAGTGTACCGGTTTAGGGTAAATTTGTCAAAATTATACCAGTTTGAGGTTTTTTGAGGTCAAAAAAATAGTTTGGGGTAAATTTGTCACAAGTGTACCAGTTTGGGGTTTTTTAAGGTATTAACCCTATAATCAATTCATAAAACTTTTCAAATTAATTCAATTGAGTCTTTCCATTAACTCCGTCCAATTTAGCTAACAAAAAAATGCTAATGTATCTTATTTTATTACTTTCTTAAGACATGTGGTGTCCACTAAGAGCCATGTCAAAATATAATACTTAAAAATTAAAAACCCAGACAAAACTAGATTAAAAATAAAGTTAAAAAAAAAAAACTCTATCAATGGCTTGGCCAAGCCCTCACCAAGAAAGGCCGACAAAGGTCGCCCGGGCCTTTCCGAAGCTCGGTGACTCTCGCCAACCTAGGTGAGTCCTTGGCGTGTGACATCCTTAAAATTTGACCCTATTCAAGATATGATAAGGAGTTTATTTTCTCAATTGCAATGAGTAGAATTAGACTTTAAATTGGTTTGTGAACCATTCAATAGTGTTAAACCTATTGGGAAAGATACTTTAGAATTTCGATGCACACGACTAGAGAACTCAATCATGGATTGATAATTCGACCATAAGGATTGATGAAGGACAATCTTAAGCCGTTTCAAACCGATCTAGGTATGGTTATAGATGGATTCCAAAATAACATATAATTGGATTGCGAGTGATGCCTTGTGATTACTATATTAATCATAAACAACCCTAAATCAATTCCAAATGGTCGTATACTTTGGAACGAGCAATTGATCCCTTACAATTACATGATAACCGATGATCATCCATGAATTGAAAAGGGCTCAAATGTGGATTGATGTCGAATCAACCACAGGTCAAACTCATGAAATCCCTAAAGGCCACCCATTGGTTTTAATTATGCTAAAGCCGCATTTGATCAATTTCAACCACAAATTCTAATCTGGTTAAAAGTATTGGACTTTAGAGGATTAAGAGACAACCATTGGATTGCTTCATCAGGTTCCTTATTTATCAGTAAACTTGAATTTTTATGTAAGTGAAATTGGGCTCGAAAATTGGAGACCCAATGGGACCCACAAATTTAGAGAGGCCCAATGGGCCACATTTAATTTAAACATCGGCCACAAGGACCCAAATAAGTGGAAATTATGGTTTCGCTCAATTAAAGGCCCATTGAGCTCATTTAGGCCCATTAAGCTTGTTAAGGCCCAAGATGAGAAGCCACAACAAATCAAGCCTAAGGACAAGCCCATTAAGACAATTGGACCATTTTGGGCTTGGGCCCATGTGTGTGAATAGTGTGCATGGATAGTAACTCGCATGAATAGTGAAGTGCAATTACCAAATTACCCCTTCTAGAAGCCTAAGCCTAATAAAACAAAAATTATGAGCATGAAGATGGATGGATGAGATTTCTTCTTGTTCCCCAAGTTAGAATGGAAGGCCAAGATGCGTCCTTGGTCCATAAGTTTTCCTCTTTCCCTCATTTCTCTCATTTCCCTTATTTTTCTCACTTTTTTCTCTCTCTACCTCCCCCTTGGCCGAATTTTCTCTCTTTCCCCTCATTCACTCATTTGGCTCAATTAATACCCATTTTCCCCTCTGAGTTTTTCGCTCACCTTGCTACCGCCCACCGTCCATTGTATGGCTTGTCCTATGCCCTCACGCCCCACATCGTGAGATGTCATCATGCCGTTGTTCCTGTGCATTGGCTATGAGTCTCGAGCCTTGTTGGACCTCCCTCGAGCCATGTGCCATCGTCACTTGGCTATTTTAGCCCTTTTTTTATGGGTTGCCAAGCGCCATCTAGCCACTGCCATGCCTTGCCGAGCCTCACCGAGAGCCATTGCAACGTCATGAGCCTTGTCGTTGTTGCCGTTGCTCGCCTTAGCCTAGATTCGGAAGTGAGTAGCTTCATAACCCTTGCTTAGGGTGGTAATTGCGCTTAGGAGTAGGATTATGATTAGATTAAGGTTAATGGTGATTAGGTTAGGTGATAAGTGGATTAAGGTGATAAGTAGCGATGATAGGCTATCATGATAATCACGATAAACACAATGAGATAAGATATCACGATAGGCTATGCTTGGATGTGATAAGTTATCATTAGGCTATTATGGATGCGATAAGCTATCGTGATAGGTTATTATAATATGTGATAAGTTATCATCAAAGATTATGATAATATGCGAAAGTTGTCATGATAGGTTGTACTAATATGTGATAAGCTATCATTATAAGTTATCATTGGATACAATAACTTATCTTGATTACGATAAGTATTCATTATATTGTGAGTTCTAAAGTGATTAGTGCTTGTTGAAAGTAAGTTTTGAAAGATGATATATCCTTATACAACTCTAAATTTGAAAATTGTACTTGGTATTCTATATTTATAAGTAATAATTACTTATGAAAGGCAACTTTGAAAGATATATTGTTTGGTATATACTTATACAATTCCAAATTTGAAAATGGTAAGTGTTCTTAACATTCTACGATTGTAAGTAGTGAATACTTACGAAAGCTATTTTGAAAGGTAATATATTAAGGTCATTCGATTTTGTTGGAGAAAACTCCTTGATGTTTTGAAGTTAACAAAACTTATTTAAGTTCTATTCTAAGGATTACCAAACTTCTTTGTTAAAGTCTATCTTACATCAGAAGTCTGCCCACTCTGACAAGTTTCAGATTGAATGCAAGAATGAAGACTTAATCAGACTCAAGATTATTTTCTTCAAGGTTTCAGTACGAATAGGATACATCAGGCTTTCTGGTTGGAAATATCACTTACCATATTAATTGGAATCAATTTCGAAGAAGCGAGTCATTTTGGAAGGCAAGCTTATTTGGAAAGATCTACTTATGGAAACCAAGATCCCGATTGTATGGGCGAACAGGATTGATGGGCTTTTATCTCGATCTTCAAAACGGCTTGAGATCTCCTTGATTGATTCTGTCCAACGGGTTGATTGCAAGAATTCATCTAGAAAGTGCCAACGGTTGACAAGGCATGGAGGAGTATTTAAGGGGATTTGTCAAGTAATTTGAGTAGAGAGTGAAAGAGGATTTAAAAGTTTGGAGCTTCCAAATCTTTTGTCCTTCATCATTTAGTGCTTAAACTTGTATTCAAAAGTGAGAAACTCTAGAGAGTGATCTTGTGAGAACAGTAGAGACTCCTCACTGAGAAGTTAAGATCACAGGGCTATAACATTCTCTTTTGATTCATAGTGGAAACCAGACAGAAAGCTGTCTGCGTGGGAGAGTAGACGTAGGCTTGATCTAAGCCGAACCACTATAAATCTTGTGTTCATTTTTTCTCTTCCCTGAACTCATTTACTTTATTTGCTACAATATATATCTATGTTTTGAAATAGTTGTTAAAATCTGAATCTTTCTGCAAAGTCTGTAATCAATCAAACTCAGTTTAAAAGAAAAGCATTTTTACTGCATTTAACAAATTTCACACCTATTCATCCCGCTCTAGGTGTTCATACTAGCCCTTTTAATTGGTAGCAGAGCTCATGTGCTTGCTTTTATTGAAGTGTTTTTTACTTCTAAGCTAAAGATCTTCTATGGCTAGTATCTTGGCTCCAGGATTGGTTGAAGGACAAAGCAACACCAAACCTCCTTACTTCAATGGATATGAGTATAATGTGTGGAAAAACAAGATAAAGGCATTTATCTGATCCAGAGATCCCCTGGAGTGGGATGTTGTTGAAAAAGGAATTAATCGTAAAGCAACATTAGCTTCAGACAAAAGGAAAGAAGTGATTGATGCTGATGAATCAATACAAGCTGAAATTACCAAGAAATAGGCTCTTGACGCAAAAGCAATTTATTCTTTATATTGTGCTTTGTCTCCCACAGAATATAACCGAATTTCTTCCTGTAAAACAGCAAAAGAAGTTTGGGACAGACTTCATGTTACCTATGAAGGGACTGATCGTGTGAAGGAAACAAAAATAAACATTCTGCTTGGACAATATGAAGCATTCAGAATGAAGCCTTGAGAATCTATCTCTGATATGTTTAGTCGCTTTATAGAGATTATGAATGGCCTGGCTTATCAAGGCCAACCTATTTCTGGACCAATGAAAGTCAACAAACTACTGTGTGAACTTTCAAATGACTTGAATCATGTGAAGACTTCAATCAGAGAGACTTAAAGGATTATGCCTCTATCAGTAGATGAACTAATAGGCACACTTCAATCATATGAAGTGGAGCATATCAATGATGAGGAAAATCCAAAAGGTAAGAAATCAATTGCTTTAAAATCTAACATTGATTCTGATCATATAGATTCGGAAGATGATATAGATGATGAAGAACTGGCCCTCATGATAAAGAAATTCAGAAGACTAAGTAGAAGATTCAAAGCAAGGCTCGCAGAACTCCCAGAAGAAACCTACAGAAGAAACTGAAACTAGCAGGGATGTAATATGCTTCGAGTGCAAGAAAAAGGGGCATATGAGACCAAACTGTCCCTTGTTGAAAAAGGAGAAAGGGAAGTCTGAGAAATACAAAAATGCTCTCAAAGCGAAACTTGGAGTGACACCAAATGTGAAGAAAGTGAAGAATAATTTGCAAACATATGTCTGATGGCTCACTCAAAGTTAGACTTGGAATCAAAGACAAACACTAATTCAGATTCTAACAA
This sequence comes from Eucalyptus decipiens, assembly GCA_014182575.1. Lineage (NCBI taxonomy): Eukaryota > Viridiplantae > Streptophyta > Magnoliopsida > Myrtales > Myrtaceae > Eucalyptus > Eucalyptus decipiens. The sequence continues at coordinate 5,781,575 of CM024613.1, read as the reverse complement.
AGAAATTAGGTTAGTAACTCTGAAATTCATGTTAAAGTCTCTATGTATATAGAAGAACTTTGCCTCAATCTTAAATCTTCTCTTAAAAGGATCTCTAAACTTAAAAAGGAGAATTCTAAGCTCAGGCAATAGAAAGTTTCTTAGAAAGAAAAGTTTGAAAATCTGAAAAGAAGTTTTGACGATTGAAAGAAAACTCTGATTCTCTCTCAAAAGAAAATGTTATTTTAAAAAGGGTGATCTTAGATATTTCAAAAAAGTTTTCAAAAGGATCAGAAAAATTAGAGAAAATTCTTACAGCTCAAATACCCTATTTTAACAAGTCTGGTTTGGGTATGTATAATGAGACTGTTCCTTTAATTGATTTTCCTAAAGTAAAAGAGAGACTTAAAGAAAAACCTGCAAAAACATTTTATAAAAATCATTTTAAAAAAGTGTTTGTAAAACCTGTTAGCCGAAATGCTCTCAGATGTTCTCAGTGTAATAACTCAAAACATTTTGAGAAGGATTGTCCCAAGGTTTGGAGACTAGTTAAGAAAGATTGGGCAAGAACTGTTTTTAATACTAACACTCCTGAACCCAAGAAAATCTAAATACCAAAGAAAGTTTGAGTTTTTCCTCTGATTGCAGGTCACTATTAAAAGAAAAATCAAATGGTATTTGGATAATGGCTATTCAAGGCATATGATAGGAGACTCAAATTGTTTTGAAAAACTTAATAGGCTAAAAGAAGGAAAAGTTTCTTTTGGAGGAAATAGTAAAGAAAAGACTAAGCTAGGAAACTGTGAAGGTTGGAAGTCTGATTATCAACAATGTTTCCCTGGTGAAAGGTTTAAACTACAATCTTCTGAGCATAAGTCAACTTTATGATCTTGGTTTCAGAATAAACTTCCAATAACACATTTGTTCTAGAATAAGTCAAGACTTCTCTCAATCCATTTACTAGGCGAAGGCATGGCAATATATACCTTCTAGATGTAAATCCAGAAAGTTCACGGTGTCTTATTTCCATTCAAGATGAAGCAAGTCTTTGGCATCAAAAGCTCGGTCACGTAAATATGAAGTAGATTTCCAAGATTTCTTCTAAGAAGCTGGTTTAAGGGCTTCCTAATTTGGGTTATCAGAAGACCGAGTTATGTACTCCCTGCGTCTTGGGAAAACATGTCAGAAGTTCTTTTAAACCAGTAAATTAGGATTCTACCAGTCAAGTGTTGCAGCTTCTTCATATGGATCTCTTTGGGCAACAAGAACTCAAAGTCTTGGTGGAAAGAAATGTTGTCTAGTAATCGTTGATGATTATTCTCGTTCCTCTTGCGTGTTCTTTTTTGCAAATAAGTTTGAGACTTTTGCATACTTCTCAAACTTTGCCAAGAAAGTTCAGAATGAGAAAGGTTATGCAATTTCAAGCATAAAGACAAATCATGGAGGTGAATTTGAAAATCAAGATTTTGCAGACTTTTGTAATGAATCTGGTTTTTAGCATGTTTTCTCCTCTTCATATACTCCAAAACAAAATGGGGTCTTGGAAAGGAAAAACAAATCTCTACAAGAGATAGCCAGAACTCTTTTGATAGAAAGCAAACTATCCTCTCGCTTTTGGGCAAAAGCAGTTTCTACTGCATGTTATATTATCAATAGGGTGTTTTTAAGGCCTATCCTAGAGAAGAGTTGTGGCATCCTGAAATTTTTGCCAGCCATTAGGGGTGCTCCAATTAATGTCTTGTATTGAGATCTATGGCCGAGTTTAAATGAATAGATCTTGGAAGAGGATGACTTATCTTTGGCCATATGCATCGTGTATTAGAATCCATAGGTTTGTAATTTTAAGTGTTTAGTTATTTAATTTTACCCTATAGTTCAATAAGATTTAATTAGTATTTAAAAAGGAGATTAAAATTGATTTTAATTAGGTTGGGCCTTAGGCCCAATAGCTTGGACTCTTGTTGGGCCGAATGGTCGGCCCATTAAAGCCCAAGGGAGTGTGACCGTCGACCAAGGGGGGGGAAGGAGTGGCCGGCCCACTTCTTCCAAGCCCAAGCCCAAGCCCACCTTGCATGAGCTTTGCCAAGTGGCAAAAAGAGGGTTGCATGCATTGGCTTGTGGAGAGGCACACCATGATTGCTAATGATGGAGTTTTGGGGGAACAAAAGGGGGAGAGAGAGTGGCCGGTTGAGAATTCGGCCAAGCCAAAGAGAGAGAGAGGAGGTTGCGAGAGAGAGGGAGTGGCGAGAGAGAAGGGGAAGCTGAGAGAAGGAGCCGTCCGCCCGTCGCCGCCCGTCGCCGCCCATTCGCTGTCCATGTGCTGACCGTGTGCCGCCGTCCGCTTGATCTTAGAGGCAAGTTAGGATCAATTTCTATTCTTGCATGTGTGTCTTGCATGTGTGGTTGAATTTGTGGATGTTTAGAGGTAAGGAACCGAAGCTAGTGTGGCTTGTTCTTGAAAGATGCTTGCTGATTTCATGTATACCGCCCGACCCAGAAACTTGTGGAGGCTTGCATGCATGTTTCGAGTTGGATTTTGACTTTGACTCCCCATGAAATTTGTAGAAGACATCTCAAACTATAACATACTAAAATTTGGGAAAAAATGGTTGAGATTTAAGGGGTAAAACCCTCTTCCTACGAAGACACTAGATCTGGAACTGCTTTACTGACCTTTTGGTAGTTTTGTGGGTTGCATGTTGATTTTTACCGAGAATTTCTCTTCAACTTCTTCATAAAACTTGTAGAGAACATCATAAATACTAACATACTCAAATTTGAGGTAAAATGAGCAAGTGTAGCCTAGTGAATCGACTTACTCTTGAAGACGGTAAATCTGGAAACACGGTACTGGACACCCGAGACTTCTTGGACCCATATGGTGACTATTCTTTGGAAATTTCACTTAGATCCCTTTATGAAAGTTGTAGTGGACCTCTTGAGACAAAACATATCCAAATTTTAGCGGAAACGAAGAAGAATAAGTGGGTGAAAACTCGATATTTCGGAGATAGCTATACTATACTGGACGTTTCGGTGCTAGAATCAGGAGCTTCGGACGACTATAGAACATTATATAGAACTAATCTGGCCTAGATGTCTTCATGAAAAATCTACTTTAGTGTCTTATCTATAACCTGGTAAAATTTCATAATTTTCAGAGGTCATTCGGGTGTTTTAATCGAATTATTTCAAAAAATGCGCAATCTGTTTCTATCCGAAATTGCATGCTGTATTTGTGTGAGTTATATCTTCTTGTGTGGAACTCTTTTGGGCATGTGTTCTTCATGAAATTGTTATCTTATTGTTTTGTCTATCACATGTCTTGATTTCATGATTTTTGAGAATCATATGGATATTTAATTTAAATGTTTTCAAAAAAGGTACAAGCTGGAATTTAGTAAACTTCAAAAAGGCATGAAATATGGACTATTCTAAATTGCATGGACTCCATGAATTGTATTATTATGAGTGATTGTGTCTTGCTGCATGTATGATGATGATTGGAGATGCATGTATGAATCAAAGGATGAAAATGATCTTGATTGCCATCACATCACATGCCATGTTAAAATTGAACTATAATTGAAGATGTGATTTAAGATAAGTGAGAAGGCCGTCGGAGGTGTGAGCCGATGATGCCCCGGGAGTGTCGGGATGCCTGGCTAGAAGGGTACGGCCGGTTGCCCGGTGGCCTGGAATGGTCGGATACCGGAGGGTCCTCGGAAGTATCGAGATGTCCGGAGCGTGGGGAGCTGGAAGCTCGGCAGGTATTGTGCCAAGGGATGCCTCGTGATGCCAGTTGGGGTGCGAGATGCCTGGTTAGAAGGGTACGGCCGATTGCCCGGTGGCCTTAAATGGCTAGATGCCGGAGGGTCCTCGTGATGCCAGTTGGGGTACGAGATGCCCGGAATGTGGGGGTGCCGGATGCCTAGTTGTATCTTGGATACATGTGGGATGCAAGCATTGGTCCCGGAAAGAGAAATGTGGCGGTCCAAAATGAAAGGATGAAATTGAGAAATTGAAATTGAATTATGCATGATGGTATATGCATGATATGATGATGATATGTGCATGGATGCATGGTAATGATGATGGTACATGTGATATGATGATGATTAGTGCATGGATGCATGGTAATGATGATGGTACATGTGATATGATGATGATGAGTGCATGGATGCATGGTAATGATGATGGTACATGTGACATGATGATGGTACGAGTATGATATGATGGTGATAACTATATGATGATGTATGTACATAAGGTATGATGACATGTGCATGATATCAAGGTAAATTGTGCATGGATGCTTTAATGACATGTGATGCCATGATTGTGATGATTGTGTGGCATGATGCATTGAGTGGTTTATTGGTCCTTTACCTGCTGAGTGGTTGTACTCACTCCTTCAGGGACCAACATTTCAGATTAGCAGGATGCCGCTCCCTGCTATCACGCGAGGCGTCTTTTACGGCCTTCCTTCGGATGTAGAGGTCGAGTGTGTAGAGATCGACTGTCCCACCATTCTTGGTCTGACATTTATTCGAGTTCACACCTTAGTGATGTATCACGTGGGCCTGGCTGAGGGCCCTGTCATTCAGGAGTTCATATCCATTCATGTTCGTCGAAACGGAGTGATGCGTGGGATGTTGCCGCCGCCACTGCCTGATGCACCGGGATGGGTGTGAGGGCCCGTGCGTGAAAAGTAGGAGCTGCAACTTTTTGGGATGATAGCCAACACTAGTTGATGGGGGATCTTGCACGATAGACATAGTGGGTCGAGTGTCTCTTTTGGGGTTATGGCCGAGTGTAGTTACAAGTCATGGCCTTTCTTTTGATGTACTGACCCAAGGAAACCCATGATGGAAATATGTAAATAAAAGTGTCGTGGCTTTATCTTTTCTTATGATGTTTAGTGGTGTGCAATTGTATCATGGTTGTTGGAGGGAGAAATGGCGATATTATATTTTGCTTCCGCTAATGAGTCGCGCTGAGACCGTTTTCAAAAAAAAAAAAAAAGTGTCTATGATCTATGACGCTTCTACTAAGAGATGTAACTAGTGTTCCATTAGGTGTAGCATTAGGTGCCTGTGGTGACCTAAGGTGGTTCGGGGTGCCACAAGACTCCTTATGAAGTATATAAAGGGAAGAAGCCAAATGTTTTCTACTTTCATGGCTTTGGCTGTAAATGCTTTATTTTGAAGAATGCGAATGATCGATTTGGAAAGTTTAAAGAAAAGTCAGACGAATGAATTTTTCTTAGCTATTCAACTTCAAGCAAAGCTTACGAGGTCTTTAACAAGAAGACTCAATCTGTGGAAGAAACTATAAATGTCAAATTTTAGGAAAATATGTAGATTCAACCACATTAGGTTCAACTTGAAGAGTCTGAATCAGTTCCAGACTTAACAAAGTCTGTCTTCCCCAGCAAAGTTCAGACTTCTGGAATACAACAACAAGCAGAACAAGGAGATTCAAACGGAACAGAGGATCAACAAACTCTCAGGCCAAATAGTAACTGGAAACACAAGTCAAGTCATCCCAAAGAACTCATCATTGGCAACATTAATGAAGTAATTTGCACCAGATCTAAAGGAAGAGAAGACTCCGATGCTTTAGCACTTGTTTTTGAGATAACAAAAGGTGTAGAAGAGGCATTGTCTAATGAAAGCTGAATAGAAGTTATGTAGAAAGAACTCAGACAATTCAGCATCAATAGCATATGGGAGTTGATTCCAAAATCCAAAGGCAAATCTGTTATTGGAATGAAGTGGGTTTTCAAAAACAAGAAAGATGAGAAAGGAAAAGTGATCAGAAATAAAGCAAGACTCGTGGTCAAATGATACACATAGGAAGAATGAATAGACTATGACGAGACCTATGTACCAGTAGCAAGGTTAGAAGTAATTAGATTATTGCTTACTTTTGCTTGTTTCCAAAATTTCAGGTTATTTCAAATGGATGTCAAAAGTGCCTTCCTAAATGAATTCATTCAATAAGAAGTCTACGTGGAACAACCACCAAAATTTGAAGATTCAAGAAAACCAAACTCTATCTACAGACTGAAAACGTCATTGTATGGTCTAAAGCAGGCTTCACAAGCTTGGTATGAAATGTTGAGTAAGTTTCTAACTCAAAATGGCTTTGAAAAAGGAAAGGTTGATATTACTCTATGTTGGAGAAATCTTTCTGGAATATTTTGAAGCTGACAAAACGTTTCTATCAATCTAGTCTAAAGATTTGCAAATTCTACTATTCAAAGTCTGAAGACCTCCGGACTGCGAGACTCAAGACTTAAAGTCTATTCTCAGTGACAGTTTCTAATTCGCTGAAGTAAGGCTGTCCAGAACTGAGTGATTCATTGAGGACTTAGCCTTATCGTCTGGAGAAGATCTCTTGGCTGGATATGAGATAACGGATTCCTTTATTTGAATCATGATTGATTAAGGATCCGATGATTGGCGAAGTATTCTTGGAAGGTTCTACTTATGGAAACCAAGATCCTGATTGTATGGGCGAGCATGATTGATGCGCTATCAACATGTTCCTTTAATAGCTCGAATGATCTTCCTAATTGATTTTGTCCAACGGGAAGATTGGAAGAATTCCTTTGGTAAGTGCCAACGGGTATGATGGCATAACGGAGTATAAAAGGAAGATGTTCCAGTTGTTCGAGTGTGTGTGCGATAGAAGAATTCCAAAGTCTGAAGCTCCTTGATTCGTAGTCATTTCATTTGCTGAGCGAAAACCTTGTATACAAAAGATAGTTTATATCGTGAGATACCTTGAAATATATATATGAGTTTCTTAAGGATAAGGGACATGGGAATAAGTATGTATTCTTGCGAAAAATGGAAAATTTGGGAATTGCTCCTAGAGGGATGGCAGAAGAAGCCCTTGCGAACATTCCAAGTGATCCGCGTGTCGGTGGATTTAATCCGACAGATGGAAATGATGATGATAAACTATACATCCAATTTCAACCAAGAATGGGTGTTGCAGCGGATATTCGAGGAAAGAAAACAGATTTGTTTAGATCAAAGGAACATAAGGATCTATACTCCAAATTGTTGAAACATGGGGTGATAAACCCTAAGAGTGTGGATTTTGATTTCCTGGATGCTGTGAACGTGAACTTGAGAGAAAAGTTCAATTCTCTTCAATTAGAACAGTTCTGTTCTGACACCACAGAGGGGTTTACTCAATTAACTGCATACTTCTATTCAAATCTTAGTTTCTTGGATGCGAATAGAATATCTTTTAGTGTCCGAGATCAGGACTTTGTGGTTGATGTGGATATGCTCGCATATGTGATTGGGGTTGAAAGAGGAAAGTATCAACCAATCAATGTCTCTATTGCTCGTACAACATTGGAACTTGTCAAGGACAGAATGACAGAGGGAAGGATTACTTACTCAAGGATGCGTGCGAACAACATCATTCTTCACAAGATTGTGATCAATTGCCTCAGACCGAAATCAACCTCCAAAACTGATGTTTCCAACTCAGAGGCAAAGTTGATGTACGCAATCAATGCTAGGAAAAAGTTTTCTCTTCCTCACACCATTCTATTCCACATGTATAGAGCAATGGTGAAGGACAAGGGACAACTTCCTTATACAAGCTTTGTGACAAAGATATTCAGACACTTGAATATTCAGTCTCCACAAATTATCTGTGTTCGACCGTGTGACCAAATGGTGGTAGGACTGAAAATGGTGCTGAAAATGCGTCTGAAAGAACTTAACAAGGCGTTGGAGAAGTTTAAGGAAAAAACCCCTGTCAAAACTCATCATGGTTCTTCTGCAGCGAAAAGAAAAGGGAAGGAGTCAATGGTTGCTTCATCCAAAAAGAGAAGGGCTTTCATCATTGAGGATGAGGATGATGAGGATGATCTCACCATATTTGCTATAGCTTTGAAGAAGCTAAGTCGTTCTGTTCCAGAATCAATGGAACGACAGAAGAAGGAAGTAGAGGAGAGAGAAGAAGAAGAGAAAGGAGAAGAAGAGAAAGAAGAAGAAAAGAATGAAGAAGAAGAGAAAGAAGAAGAAGAGAGAGAAGAAAGAGAAGAAGAAGCAAGAGAAGCAGTTGAGCAAGGAGCAGAAGAAGAGAAGAGAGCAAATCAAGAGGAAGAAGTGCCTGAAAAACACTCTTCTCCCCATAAAGACATAGAAACAGGGGGAGATAAGGAGCAAAGAGAAATGACCTCCTATCCTGTTACCAGTGAAGGAGTTAGTCGTTCTCCTGCAGATCCAGAGGACGTTTATGCCTCTCAATTTCCTGAAGAGGGTCATGGTGCTTCATCGCCAAATCTGCGCAATTATGCTGATATACTATCGTCTGCCTATACTCCATCAGACCGTGCTGAAGCTAGTACGCAGACTGATAATACAGCAGACTTTCGCAGAATTCTTGATGTTCTCCTGAAAATGCGAGGTCAGATTTATGCTTTGGAGTGCGAGATTCAGAACCTGAAGAATGCTGGACAAGTTTCTTCCGTTTCCCTATCTGATCAGATTCAAGCCCTTTCTACTCAAATTCAAGCCAATGCTAAAGGAGAAGAAGTGGCTCATATAAGGGAAGACTTGAAAAAGTTGGAAGGCATCGTGCAGTCTATGGGAGATTTCCAGCTTGTCCGCGTTCCCAAGCAAATTTGACTTCATTTTCATCTCAACCTTTTTTTTTTATGATGACAAAAAAGGGGAGAGATGCAAGCTTTGAAACTTTGAACTAAACTTGTTTGAATTTTTTAGTTTGTTTTGTGTGTCTGGATTTGGACTGAATGTGGTGTGGATTTAAATTTGGCTGCTGCTTTTATATTAAGTATTATTGATATCTTATGAATGACTTTATATATATGCCAGACTGACCTATTTTCTGTGGTTGCAGATTCTAGTGTTATCATTAAGTCATTAATCTTTATGAGATATCCATCTTTGCTTGAGTAATGTTTTACAGGTCAAAGTTTTCAAATCTGCAGGAAAGTTTTGTCACCATCAAAAAGGGGGAGATTGTTGGAGAAATCTTTCTGGAATATTTTGAAGCTGACAAAACGTTTCTATCAATCTAGTATGAAGATTTGTAGACTCTACTATTCAAAGTCTGAAGACCTCCGAACTGCTAGACTCAAGACTTAAAGTCTATTCTCAGTGACAATTTCTAATTCGTTGAAGTAAGGCTGTCCAGAACTGAGTGATTCATTGAGGACTTAGCCTTATCGTCTAGAGAAGATCTCTTGGCTAGATATGAGATAACGGATTCCTTTATTTGAATCATGATTGATTAAGGATCTGATGATTGGCGAAGTATTCTTGGAATGTTCTACTTATGGAAACCAAGATCCTGATTGTATTGGCGAGCAGGATTGATGGGCTATCAACATGTTCCTTTAATAACTCGAATGATCTTCCTAATTGATTTTGTCCAACGGGAAGATTGAAAGAATTCCTTTGGTAAGTGCCAACGGGTATGATGGCATAAAGGAGTATAAAAGGAAGACGTTCCAGTTGTTCGAGTGTATGCGCGATAGAAGAATTCCAAAGTCTGAAGCTTCTTGATTCGTAGTCAATTCATTTGCTGAGCGAAAACCTTGTATACAAAAGAGAGTTTATATCGTGAGATACCTTGAGGAAGTGTGGTAGAACATCCATACTGTGGAATCAAGGAAGAGTACTACTGTAACATCTTTTGTTCATAGTGAAATCCAGCCAGTAGGCTGTCGGTGCAGAAGAGTGGACGTAGGCTTGGAACAAGCAGAACCACTATAAACCCTGTGTTGAATTTTCTCTTCCCTGCTCTCTGTTCTACTTTGATCATAGTCCGTTTCATTAACCAAAGGATAACTTCCTTTCTATTGATTGCCTAGTATTGCTTTTATATCTCGAGAAATTATTTTTATACCTATTCACCCCCCTCTAGGTACTTATACTAGCTATATCACTCTATTTATAAAAAAGGGAAGGAAAAGATTTTTCTGATATGGATTTGGATTGAATCTTTGTCTAAATTTTCAAGATCAATGTGTTTTCGATGGTGCAAAATCAATATTATCTAGATCTATAACAATCTATGTTCATAAGTTATCATGTACTGCTAAAGTGTTGTTTTGCAGGATATAAGTTTTAAATTTGCAAGAAAGTTTTGTCACCATCAAAAAGGGGGAGATTGTTGGAGAAAACTCCTTGATGTTTTGAAGTTGACAAAACTTATCTAAGTTCTATTCTGAAGATTGCTAGACTTCTGTGTCAAAGTCTATCTTACATCAAAAGTCTGCCCAAACTGACAAGTTCTAGACCGAATGCAAGAATGAAGACTTAATCAGACTCAAGATTATTTTCTTCAAGGTTTCAGTACGGACATGATACATCAGGCTTTCTGGTTGGAAATATCACTTACCATATTAATTGGAATCAATTTCGAAGAAGCGAGTCATTTTGGAAGGCAAGCTTATTTGGAAAGAATCTACTTATGGAAACCAAGATCCCGATTGTATGGGCGAACAAGATTGACGGGCTTTTATCTCGATCTTCAAAATGGCTTGAGATCTCCTTGATTAATTCTATCCAATGGGTTGATTGCAAAAATTCCTCTAGAAAGTGCCAACGGTTGACAAGGCATGGAGGAGTATTTAAGGGGATTTTTCAAGTAATTTGAGAAGAGAGTGAAAGAGGAATTCGAAAGTTTGGAGCTTCCAAATCTTTTGTCCTTCATCATTTAGTGCTTAAACTTGTATTCGAAAGTGAGAAACTCTAGAGAGTGATCTTGTGAGAGCAGTAGAGACTCCTCATTGAGAAGTTGAGATCACAGGGTTGTAACATTCTCTTTCAATTCATAGTGGAAACCAGCCAAAAGGCTGTCAGTGTGGGAGAGTGAACATAGGTTTAATCTAAGTCGAACCACTATAAATATTATGCTCATTTTTTCTCTTCCTTGAACTCCTTTGCTTTATTTGCTGCAATATGTGTGTGTGTGTGTGTGTGTGTGCGTGTTTTAAATAATTGTTAAAATCTTAATCCTTCTACAAAGTCTGTAGTCAATCAAACTAAGTTTAAAAGAAAAGCATCTTTACTGCATTTAACAAAATCTCTTTTCACACCTATTCAACCCTCTCTAGGTGTTCTTACTAGCCCTTTCAGATTTGATATTATCATTGGAAGCAACATGTTGATGTTCATATTTGAGTTTGGGTTCAAGAAACCATAATTATATTATGAAAACTTATGATATTATTGGATGTGCTTGTTTTATTTGATGTTGTTTACACGTATGTTCATTGTCCATGGTCACTGTGTGAGACCACCTCGAGCTCCCGAGACGGGATATACAATGGTTCTTGGACATGAGTGGAAGCACGCTAGGTCAAGTTTCTCTCTTGGATCGGCTATACTGAGGCATATCATTCCTGAACCAAGTTAGGTACTAAATCGGTGATCATGTAACGATGGGTCGATCCTTTCTTGATCTCAATGCAATACTGAGATGTATCTTTCCCTAGCTAAGTTTAGTATTACGTCGATGATCATGTCACGACAATTGGTCATTTCTTGCTCTCAGTGCAATATTGAGGTGTATCATTTTCAATCCGGATTGGACTTAGGTCGGTGCTCAACATGATGTATCCAACAACGGACTCTCGTTTCGTGCTCAGTATATTTTATTGATGTAGTTTTGATAAGTCATGAGAGACTCCGCTTGGCACGCCATTGATGCATTCATACTTGGCTAATGAGAAAGATAACAATGGGCTTGAGTGGTGATGTTCTTGTGTGATCACATAATAGGCTTGATGCATATGATTATGTGGGGTGATGGTTCTGATATGTATGGTGATGGTTCTAATACGTATAATTATGTAGGATGATGCCTGATTAAGTTCGAATGCCTCAAGTTAATGGGATGCCATTTTCGAATGAATTTCAAAATGAAGCTCCTTTAATGGAATACTATCTGGATGCATTTATGCAAGACATTGCCGTGTTCGATGGGGGGAGATGATACCCAGTTATGTTGGAAGACCACCAACCCTTGGGTTGGTTGTGGCCTAGAGCGGTCATAATAATCTGAAAGCATAGTCTCAAGGGTAACATGGTAGTATGGGATGCCATGATATTCTGGAGACGCCACGTGTGCAAAGTGCATAAGTGCTAATGCATATTCTGAGAATAATGTTATAGCTTGCACATGCGTGGCACGAAGATATATGAGTTGCATAAGACATGCTGTGACATCCCAAATTTCATTGACCTTCATTAGTATAATTAGATCATTAGGAACTTAGGTTAATTAGATTGGGCCAGAAAATGAACCCGATGGATCGTGAGGAATGTGTGGGCTTGAGAAATAAGTGGGCCACACGAATTGGGCTTAAGAAATCTAATGAGAGATTATGGGCTTGGACTTGGCTTGAAGCGGGCCAAGGTTTGAAATTATTAGATTTGTAGATTTAGTTTAGTGGGCCAGGATGGTTATAGATTAAGCCTGTTGGGCCGGGAATGAATATTTAGGCCCGAATGATTTTTATTTTATTTTATAGATTATAGTTATGATAACTTGATTAATGATTATAATGCTAATATCAATTTCTAACTTTAGCATTCTTTTTGTGATGAATTCTTTATAGACTAACGTTGACTAGTCGATATGTTATATATATGTTATGACTTTGTATAATTGGGATTAAGTAGAAACAAAAGGCAATTAGATGAAAATATTAGAAGCTAATGAACTAATGAATGATATCGATAAACTGTTAATTAGCGACGATCAACAAATGGCGAAAATCTTCATGCATGAAAGCCACGACACTTTTCTCTCTCTCGATTCTCTCATCAACACCCACGGTTTTTCTCAATCCATAGAACTGAAGATGGCAACTCCAAGGAAGCATAATCAGTAGCCAAATCTAATCATTACACTTGCCTAGGGATTAGCTTGTAGCCTATTTTTCCCCTTAAGCTT